>CM077522.1:36816025-37416025 GCA_039654895.1 Mongoloraphidia duomilia
CTCAGAAAAGTATCCGAATGGCAAGCAATGCGAATTGTTACTTTTCTCCAAGAATGTATATAATTATGTGGCAATTCGAGTAGGTGTTGCTTAATTTGTAATGAATCTCATTAGCATATGCAAGCTTTTTTTCAAATCGCCGTATCTTCAAGTAAAAAAATCGTAGCTCGATTTTCACTAGCTGCATAGAAAGCTAGGACTCTTTCACGCTGTAATGATGAAGTTCCGAAAACAAACCCGATATCAATATAAGTATTCGAAATGCATTTGATCAATTCAGCAGGGTATTTTCACGAACCGGAACGGCGTTCTAACGAAACGGAACTGTATCAAAATATTATTCACGGCCCGGAACGGTGTTCCGGTGTGTTTCGGTTCATTCCGAGCACTGCCCAGTGTCCACAGGCTAAATGCAATTGTCCTTTTAAACCGCTGTATCAATTTATGTTCTTTGCCGAAATTTAAATTGAGAAAGAAAATTGAATTTTAATAAAATTATATTCCATCAAAAGTTTTAATTATATTACAACGTACCTTTTTCTTCAGTGGTAAAAACTGTATAATAATTTTTATATAAACTTATAGCATATAACACACACTGTAATACGTAAGACGCAATTGTGAAGACTGACCAGGGATCACTGAAGGCAAGCGTCTACAGACAGACGCGCTCAGCTCGCATAATATTGCACAACGCTGTCTGGGATTTAAACGTGGCTTGTTCTTAACACACACATACATAAATAAACAAACACATTCCAGTCAGTCAAGTCAAATAATATCTTGTACGTTATATGCACAAAGTCGTCGGTTCGAGCCCCGATCGGTCCATGAAATTTTGGTTTTTTTTTCATATTTATTTACATATTTCCGTGAAATTTTCATTTTTATTTATATAAATATATTTTTTAAATTTTAAAATGCATATTTTTGACCTTTTGATTATTATTAATTTGTCAGAAAAAATTTTCTTGGTAAAAGTTTGTTTATGCTATAAAACCTAAAAGGAAATAATTAGAATCGATAACTCTTCTCGTGTACAGGGAGGATTCATGCGCGGATCCACCGTTGTGGGCACGGTGGGCATGCCCACAACCTTAATTGAGGTCGATAGGCTGATGTTATATCCAGTGCCTTAATAAAATTTAACTAGTTACATAATGAACCATTATGCAACTAGTTACATAATGAACCATTATGTAACTGTTTTTTTTTTTAATTCCATTAAATTCTAAAACCATGCATGTGTTATATAAAGTATAGTGTGAAACGCGTGTGCTAAATCTTTATGCGTCAGGCGCGATATTTTCAGCACTCGTATGCGGCTCGCGATGCTCACTCGCCAAGGCTCGTGTGCGCTCGCCTACTACTCGTGCTAAAAACATCAGCACTCGTATTCGGCTCGTGAGCGCTCTCCTACTACTCGTGCTGAAAATATCGCGCCTGACGTATAAAGATGTATTTAGCACACTAGTTACACAATATACTATTTAATAATAGGCTTTAATTTGAATATTAGGAACATAAATATATAAAATTTTGTAAGAGTTTACAAATATAATTTGCATGTAACTGTTTTGTAGTATTTTTAATTATTTAGTTACATTGTACTTACTAAATACTCTTTGAATATAATGCACAAAATAAAATGTTTCTAGTTTTGGAACCAGCTTACTTAAGTACATGTTGTCACGAGCAATTGTTGTCAAAACACAGCCCAGAGGTGAGTAAACAAATAAATCGCAAAAAGCAATATTTGTCACATATATTTGCAGTTGTATCTGCGTATAAATAGAATGAGTTTCACGAGAATATATCTCGTTTACTGACTGCAGCTGAAGTATTTTTTTGACAAGTTTATTAACTTTACTTTCTAAATGTCGCTGATCAGCCATTTTTACTAAAGCAACAAGCGTTTCTGTTGCAATAATTTCACTTTTATTTCTTTTCTCTATATTTATCATTTTACAAAGAGGAGACTCGGACAAATCATCTGGAAAGACAAGCGACTCCAACTTTAATGGAACCACATTTGGATCCTTATCGAGGTAAGGAGGTGGAGTAAATAATTTACTAATTTTTACCCCTTTTTCATATTCCAAGAGCTGACGACGAGAGGGCTTTCCCCATTTTTATACCCACAATATTAATATACCCACAAATATATATATATATACACACACACACACACACACACACACACACACACACACACACACACACAAATATACCTTATTGCAGGGATCGGCAACTGGCGGACCGCTGTCCAAGTCCGGACCGCGGGAGGTCAAAAACTGGACCACCAAATTTTTTTTGAATTATTTAAAAAATATTTTTTTGTACTTTCCGCTACGAAAGTTTTATTTTCAAGTGCTTTGTGGCAGTAACAAAAAGGCACATTTTGAAGAACCAATATCACTCAAGATTAACGACCGCCCACCTTGAAACACTCTTCGCATAAGCTGCTCCCCGCGTTAACCTAACTTTAAAAAACTGACTCAAGACCGCAAATGTAATTTCTCCCATTGATTTTTGAATACAATTATGCCTATCTAATGTATTTCATATTATTTTGTGACTGAAAATTAAAATAAAAAATTAGTAAAGAATACGTTTTTTTTTTTTTTTTTGGACCTCGATAAAAATTTTCAACAGTATCCGGACCCCACCTATAATTACTTGCCGACCCCAGCCTTATTGGATAAGATAGTATGCTATGCCTATATTATGTGTAAAATATTCTGTACTCTGAACGAAAGACATGCACAATGCATATAAGAACAAGAATACATATTATTACGTATTAAGTTACTATTAACTGCGTGTTGGTTTATGGTTTTAGTTCTTTTTGCAAGTACAGTGAAGTTCCGTTAATCCGCACTAGCGAAAAATCCGCATTACTGGAGCTAAATAGTAACAAAGCAAAGGCATAATAAATGGTGACACATAATAAATTATTATAACAAATATTATACCTACATATTTTCAAGGAAAACTCAAACATAACCTTTTTGAGATAATCGTTACAAATACATAATATATTATTAAAAAAATTGAATATAAATTCAAAATTTATTTAAAAAATTTTGATGTTTTTCCTTGACGAATCTTTTGTAGTCATCATTATGTGCTGCTAGTGCCGTTATAGCATTCTGAGAATGGTATGGCCTTTTAGGCGCAATTTTGACACAAATTGACTTGGGGATTTCCCTGTTTATGTTCCACGTTCCACAGTTCCACACTTAGTCGAAGATTCCCCTTGCTATTTAATTACGGCAAGCGTATTAGCGGCGGAACAACTTTGGGGGAGGGGGTCGTATAGAACCATTCTCACTTATATGAAAGCTTACATTGTAAATAAAATTAAACATGCTAGTTTACAATTGGGGGTGGGGTTTGATGCCATTTGGGGGGTAGCCCCCCAGGCCACACCAACCTCCACCTTCTAGCCCGAGGCTGGTAAAAGTATCAATTGGATTTTCAATTTATTGTTTAAAAAAAATAATGAATTGAAAATAAGAATTGGTGCTAGGCCCAAATAACCTTAGCTGTTGGTGGTCTTTAAAATACAATTTAAATTTTAAACCAACCTCCACCAATGGGCTAGCGAGGTGTAACGAAAACATAACATGCGATCCGGATTAAAGAATCCGTGACCTGTTCGGAGTCCAAGGCACATAATATAAAATTTACATTTTTTAATTTTGTCCGGATTACAAGGATATCCGGATTAGTGGAGGTTCGGATTAGTGAAGCTTTACTATACATAAAAATGCATATATAGGGCTACTTTCCGCGAAGTTCTTCTTAGTAACCAATCAACAGGCAGACAGATATAATGGCCAAATGAAAAGACCAAGATTTTTTTGAAAACCACAATTTCCAGCGTTATAATCTGAGCCCAGTGCCTATAATACCAACTGATACTTTAAATAATTGAAAATTCTATTGATACTATTACCGCTACTTAGATTTTATAAATACACGTTTATGCAGGTATTCATTTTTAAAGAAAAAATACTTTTTAATATTGTTAGACAGAATTTTTTACTGTTTACATTAGCAAAAATTCGACTGATGACCAGTCCTATACTTCCCACCTAGTAAATATTTGCAAAAAATAAACACTCTTTTTTTTTTATTCTTTGACTAGGCCCAAATAACCTTAGATGTTGGTGGTCTTTAAAACGCAATTTAATTTTTATTCTTTGAAAAAAGCATGGCCCTCTTTTTTGTTTGGTGATCTACTGATGGCTAACTTAATATAGCAAAAATCATGGTTACCTTGATTTACGTACAATTTTTATTTTTTTTAGTAAAATATTTTTTTTCTCAAAAACTATACATTTTAGAGAAAAAAATATTTACATTTTTTTCATATTATAACATCTAGAATTCATTTATATTTTTTTTTACCTATGTTAATACGTGACATTGAGGACGTTTTTTTGAATATCTCAGGATCCAGTGAACCGATTTGACTCAAAATCTAATCAGATCTAAGTTAAAGGCTGATAAACACAATAGAACAATCGGCATGCCCGTATGTTGTTCCGTTCTTAAGATATCGAAGGCGAAAAATTGACCACCCACCCACACACCCACCCACACCCACCACACACACACACACACACACACACACACATACACATACACATACAGACATCAGTCAGAAAATGATCTTAAACGATTGCTAGGGTCTCAAAACGTGAAAATCTGTTAAAATCTCGAAATATTGTTTTCGGACTGAATCCATTACTTCCCTACCATAGTAGAGGTGGGAAGTAAAAATTAGTGTCTGACATAAATATCGTGCAATAATTATAATGTAGACTCAGATGTAAACGTATCATACTATAGGTAATTTTGACATTTTCATATCAAATTTCTGCTGTTACAAAGCATGCAAAATTAATTTTGTTCAATGATTTAGATGCATAATTGTATGTTCTAAAACTTTTATTTGTAGGATTCCGGTGTGCTGGAAACATCAGTACCTATACTTGTAAAACCTTAGTTACAGATAGAAAAACAATTATAATTATGAGTGAGTTGATTGTTATGTCGAAGGTATGAAGTAGTGAATTATACAGATTGTATCAAATTAAACCTGTGCATAGGGCATTCTGTGTGTAAGACAGAGATTGATACATAAAGCAATAAGTAAGAATGAGATAAATGATCGCTAATAGGAAATTACTGTTGTTACTGTAAATAAATAATACCGAACAACGTGATAGTGTCATCGTTGTTTTCTGCAGTAAAAATAGTCACTACTGAAATTCCAAATCTTCATGGTTTCCGGGCTTGTAGGCCGTGGTCCGGTGGTATTTCTACCTGACGTTTCGTCTACAACTGCGGTAGACATTCTCAAAGGCGATGTGGCAGCGGTCGAAGTGTCCTCCTTGGCGGCTCACAGATGAGTGTGTCGGTGACTGGTGTTCTCCCTTCTTTTATACCTAGTGCCAGTGTGTTCTCTGTTCGGTCGTAGTCCGTCTCTCTGCCATTGGTCAAATGCGCAGTGTGTCTGATGACCGTAATGCTGTTTGCTCGAATTTTTCCAGCATTACGGTCATCAGACAAAAAGCCATCGTGTTGGCTTCGCTACGTTGACGACACCTTTGTAATATGGAGCCATGGAGAGCAGGAATTGGAAAGATTTTTCAACCACATCAACTCTATAAATCCCAGGATACAGTTCACGATGGAAAAAGAAAAGAACAAACAGATAGCCTTCCTAGACGTATTACTGGAAAGACAAGACAATGGAAAGCTGGGACATAAGGTCTATCGGAAGCCAACTCATACAGACCGATACTTGAACAAGGAGTCAAATCACCACCCGAGACAAAAAAGAGGATTAATCAAGACACTGGTAAACAGAGCAACACGAATATGTGAAGCGAAACACCTCCAACCGGAACTTGAACACCTGAAAACAGCACTGCAAAACAACGGATACACGCTGCAAAAAATAAACCGAGCAATACGTCCAAGAAGAGCAGCCATCCCGGAAAACGAGGAACAAGAAGTGAAAAATGGTACAGCGTATCTACCATACATCAGGAACATAACGGACCGCATCGGCAAACTTCTGGAAAAGTACAAAGTGAGGACAATCTACAAACCAACGAGAAAAATTCAGGAATGTCTAAGATCGGCCAAGGACACAAGAGACCCACTGGCAACACCAGGAGTATACCGCATCCCTTGCAGCTGTGGATCAGTATATATTGGGACAACGAAACGAAGCATCAACACACGGATAGCAGAGCACAAGAGAAGCTGTAAACTGGGACAAACGGAAAAATCTGCCATAGCCGAACACACTCTGACTCTGGACAATCATAAGATCCTCTTCGAAGAAACCCAAGCCATAGACAGAACGTTGAGCTATTACCCAAGAATATACAGAGAGGCCATAGAAATACATAAACACGCACAGAATTTCAACCGAAAAGATGAAGGCCTCAATCTCAGTAAAACCTGGACACCAGCACTCCGACATACAAAACCAATGACCAATCGTACAAGGACGGGATACGACCGAGTAGAGAACTCACCACCACAACACACTGCGCATTTGACCAATGGCAGAGAGACGGACTACGACCGAACAGAGAACACACTGGCACTAGGTATAAAAGAAGGGAGAACACCAGTCACCGACACACTCATCTGTGAGCCGCCAAGGAGGACACTTCGACCGCTGCCACATCGCCTTTGAGAATGTCTACCGCAGTTGTAGACGAAACGTCAGGTAGAAATACCACCGGACCACGGCCTACAAGCCCGGAAACCATGAAGATTTGGAACAATGCCGGCCGTGAAAGCTTGCACACTTGGACTACTGAAATTATTGATAAACAAATGGCAATTTAAACTGTTTGGGAAAAAATCCAAATAATTAAATGGTTTTATGGTGGTAATTCAACCGCCGACATAATAAAATTATTTGTAGCTGCCTTTCAAAATTTCTAATGCATGTCAGTCCGTTGGCCATCAAAATATGTTAGCCAATGTGAGGGGAAATTTTTGTAATCGATTAGGATATTGTTTGGCAGAACGTGGAGGTCTTTTCGAACACTTAATAAATTAATTAATAAAATAATTGTTAAAACTTTTGTACCAGATATAAATAATATTACGAATTAATATTGTGGTAAGGGAATGCAATCTCGAGCCGAGATTGGCAATTCGAGATCTCGCGAGATTAGTCTGGGTTCGAGATTGGCAATTCGAGATCTCGCGAGATTGTCTGGCGAGATCTCGATAAATCTCGACAATATCGAGATTTCGCCTACTTTTAAAAAACTTATTATTTTGTATCTAAAATGCTTAAAAATGAAAAGACGCTAATGACCTTAGATGTCGACGCGTCTATAATCTACAATAAATAAAATAAAATTAAAAATGAAAACTACTTACTTGGGACAGTGTGACTGTGTCACTGTGTAACGTGTGTAATTTATTGCGTAGTGCACTGTGCAAATGATTATTATTCATTACTTTCCTTAAATAAACGTTATTTTTTTTGTTTCAAGATTCAATTAATGTTTTGTTTTATTTTCAAAATATAATAGACCAAGAGGCGGGCGTTAATATATGAAGCTCATTTGTGACAGGATGAAATTTTCAGGGAAGGTAGTATTAATTATGACAAAGAAAAAGCGCTAGGGTTGCCTAGTCAAATCCTGGTGCGACGGCCGGGATAAGCCACTTCCGGTGCAAAATGTCAATTTTTATATGTATATGGATATATGTATAAATTCAAACAGCTCAAAATTACAAAGTGGCCCTTTGTCCAGCATGGTAACCATAGTTTTTAAGAAAATGACATTTCGAAAATTATAAATTGTTAATAACTGCTCAAAATTGGATAAAATATAATAGTTAAATCCTGTATCACGGAAAAGAAAAGTTATACATTTTGTAAAGTAGTATCAGTATATGCAAAAATTTAAATTTTTGATGTAAAACATCTTTAGGTACGGGTGTAAAGTCGTTTAAATGGAACGTCGCCAAATGTCATTTGTTATTGCATTTTGAAACTACGTGATCAATAATTATAGTTTTTTTACTAACATTATCAGCGGTAATGTGTCATGCATCGTTTTTTTTTTTTTTTTTTTATTAAAAAAACAGATAGATTATTATGTATTGTTTTTTTTCTTATTGAAAAATTATTAATTATTGAAAAATTATTAATGTGATATTTTTTAGCACCTTACTTATATTAAAAATGTTAAAAATTCAATTTTCAACAAAAAATATCTCGCATTATTTTCTAATTTAACTAGCATAAAGAGATACCTTTATTAAAAAAAATATATATAATTTTTATTTCATGATTTTCTTGACTTTTTTTCAAAGCAACTACCTTAAACTACGTTTTGTTTAAAAATGTTTACATAATATTATTGTAAAAAAAAAAAATATTTTAATAGATGCTTAGAATAAGTAATTTAATAATAATTCATAAAATGTTATTGCCTTTGTTCGGAACATTTTGAATAGTTTAATGTATAGTAAACTATATTGAAACTCATGTCGATCACTCACGTATGTAATATAATAAAATTAAAAAACCGGTTGATTTGTGAATCAGAAATTATTGTCAATCATTGGCAATGTTTGCCTTCTACAGACCTAAAATTACATAATTCTAATAATGTAATTTTAGGCTTGAAGAAGGCAACAAAATAGTTGCTGAAAAGTTGCCATAATAAAGATTGACAATTCTGACTCACAAATCAATCGGTTTTTTCTTTTATTATAGTAAATTATTATTATTTTCCATTTTTTCATTATAGTTATTTTGGTTTTATATTCGCTTAGTTAACTTTATACCTGCGTCTGATTAAGTTGAATTTCAAGAAAAAATATTAATCGAGGTTCAGTAAAGTCAAATGCTTCAATTAGTTTTTAGTGTCAAACCAAATTTAAAATCACAAACAAAAATCAACCTTTTTTCTCTTTTCGAAACAAACTCCAAACCACCTTTTTTAAAACTTTTATTACAGGTTACTACGACCTTCAAGTAAGTAATTTATACTAATTTATATAAGAGGTGCACGTTGAATTACGTTGAAAAATAAAAATAAGAAATTGCTACCCTAAAATACATAAATTCTTGGGAAAATTTTCAATACCAGATTCAGGCAATTCCTGCGTAATTATACGGATATGAGTTAGAAACCAAATGCGTTGAAAACATAAAGTTATAAATAACTAGACATACGTATGAATGTTTGCCAAACACAAGGCCGATAACTCATTTCAGAACGGTTACAATATATAAGTATACATATATACATAATGTTATTTGACAGCTTTAAAAATGTCAAAAAAACAAATATAATTTATAAGTTTTCAATGTGTTACCCAAAATTTCCCTAGGCAACCCTATGTATTTCAATACAGCTCTTCGAGATCTACAATATGGCGTCAATTGTATGCTGTCATATAATGACGAAAGATAATTATGAGCTAATGAAATATGTGTATTTTGCACCGGAAGTGAGCTCCTCCCGGCCTTCGCACCAGGTTTTGACGAGGCAACCCTAGCACTTATTCTTTGTCATACTAGATTCTACCTTTCCTGAAAATTTCATCCTGTCACAAATGAGCTATATAAATTTACGCCTAGCTCTCGACCTATAACAGCAATACCCCAACTCATACAGAACACTATATGTCAATTAATTATTTTGGAAATAACTTCTTAGGAGTTAGGAAGCATAGAGTAAGTTACTATTAGTATAACGTTCACGAACATTAAATTGGTTTGAATTGTCCTTAGATTCACTTAACTTTGTAATTTGTTAGCCATTTAATGTTAGTTATAAGTTAAATAACTGTCAATTTCACTCAAGAAAACAATAATTAAAACAATATATGCAGAGAAACAAACAGAATCAATTAGCGCGACTGTCAAAAACTATTACGTATAAGCTGTAAATTTTTTTTTCAAGCGCGTTCGTTCTTGAAATCTCGTTCGAGATCTCGACCATAGCGGGTCGAGATCTCGAACGAGATTTCAAAAACGAGACTGCCTGCCCACGAGATTAAATCTCGAAAAATGGCTCGAGATCTTGCGAGATCGAGATTGCATACCCTAATTGTGGTTAATAAGTTGCTTTAGTTGGTAAACTGGTAAAAGATCTACATTTTTACAGCATACAAGGAGCGAAAAAACAAAGATGACGTTATTAGGTTGTATAAATATTATTTATTTACAGTAACCACAGTAACTTCCTTTAGTGATTATTTATCTCATTCTTACTTAATACTTTATATATCGATCTCTGTCTTACACACAGAACGGCCTATGCACAGCTTTAATTTGATACAATCTGTAAATATATTTAATAGGAATCTGCCTGGCACCAATTTCAAAAGATGGCGCTACCATATGTCATTTTTCCCAATTTTTTAATCAAAAAATCAGCTTTTATATAAACAATACAGTCAATTTGTGAGATCTGTAAGATTCTATAGATGATATTCTTTGTATTAAACATATTTGGGGTCATGTATTGAAATTAATAAAAGTAGGAATTCAGATTGAACTTGAAATATTTTTTTCAATGAAAAAGGATTTTAAGACATTTAAAACATACTTTGAAGGACAAAAAATGGATATGCTAAAGTTCAATACGAAACTGTTAATAATAACAGCAAATTCTTTAGTAAAAAGTCACTAATGACAGATAATGCAACCGCGGTGTTATCAATAACTAAAAAAGTGTAGCTATTGTCTAAGAAATGACGCTACGTACGTTTTGTTTACATCTTGATTTATGGTATAAATGTCAGTTTTCGATTTCTTGTTCAGTTCGTGTTTTTCAAAGATTTTGAGATTGATTTTGTTTTCTAAATAGATTTTTTCTTCAAGGCAACGGGTTGCTATGAATATGAATAATCAATTTTCAATTAACATGAAAACATAAAAAGTATCGAATCGTGTCTAAATATGACAACTTAAATTATCAAATTTTCCTCTTGAGAAATTTATTTGATTGTGTAAAGTTGGTACCACGTACACAATTTTCAAATTGAGATTAGATTTTTTATATTTTCCAGGTTTTTCTGAAAAAAAATAGTTCAGTAACCAGGGAAATGGGAAGAAATAATCGAAATCCAAAACGACGTAAATTTTTAAAAATATTAGTATCATTTTATAGACTGTTATGCATGAATTTTCTTCGATTTGTTATTTATTTTATTCATTTTACAAGTAAGAATAGTGAAATGAACTAATTAACTAATGAAACTTTTCATATCGCTTATTACAAAAATGACACCACAGAAATTTTATGTAAAATAAAAAAGCACAAAGTAAATTTATATAGGTAATAAAAAGTGACATTACATTCACATTATTATAAAAAATTATAAATTCACTTGGCACTTTTAAATCTTTATTACACTTCAATTATTCTTCTTTTGGGCTTTTCAGACGTATTGCCTAATTCCAAGATCTGTCATAGAGTTATTTTTTTCTAATAGGAGAAATTTCATAAATGCTTTCTTCTTGACTCAGATTTTATTTCTTTTTGATTGATTCAAGCGTTTTAATAGATTTTATTTATACATTTTTTCGCACATGTTCTATAAGATTTCATAAATGTCCTTATTTATTAATTTTCTGCTCTGAAATTATAATTTTTCAACTTTCAACTCAACATTATTAACTATTTATGACACGACTTGTGTCCACTTGTGTCAACATTTCTCAAATATTTAAATTTTTTATTCACATTGTTTCCATGGCAATTTCAGAAATATTATATCATTACTAACTTTGCTGTCATCATAAATCAATTATAAAAATTATTGTTATATTAGTGTCCTCTATACGCTAGTAGACGAAATACTCACAATATTTTGAAAAATATTACAATTACAGCGACGACAGCGCCTCTAACGGTTTATTATCGGCAACTTTTTGTGCAGTGCCCTTTTAATATAAAGAACTTGAATTGTATTATTATTTAAATAAAAGGCCATAGTTTTTCTCAGAAGTGGGATCGAGGTCCAGAATAAGGTATAATTACGGTCAGAAAATTTGATAGAGAATATTAATTATATATTTTATGAAGATTATAAAATATAAATATAAATATATAGTGAAATTGAGGTCCAGAATAAGGTAATTACCATCAGAAAATTGATAGACAATATTAACTATATTTTATGAAGATTATAAAATAAAAAAATATAAAACAAAATGGCAAAGGAAAATCAAAATGAAATGGATTCAATATATTATTATTATGAAGATCAAACTACTGGACAATCTTCTAGGTTAGAAGATATAATAGAAACATCTTTGAGAGCCATTTTAAGTAGGTACCTACGCAAAATAATAAATATGAACACACAAATCCAATTGTCACATGGAGACATAGTAAATCAATTTCCAATTTTTGGTGATAAAAATGAAGAAGATCTGTAGTGTGGATAAATAAAGTTGAAGAAATTAAAAATTTTGGAGCATACAAGTAATTCAAGAATTACAAGGCGCGATATTCATGTAGGTACTGTGTGTAAACGGTTTTATCGAACATAGGGAAAATAACACTGAGAAGATTTATAATTTTGTAGTAGGCTATATGAGCCATAAGACCTAATATAAATATGTATTGGATTACATAGAAAAAATAGTACAGTGAATTTTTTAAACAATTTTCCATAGCAACGGTTGACTATTAAACGTAACTCGGAACCAACTAAATAAAAAAAGTCATGATGTGTCGTAAGACACCGACAGAAGCTATGCTTCTTAAGCATTGTATATAAAACTGAATTTATCAAAGATATAAATAATACAATTAAAAAGTTATTATTTGATCGCCATTTTGAAATCTGACGCCATTTTATTTTTTTGTGTCTTATTAAATTCTCAAATATCAATTTTCAAAAGAATCGGATAATTTTTACAAAGAAGTTATATACCTATGACCGCCATTTTGAAATATGACGTCATTTTATTTTTTTTGCATCCTATAAAACTCGCAAATATTAATTTTCAAAAAGATCGGATAATTTTTACAAAAAAGTGCATACGGACGCCATTTTCAAATCTGAAGTAATTTTATTTTTTTGTAATAAAATTAAGAAAAATATCGCAGGATAGTGGACAAAATATTTGATTTATTGAATTAAATTTTTCTTAATTTTATTTTAATCACGATGGACACGATTTCTAATATTTATTTTTTTTGTGTCCTGTAAAACTCTCAAAAATCAATTTTCAAAAGGATCGGATAATTTTAGCAAAAGAGTACCTAGGGCTTGAGAATAGTCGAGCGTTTAGCAATGCTGTTGTTTAGATGGCGTTGCTATGTTTCCTCTATTACAAGTCTCCAGTTTCCGGGTTCTAGCCCCAGAGCTGGTAAAAGTGTCAATTAGATTTTCAATTTATTATTAAAAAAAAAATAATAAATTGAAATTATGAGTTGGTGCTAGGCCCAAATAACCTTAGCTGTTGGTGGTCTTTAAAACACACACAAAAAAGTACCTACATATGGCCGCCATTTTAAAATATGACGTAATTTTAATTTTTTTGTGTCCTGTGAAATTCAAATACCGATTTTCAAAAAGATCGGATCATTTTTGCAAAAAAGTACATATGATCGCCATTTTGAAATCTGACGTCATTTTATTTTTTTGTGTTCTATGAAACTCTCAAATTTCAATTTTCAAAAGGATCGCGGATAATTTTAGCATAAAAGTACCTACATATGGCCGCCATTTTAAAATATGCCGTCATTTTATTTTTTTGTATGTCCTATGAAACTCAAATACCGATTTTCAAAAAGATCGGATCATTTTTGCAAAAAAGTACATATGACCGGCATTTTGAAATCTGACGTCATTTTATTTTTTTGTGTTCTATGAAACTCTCAAATGTCAATTTTCAAAAGGATCAGATAATTTTTACAGAAAAGTACATAAGGCCGCCATTTTTAAATCTGACATCATTTTATTTTTAACACGCTTTTATATTAATTTTCAAAAGGATCGGATAATTTTTACAAAAGTGACATCACACTTTTTCGTGACGTAACACTTTCTCGTGACGTGACATTTCACTTTTTATGATTTAGGTCCCCATCTGAAACGTGCGTTAAGAGCCCGTTTCCCGATCTCCAAGGGGAAATTGTGTTTTGCGGTGTGTGGTGAGGAAACATTTTGAAACATTCCATTCATAAAAACTACTAGCAAACCACACATACGACAACAGAATCCAGGCAAGTTTAGGGAATTAATCGGGAATAGGTAATATTAGGTCAGGACCTGATTATCACTGCGCAGACAGAACTTCTTAAATTCAGTCAACTAATTTAGCCCTAATCACCACTACACTATTTCACCGTTCCTGTAGGAAATCTATTTTGCACGCAACCTGTGTTTTTCCAGAAAAAAAATCGTAAAATTCGTTGTATTTCTCATAAAAAATATGCACGTTCAAAAGACGATGTCCTATCGCAGCCGAAGTTACACCAGATCTAACCAAATCAAACCGACCTGTCTGTTCGATCGTTTTCTCGTGTTGCACGCTAAATTCATAATCTCTTGGCTGTCTCAATCATCTCGCGTAGACCGACTAGCGCGCTCTCTCACTACAAGCAACTGATCTCTCGTCAACCGCTTCTGTAGTCTTGTGTATGTTTTGAAGTAAAATTCATCTTTTAAAAACTGAACGGTCTCTCTCGCACCCGTGAGTTAATTTTTATAATATTAAAATTGTCAAATTATGAAGTTATACTAGCTTTTACCCGCGTATAATGTGGTACTGTTAAACGTTAATTTTTTTTAACCTGTTATAATATATATACCTATATATACATATAAAATAAAATTACTATACAGCAAAGATAAAGTGGAAACTGCAGAAAAATCTGGACTAGCTTACAAAATTCCCTGCTCATGTGGAAAAATATATAGGTATGTAGGTAGGCCAAACTAAAAAGAAATTTAAGAAGAGGGAATTGACCCAACACAAAAAATGACTGCAAACTTATAAATAATTTAAAGGATAATAAAACAACTTTATGCCTTCGTCCCAACATTTTGAACTTGAACATAATTTCTGCTTTGAGAATGCATCAGTGTTGGACTATGAGAGAAACTGGTTCAAGCGCAACATCAGTGAGATGATCTTTTTAAGAATGTTGATTTCCATAAACTTTAGATCTGACACACAGGGACTTAACTCAAAATAGGTACAGTGAAATTCTAAATCATATGAAAAATATTAGTATACAAAATTAATTATTTTCAGCTAAAAAACAAGGTAGGTATATGTACAGTATATTTGCGTGAAATTTCCTAAATAACGTTTAAATAATGGTTTATTTTAAATACGACACCAAAAAGCGTCAACTATGATCGATAATGCAAAACTAGTTTTTTAATCTAGTGAGCTAAAGACCAAATTGACATAGTGAAATATTACAAATTATTTCTTTGATCATTAAGTATTAGATTTTGAAAACTTAAATTAATCTTTACATACAGTGTGTCCCACCGTAACTGAGACATAGCATTTTAACATGGTGTTACGATAATTTGTTAATATTTGCTCCCCGTTAACTGTTTTTGTTATTTTTATTTTACGATCTGGTTCTAAATGTCCTCAGTAATGATGTTGCAGACTTATTTTTATTTAAATGTCTTTAAAAATTAATAAAATCACATTTTTAAAAAATAAATCACAATCTTTGCTTTGTATACCAGTTTAATGGTTAAGTGCTCAATGTCGCAGATAGCTTAGGCGGTTAGCGCGTTGACCAACATCAGTTCACGTCAAGTCCAGGTTCGAATCCCGAGAGCTCATAATTAATTTTTTTTTTAATAATGAAAATACATTGGAGAACAATTAAGGTAGTTGTCGTGCTATGGGCATAGTGTCAGAAAATTCTAAATTTTCGTATACTCATTAAGGATACTATAATACAATTTTACAAATACCATTAAAATTTGAAGTTGATTGACCATCTCTAACTCGAGATAAACTTAATTAAAGTTCGGATAATCAATACGGAGAGCATAGGAAAGGTTGTGTTTTTGACAAGTTTTTTAATTAAAAAAAAAGTAACAGTCAGAAAATTTCAAAAAACTAACTGTTCATTGATGTTTTTGTTCTGAGTTTAAAAAAGAAAATTCAAAAAATATTGACCTTTTTATTGTTGAGATATAATAACGCAAAGTTCAACAATTTATGAGAAAAGATTGACATTTTTATATAATCCAAGCGAACAAACTAATTAAATTATGTGTAACTATGTAAACAACAGTTTAGGTACAATCTCTAACAAAATTTTTTTACATTTAACACTACAGACTGTGTGCAGGGGGGGGCGGGTTATAAAAATATCGATGCAAGCGCTTGTAGTGTGATCTATTGTAAGCTTTGAACATATGCCTGTGAGCATTCAGCATTGTTATTTACAAATGTCATAAAGTTTTTCAATTACAAACATAGAGAAGAGATTATTATTACAAACAAAACATGGGAAAAACTACGCGTTCTGGAAATACTTGTTGTGTTCCAGGCTGTTGTGTTAATAGCGATTCAAGTAAAATAAAATTTTATAGATTCTCCGCGCGGAGTTATAACCTCGAAAAACGACCAAAGTGGATCAAAACGTTAATAACAGTCAAGTAAGTAAAACCATGATATTACAACTTATTTGGAAATTATTAATGTAAATCTGTAAAAGAAATTTTTCGTCTTTCTTTAGTGTTGATGCTAATGCAATTAAAAGCACAAAATAGGCATTGTGATAACTTAGAATTAAATAGTACTTTACTATTAGTCCAGTCACGAGAGGAAGTCCACCTTGCGTTTTGTGCAGCAAATGATTTTATTTTTTTGTGTCCTCAAGCATGTTTAGGAGAAGTCAAATCCAAGTTTACGACCTTTAAAACAGGGCGGGGGAGTTTTGGTGGGCTAAAAACCACGATTTTTTTGCACTTTTTTCGGTTTCTTGCTTATAACAGCTGGTCCTATCGAAAAAATGGTCCTATTCAAAATTCAAGGGCACAAAATTTACTTCAAAATGCACTAGTCAAATATGTTTATGTTCCCATTTTTACCGGCTCTACAGAACTTAGAAAATCGCCAAAATTTACCAAAATGAAAAAAAGCATTTTTTCAAGCTTTAAACTATTGAAAAACAAGAATAGCCTATAACCTTCCTTAATAAATGGGCTATCTAACAAAAAAAATTTTTTTCAAATCGGATTAATAGTTCCTGAGATTAGCGCGTTCAAACAAAAAAAAATAAACTCTTTTTTTGTTTGAACACGCTATCTCAGGAGCTACACGTCCGATTTAAAAAAAATTTTTTTTGTTAGGTAGCCCGTTTATTAAGGAAGGTTTTAGGCTATTCGAGTTTTTTTAAATTCAATCCCAAAGGGGGTAAAAAAGGGGTGTATGATTTTTTGTTATTACAAAAATTCTTACACCCACGTTTTACCCCCTATGGGGTTAAATTTGAAAAAAACTCGTATATCCCATAACCTTCCTCGATAAACGGACTATCTGACAAAAAAAATTTTTTTTAATCGGACTTGTAGTTCCTGAGATTAGCGCGTTTAAACAAAAAAAAAAGAGTTTATTTTTTTTGTTTGAACGCGCTAATTTCAGGAACTACCTGTCCGATTTGAAAAATTTTTTTTTTGATAGATAGCCCGTTTATTAAGGAAGGTTATAGGCTATTCGATTTTTATTTTTAATTTAATCCCTAAGGGGGTAAAACGTGGGTGTAGGATTTCTTGTTATTACAATAAATCCTACACTCTCGTTTTCACTCTTTGGGATTGAATTTTTAAAAAACTCGTATAGGGTCTCATTGATTACTACTTTGCTTCTTTTACAGACTGGTAGTTCCTGAGATTAGCGCCTTCAAACAAAAAAAGAGTTAATTTTTTTTTTTGTTTTTCTAAGGTCATTAGAGTCAGTAAAAATGGGAACAAAAACATATTTGACTAGTGCGTTTTGAAGTAAATTTTGTGCCCTTTAATTTTGAATAGGACCATTTTTTCGATAGGACCAGCCGTTTCCATGTTATAAGCAAGAAACCGAAAAAAGTGCAAAAAATCGTGGTTTTTAGCCCACCAAAACTCCCTCGCCCTGTTTTAGAGATCGCAAACTTGGATTTGACATCTCCTATAAACATGCTTGAGGACACAAAAAAATAAAATCATTTGCTGCACAAAACGCAAGGTGGACCTACCTTTTTAAGCTTTCGTGACTGGACTATATACGACATTCGGTTTATTTTAACATAAAATAATATTCTTTACAATTCATTCGTAAATCGTAATGACTAAAGAGTTACATAATTTATAAATTAAATAGTTATTATACTCCATACGACTAACTACTACAGGCATGAAATCATTGACATTTATTTTACATGAAAAAAATACGCTTTATACCCAAGGTTATTAGAGTACAGGTTGCCTCATTCCATCTGACCAATCAGCGTAAGCGCGGGAATGACGTCAGCTAGAATTTAGTTTAAATTAAGTACAAAATTGTTGAAGATTATGCTTATTTATATTAGGTGCTTCGTGCAGATTTTTTCTTAAAATTGGCAGGAGACAATAAATAGAAGAATAGATGTTAAAAAATAGGATAATTTTTATTTTTATTACAAAATTTAGGTTTTAATATCCATAATATAAACAAACAAAAAATTAAATAATGCTCAAGAAATGGCAGATCTTGTTAATTACCTATTTTTTTAAATTTAAGAAACGAATAGAATTAACTAACAAATTGATCAATTAATTATTTTATCTTTTATATTCACAAAATATTAAAAATAACCACAAAACACCATAACACTTAACAGCTATTGCAAAATTGACAATTTATCATATTTTTTCACTAACAGAAGAATCATGTTTCTATTAGGTATTGAAAAAACATATCACACTACCATGGTTACTGTGATTTTTATTTCCAAAAATTAGCAGCGTCCATCGTCTGATCTTTTCTATTGAAGTGAGCAAGCATGGTATATTCTGAGTGACGTCATCCCCCCCACTACTATCTATCGGAATGAGGCAACCTATACTCTACTAACCTTGCTTTATACCTACTTATTTTTCTATCATAGGTTTGCGAGAGCAATGCGGAGGAGTCAAAACTCAAACGGTTTCGAAGTGGAAAACACTAAGCTTACTAATACAAGAAAATGGAATGATATGCAAAAAGATAGTATAGTAATGCTCCGAATTTTTCAAATTAAAGTAGATATTCGAATATTCGTTCAAACTTTTATTCGAATAATTCAATATTCATCTATTCGAATAGTAAAAAGAAGAAAACAAACTAATCATAGCGTAAGACAGTTTTTTTTTGTTATCAATAGTCGGGAACCTGTTCGGGAGTTGAAGAAAGAATTTCGGTATTCAAATCTCCGACTATTGATAACAAAAAAATACTGTCTTACGTTTTGATTTGCTTGTTTTCTACTTTTTACGTAGTCGGGTTTTCGTTTTTTTTACTTTTATTTTTGCAATAATGTAATGTAGATATAATTTTATTTCTTAATAATTAAATGTAAATAAATAATTATATTTTTTAATGACAAAATAAACGTATTTTCATACAATTATTAAACTATTCAATTTGCACCAACTTTCATATAATTTATATAAATGATCAACATTATAATACAGAAGTTTGCCGGATGCACTTTGCAATAATTCTATTCTTAATGGTGTCATCGCGAAATTCTTCAATATGTTTAATATGACAGAAAGCTAATTTCTCGACTTTCTTCAATGCAGCCTCAATAAAAGAGATCGAGTGCTTAATACTTTCAAGCCCAGTCCGCAAGATCACCGGCGCCATAGTTTGAGGTTATGCAGCTGTCAGTATAAAACATACATGATTATTTTTCTATTATACGTCAAAATTGAAGATGAAAAAAACTTAAAATAAATAATTTTCACGTACCTTTTATGCTATGCTATTTATACTATTTGCACACAGCTAGATAAAATGGTATCCGTTTATTAAAAAATTTCCCGATATAAGACAACAATAAAAAATTGTTCAATCGTACACTATTGCCCGCTAGCGGCGCTAGTAGGCTTCGTACACACAACCTATACTTATTTATTGTTTTACAGCGTATTATGAACGAAACTTTTGGATGGTATTGTAGCACGACAACTACCTTAAAAGGGCACTGCACAAAAAGTTGCCGATAATAAACCGTTAGAGGCGCTGTCGTCGCTGTAATTGTAATATTTTTCAAAATATTGTGAGTATTTCGTCTACTAGCGTATAGAGGACACTAATATAACAATAATTTTTATAATTGATCTATGATGACAGCAAAGTTAGTAATGATATAATATTTCTGAAATTGCCATGGAAACAATGTGAATAAAAAATTTAAATATTTGAGAAATGTTGACACAAGTGGACACAAGTCGTGTCATAAATAGTTAATAATGTTGAGTTGAAAGTTGAAAAATTATAATTTCAGAGCAGAAAATTAATAAATAAGGACATTTATGAAATCTTATAGAACATGTGCGAAAAAATGTATAAATAAAATCTATTAAAACGCTTGAATCAATCAAAAAGAAATAAAATCTGAGTCAAGAAGAAAGCATTTATGAAATTTCTCCTATTAGAAAAAAATAACTCTATGACAGATCTTGGAATTAGGCAATACGTCTGAAAAGCCCAAAAGAAGAATAATTGAAGTGTAATAAAGATTTAAAAGTGCCAAGTGAATTTATAATTTTTTATAATAATGTGAATGTAATGTCACTTTTTATTACCTATATAAATTTACTTTGTGCTTTTTTATTTTACATAAAATTTCTGTGGTGTCATTTTTGTAATAAGCGATATGAAAAGTTTCATTAGTTAATTAGTTCATTTCACTATTCTTACTTGTAAAATGAATAAAATAAATAACAAATCGAAGAAAATTCATGCATAACAGTCTATAAAATGATACTAATATTTTTAAAAATTTACGTCGTTTTGGATTTCGATTATTTCTTCCCATTTCCCTGGTTACTGAACTATTTTTTTTCAGAAAAACCTGGAAAATATAAAAAATCTAATCTCAATTTGAAAATTGTGTACGTGGTACCAACTTTACACAATCAAATAAATTTCTCAAGAGGAAAATTTGATAATTTAAGTTGTCATATTTAGAACATCTTTGAATTCGATACTTTTTATGTTTTCATGTTAATTGAAAATTGATTATTCATATTCATAGCAACCCGTTGCCTTGAAGAAAAAATCTATTTAGAAAACAAAATCAATCTCAAAATCTTTGAAAAACACGAACTGAACAAGAAATCGAAAACTGACATTTATACCATAAATCAAGATGTAAACAAAACGTACGTAGCGTCATTTCTTAGACAATAGCTACACTTTTTTAGTTATTGATAACACCGCGGTTGCATTATCTGTCATTAGTGACTTTTTACTAAAGAATTTGCTGTTATTATTAACAGTTTCGTATTGAACTTTAGCATATCCATTTTTTGTCCTTCAAAGTATGCTTATTATTTACAAATAAAAGTATAGCGATTTTATTAATTATTTTCATTAAAACTAACACGTACCAACCATCGTACAACTCTGTTTTAATGGAAATAATTAATAAAATCGCAATACTTTTATTTCTAAATAATAAGCATTATTAATTGTTCTCTAATGTATTTTCATTATTAAAAAAATAAATAAATTTTAAGCTCTCGGGATTCGAACCTGGACTTGGCGTGAACTGATGTTGGTCAACGCGCTAACCGCGACTAAGCTATCTGCGACATTGAGCACTTAACCATTAAACTGGTATACAAAGCAAAGATTGTGATTTATTTTTTAAAAATATGATTTTATTAATTTTTAAAGACATTTAAATAAAAATAAGTCTACAACATCATTACTGGGGACATTTAGAACCAGATCGTAAAATAAAAATAACAAAAACAGTTAACGGGGAACAAATATTAACAAATTATCGTAACACCATGTTAAAATGCTATGTCTCAATTACGGTGGGACACACTGTATACAAAGTAAGCTATATTCAACTAACTCATATGAGATACTGTGATTGCTTAGCTTTTATTATTTTTATAATGACAAGAGAAAGAATATATTTAGAGCAGTGTTTTTCAAAGTGGGTCGCGACCCCCTGGGGGGGTTGCAAAGCCTCTACAAGGGGGTCGCGAGGCCTCAGTAAAAAAAAAACAAAGTTCAAAAAGATACTTTTATTAAGAAAATGTTAATTAAAGGACATTTGTTGTAGGCTAACACAAATTAACAAAATTTAAAGAAAATATCCATGAGTCACATTAATGTGAAATGTGCGTCTGTTTTGCGTTAACCGATTTCTCCCAACCGATACCTAACTATGAAAATAAATAAAAATGTTGTACGGATTTGATATTTGTAATATAATACACTATACTGGTTATAGGAACAGCGGAGAGTAGGGGGTCCCAAAATATTTTTTCATACTAAGGGGGTCGCGCAATGAAGAAGATTGAAAAACACTGATTTAGAGAAACGTCAACAAAGATGCTGAACTACGTCTTATTAAGGTAAGATTTATTATTTGAAAATGAAATCATTGTAAATAATTGATGTTCTAAATAAATTTCTTCTTGTAGTTTGCCTGAGGAAGCGGACGATCATCTGCGAAACGTCGCAACTTTATATAAAATCAGCATTTGATTTACAAGTCCAAGTTCCCGATAGCTTTTATATTTTTATTCATTATAATGGACGATAACTTTAATGTACCTACTCAAATATTTTTCTATAGGGTGTTGTACCACTTCTTTAAATAATATTTCTTATTTAATTACTATTTACTTTTTTCAAAATCAATCACTTGCCATCTGTCAATATGACTAGTCTCTGAAAAACATGGCGGAATTAGGCACATGCGCAGAACAACAACTTTAATGAAAAGGTCTATTCGCTGTGGGCAGATGAGAGGAAGGGATTTCAGAGTACAGTGTATATAAAAACACAGTGTGGCCATAGTGAGATCTGTGATTGGTCGAACGATGCGTCAGCCATGTTTGAACCAAATCTGTGCAGCGCCTTATGAGAACGTCGTATGAAATGTAGGATTTTTACACTATTCATATCTCTTTTATTACGTTAGTCATTACGACATTTAATTTAATTGACAAGTCTGAGGTGATAATTAGGTATTTAAGTTTAAAAAAAATTATTAATTTTTTAATTTTTTCTAATAATTTAACATAAATAATATTGAAAATCGAAAAGAAAAATTTTTTTAAAGCTATAGATAAATTACTAAAAATTAATTAAAATGTATAAAAATTTAAAAAATATCACGTGACTTCAAAACGCGCCAGGAATGTTTGTGACGTCGTTATGTTAAAATGTGTCTGCATTTGTTGGTATTTGTGTATGTATTACACATCCTATCAAAAATAATAATTTTTTAACTTGGTAACCATGGATACAAAGACCATAGATAACATAATGACGTCACACGCGTTCGGATTCTTTCGGCGCGTTATCGGAACTGAGTTTAAAAATTAATTTTTATTTAAATATAACTTTTTAATTAGTAAGCAAAAAAATTAAATAAAACAGTTTTGCTATAAAACTTGTATGTGATCCTTCCATTTAAGTAAAAAAAAAATTCATTTAAAAACCCAATTGTAGCCACTTTTTAAGATTATTGGTGTTAGTTTACACCAGACAATACATGATCTGATCTGGGTACCTATTGTGTAACTCGTTTTTAGTGATTTCACTTATGTGAGATTGCTCACGCGATTGTGTATTTTCACACAAGTGAAAAGTGAACTTTTTCACGTGACATTATTCACCATCGAATTTGTCAGTGAAACGTGAAATAAGAGTGAGACAGAGAATAAATTGAAAAAGGACACATATAAAAATACCTTAACCTGACAGGCTGACAGCTTTGTTCTTATAGATAGATAATAAAAGAAATGCAATAAACGATAATACACAAATTTGAAATATCTTAATTTTTTAAACATAATATAGGCAAAGACACATTATGAATTTATATATTTATTTATAATACATAAATTTGAAAATAAATTTCTCTTCAATTTTTTAAACATAATTATACGCAAAAACACATTATGAATATATAATATAAGATCGATAAATTAAATTACAAAGTTCACTTTATTTATATACTTCATCAATTTTTTATTCTTTTTACGTTCATTGTTATTTATCTGTCAAACACCGCATAATATAACCTCATATCCGCATTAATTTGTATTTTTAAAGTGAAAATATCCAACAAAAAATAAAATCCCTACTTTGTGGCCTAGTGTTTTCACGAGTGAATCCATATGTTACACAATTGAGTGAAAATTTTCACATGACATGAAAATGTGAAAATGAACACATTCACAAAAGTTACACAATAGCTCCCCAGGGGAGCTATTGTGTAACTTTGAAAATTTTCACTCAATTGTGTAACATATGGATTCACTCGTGAAATCACTAGGCCACAAAGTAGGGATTTTATTTTTTCACTTTAAAAATACAAATTAATGCGGATATGAGGTTATATTATGCGGTGTTTGACAGATAAATAACAATGAACGTAAAAAGAATCAAAAATTGATGAAGTATATAAATAAAGTGAACTTTGTAATTTAATTTATCGATCTTATATTATATATTCATAATGTGTTTTTGCGTATAATTATGTTTAAAAAATTGAAGAGAAATTTATTTTCAAATTTATGTATTATAAATAAATATATAAATTCATAATGTGTCTTTGCCTATATTATGTTTAAAAAATTAAGATATTTCAAATTTGTGTATTATCGTTTATTGCATTTATTTTATTATCTATCTATAAGAACAAAGCTGTCAGCCTGTCATGTTAAGGTATTTTTATATGTGTCCTTTTTCAATTTATTCTCTGTCTCACTCTTATTTCACGTTTCACTGACAAATTCGATGGTGAATAATGTCACGTGAAAAAGTTCACTTTTCACTTGTGTGAAAATACACAATCGCGTGAGCAATCTCACATAAGTGAAATCACTAAAAACGAGTTACACAATAGGTACCCTGGTCGGAAACGGTGCCAACGTTTAAAGCTCAAGGCTACATTGGCGCCGTTTCCGACCAGATCAGATCCGTATGTGAACAAACACCAGTAATCTTATTGAAGTGGCTACAGTTATCACTTCAGACCGCGCCAGATTATGTCAGATTGCAAGACACATACCGACGGTCGGACGATATCAAACATGTTTGATATTTCGTCAGACTACGGCCGTACATTTGACAGTTTTCAGCTCTAGTGTTGTGTATTCTAAATTTATGCTAGCTATTATTATCAGAGATGTGTTTGAATAATCAATTATACAGAGTGCTGATTTGCTTTGCGGGTAATAGGGATTTAACCCGTAAAATCAAACTTTCGCGATTTCCTGCTTCCCTAATTATTTTAGGAAAAATATCTTCAAATAAAAGTTTTAGAACATACAATTCTGCATCTAAATCATTGAACAAAATTAATTTTGCATGCTTTGTAACGGCAGAAATTTGATATGAAAATGTCAAAATTACCTCAAAAACAGATAGCGATAGCCATCGCTATCTGTAATTTTGAATTTCAAATACTTTGACTGCAATATTAGCTTATGTTGTCTATATTAATTTGGACTTAAAAGATGACTTTCTCGTGTCGAAAACGCTTTGCACTAAAAACATAGAAAAATGTGTTAGAAATCATATTGAATTCAAAATATCGCTGTTGTTATTGTTTTGTTATTCTTGTTTATTTTTTCAATTAACATAAACAACATAAGCTAACATTGCATTTAGTCCAGTAATTTTAGATTTCCACTGCAGAAAAATTCCCAGTTAGCTGATTTTTTTTTATTTACCTTCGTTATGGTGTTTTAAAAAACATGTAAAAAGTCCCCATCGATATCGTGCCGGCGTTGCCAGATATTCGAGGTTCAAGTTCACGATAGACGGTTTTTAGCGAATTTCTCGGTTCCTATCAATCTTGTAGAGGACGAAATTATCTACAACTTTTGTATAAACATTTTTTGTTTACGATTTATAGTTTTTCTTATTAAAGTACCCGCGGCTTCCTTTCCCTCGATTTTACATAACGGGATTATGTTGCTTCCCGAGGGCCTAAAATGATTTGTACCATTATTTTAAGTTGAACTTAAAGCTAACGGTTAATTATAATTTTATCGAAATTAATGCAGTAGTTCTCTACTTATAAGCAACCAAACATACAAATCGACAGCGCTCAAACAGATAGACAGACAGACAATTTTTTTTCGAAAATACGATATTTATACTTGACATCAATTATAAAGACCATTCGTAAAGTAATTTTGTAAAAAAAAATTACAAGGGTTGAGAGAGTGCGGATTAAGTACGAGTATGCATTTGCATAACGTATATAACGCACTCTACTAAGAATAGCTCGGATTTATTTCAAAATTCCTTTACGAATACTCATTATAATTGTTATAAAGACTATTCGTAAAGGAATTTTGTAAAAAAAATTAAAAATGTGGCTACTATTACTAGAGTGCGTTATACGGTATGCAAATTCATATATACTAAAAACCAAATCTATGTGAAATTTTAGTTACATTTTAGTAACTGATTTATGTTAGCAGCACTAAGTATTTTTAAAAGTTTTTTTTCAGTTTGTATGTGTGGTAATTAATTAATACAAAGTTTGTCTTTAAATTGAAAATTGTTATGGAAACCAATTAAACAGGTAAAGTAAATTTGTAATTTTTATGGCCAATAAAAATATTCACAAAAAAATAATTAAAAAATACCGAGAAGCAGAAATCTGTTAACAAAAAAACTAAAACTAGCTGTAATCGAATTGTTCATGGAATTATTCTTGGAGCTATATAGATGTTCAAAACGACCTAACTCTAGTCTTGCGTCTTTTTCATTCGCTTTCGGTAAATTTACAGTGGCTGATATTTTCTTAATCAATGTGCAAATGCAATAATTAGGTATATTATTTTAAATGGACAGTTCTTATTTTTGTTAATAAACCATATTTAAATTTTTTTTAGTAATATCATTGTTAATAATTAAGACATTATGTTAATTTTTTAGACAAATAAAATTTAAGAAATAATATTAAATCAGTTCATTTTTAATTTTACAAAAAATTACAACGCTTTTTAGTTTATTATAACTTGCATTTAAAAAAACTCTAGAAAAAGAAATTTGAACTGACAGTTTACACGTCCAGAATTATTAAAATATTTATAGAAATATTTCTGACAGTTAATAATTTTGCTTTTAGTAATTACCAGATTGCTCAAAAAAAATTTATGTGTATTACAGAGTGTATTTTCGTTACTAGGAAAATTACTAAAATTTCACATATAGATTTGGTTTTTAGTATACTCGTACTTAATCAGCACTCTCTCAACCCTTGTATTTTTTTTTTTACAAAATTACTTTACGAATGATCTTTATAATTGATGTCAAGTATAAATATCGTATTTTCGAAAAAAAATTGTCTGTCTGTCTATCTGTTTGAGCGCTGTCGATTTGTATGTTTGGTTGCTTATAAGTAGAGAACTACTGCATTAATTTCGATAAAATTATAATTAACCGTTAGCTTTAGTTCAACTTAAAATAATGGTACAAATCATTATGTTAGGCCCTCGGGAAGCAACATAATCCCGTTATGTAAAATCGAGGGAGAGGAAGCCGCGGATACTTTAATAAGAAAAACTATAAATCGTAGACAAAAAATGTTTATACAAAAGTTGTAGATAATTTCGTCCTCTACAAGATTGATAATAACCATTTTTTACAAAAAATGGAACGGAACCGAAAAATTCGCTAAAAACCGTCTATCGTGAACTTGAACCTTGAATATCTGGCAACGCCGGCACGATATCGATGGGGACTTTTTACACGTTTTTTAAAACACCATAACGAAGGTAAATAAAAAAAATAAGCTAACTAAGAATTTTTTTGCAGGTGGGTCATTTTAATATCTAAAATTACTGGAGTAAGTCAAAGTATTTGAAATTCACAATTTCACTCAGAAAGATGACCAAAAAGTTGAAATTTCAAAAGTTGACTTTTTTTGGCCACCTGTATAAAAAATTACTTTTTCTTTCATAACTGACATTACACATGGCGAATATTGAACGAATGCTACAAAAATATTCGGCAAAACACTTTTAATTTTCGAAATATTGGATTTTTTGTAATTTTGAAGTTTAGATAAACGCCATTTTCTCCGGAACAAAAATTCACACAATGGATCTAGTGTGCTCAAATTTAATCTTTTTAAAAGCAAACTTTTTTCCAAAAAAAATTTCAAAAAAAAAAATCAAAAACAAAAAATGTTCCCATATGGTGCGAACTTTTGGGGGGACACTGTATAGTCAAACTCTCCTACACTCCCTTTGAATTTAAAATAGCCTATAACCTTTCTCAATAAGCGGGCTATCTAACAAATCTAACAATCTTCATGCTTTATAGTTTATAATATTACTAGCGGCCCGTCTCGGCTGCGTAATTCCGGACCCCAATGCATTACAGAGCAGTGTTGTTCTGAAATGAACTTGGGTTTGTAATTTACCTAATTCGACTGTTTGTTGGCTTCCAAACCCCAGTGCAGCTCAGATAAGTCGAGGCGCTCGAACTTGCGTCTTGCGCGGGAGTGTGTAAATTTGTACGACGACGCCAGTATACAATCGTTTCGTTCTAATATGCGTTGTATTCTATATAGGTATTATAAGCATACAAAATTTTGTCGAGATTGAATAATTATGTGCAAAATGGCAAACATATGCGGTACAAGCTTAAGCATAAGAAAATTCGTATGAAAAATTTGAAAATTTTGAGTCCGCGGGCTAGAATGTTTTTAATTTGAAATAATGTAATAATTCAAACATTTTTAAAAAGTTTCATCAAAATCGGATCTGTTATGGTGGGTTAAAGAAGTTTTAATTTCAGAATATCATTCTGATATGTATTTGTTTTTTGTATGTTTACTGTTTAGGAATTATGTACTTTAGTTTTTCATTCATTTCTAGAGTGTAATAACTATTTTGTTTGTACATTATTTCAACATAAAAATATAATACTTGCTTCTTTTATTGCCATTTTCTTAACACTTGTACTTGGGATTGTTGTAACATAGGTACGCCTTTTTTAACCGACCTCAAAAAAAGGAGAAGGTTTTCAATTTGGTGCGTATTTTTTTTTTGTATGTACACCGATTACTCAGGAATGACTGAACCGATTTTGATGATTATTCTTTTATTTAATATGACATACCTGCGAGGTGGTCCCATATAAATTTTACATAATTCGGTTTAGTAGTTCGACTGATTTTTTTATTTGTTTTTTATGTATCTCACTTATATCTCCTGCATTTGTGAACCGATTTTGGTTACTCTTGTACCTACGTTCAGGGTGGTTCCACATATTATATTTTACTAAAATCGGTTTAGTGCTTTTCTTATATTTTTTTGGTTTAGTAAACAATTATTTATCCAGACAAAATAACTTGCAAACCCACGTATTGTATAAGCCACTAGCCCCCCAAAAAGCCCTCCGAAGAAAATAAAAAGAATAAAATTTTGAGGTCGACGCCAATTTAATAAAATAATAAAAATAGATATATAAAAAGTGTTAGCAATTAAATTGGCGCCGACCTCAAAAAATTTTTCTTTTTATTTTCTTCCTTTTAGTAGCTTTTTTTAAGTTCCTTTTTTATAAGTTTTACAAAACACAGTCCGTTGCGGGCTAGCATATTTCCTATCATGCTCTGTATTGCTCGTGGGTTTGGCGTATTTGTTCATAGTAGACGTGGTCGTTATTTCACGTCACTAGTTACAATAACTAGCTACGCGGTATGTAACCGAATCACTAGTTTCGAGTTACATTACAAGTAGTGATTTTTGCAAATGCGTTACTAAGCGAGAGCGGGTGACAGTGACACGAATAAATCCGAAGTAACCCGAACACGCACAGTGTATAGCTACAAACACTTAGATAGTGATTTAATGTATTTTAGTTTCGTCTCGTTTCGTGTGTAACTGTATAGTTGGTAACTGGTGAAGGTATTTATGCCAGCAATCACAGTGGCTGAATAAAAATAACTAGTTACAAAAATCACTAGTTTTGAAACAGGTGACGCCGACCAAGTCACTGGTTTCGTTACGTTTCTTGAAAATAACGTAACGACCCACGTCTAGTTCATAGCCTTCTACAAAGCCCAATTGAGTACAGAATATGAAACGTTATGCGGCGCTCTGAAATGCACTGGGGTTCGGAATTACGCGTCCCGGCTACGCCCGGTTGGTATGAAATTATGATTTAATATAGCGGTCACTCACTCCGCTCACGTATATTTAGTTATATTGTTAATTTGTTATCCCCCGCGAGAATTTCCCCCTCACCTGCGTAGCTTTCTATTAGTGAAAGAATTTTTAGAATCGGTTTAGTAGTTCCAGAGATAAGAATTTATGATTTATTAGCCCCTCCGCAAGAATTTCTGCCCCTCCCCCCCTCGTGATAATCAAAATGAAATATTGCCCATATCACTCAGGGATAGTGTAGCTTTCTATTAGTGAAAGAATTTTTAGATTCGGTTCAGTAGTTCCAGAGATAAGAATTTATGATTTATAGCTCCACCCCCCCTCCCGACGCGAGAATCAAAATAAAATAGTCTATATCACTAAGGGATAGTGTAGCTTCCTATTCGTAAAAGAATTTTTAGAATTGGTTCGGTAATTCCAGAGATTGCTTTTTTCATCATAACAAAACAACAAAATAATATTGTATTTATACCTTATTGGATTGCAAAAGATAGTGTGCTATGTAAAATATTATGTACCTAGGCTTGAACTCTGAACGAAATACGATTGACATGCACATTGCACAAAAGAACAGGACAAACACACAATATACTGTCGTGTTGGTTTTAGTTCATTTTGCAACAAACGTCTGGTCTAACGTCTCTGGGAAAAAGTATATCACTACAAGATCCCGAGCGTTGCACACAAACCCACATACACAAACGTATCTTAACACATATATTATGCATACATACATGTTAATATATTGCCGGCTTTGTGAGTTGTGTCTGTACAATGTTCAAAGTTAAATATTTACTATCTGCACAGTAGACAGCTATCTGTGTGTCGGCGTTCTGTAATTGTATTGTGTTAAACTATTTTGACATTAGGATTATACGCAGTAACCGAACACATAAATAATATTTTAATATTACTTTTAATATTTTAATATACTATCATTCTAAATGTAATCTGTTATTTTGACCTGAAGTTTTTTGCTATGCCAATATTTTTTTACCAGATCCTTGTCTATTTCTACATAGATCACTCATTGAGTTTCATAAGACACAAATAAAATAAATTATAATTTAAAAAACTAAAAAACACGCTTTAATGAACTAAAAAGTAAAAAATAATTAATTTTATTGTAAAAAAGCGTGGGGTGCTTTGTATCATATTTTCATACTACCCCACGCTTTTTTACAATAAAATTAATTATTTTTTACTTTTTAGTTCATTAAAGCGTGTTTTTTAGTTTTTTTAAATTATAATTTATTTTTGCTTTTTAGTCCTGGAGTTCCTGGTCAGGATAATGGGACAAACTTATGGAATTATTGTATTGTAATCGGTCCTTGATAAGTGTGCAAAGTTTCAGTTCAATCTGAAGTTTTTTGCTTTTTTTTTTTAGTCCTGGAGATCCTGGTCAGGATAATGGGACAAACTTATGGAATTATTGTATTGTCGTCGGTCCTTGATAAGTGTGCAAAGTTTAAACTAAATCTGACCGTTCAAAGTTGGTCAAAATCAAGTTCAAAGAAGTCGGTTACAAACTGACAAACACACAAGCCCGCAAGCAAGCATGCAAACATACAGGTGCAGCTAATATAATCGTGTTAATGACGTCAGATTTCAAAATAGCGACCATATGTACTTTTGTTTGTAAAAATTATCAGATCTATTTGAAAATTGATATTTGAGAGTTTTATAGGATACAAAAAAATAAAATGGCGTCAGATTTCAAAATGGTGTCCATGTTCTTTTGTAAAAATTATCCGTTCTTTTTGAAAATTGATATTTGAGTTTTATAGGACACAAAAAAATAAAATGGCGTCAGATTTCAAAATCCTTTTGAAAATTAATATGTTTAACTCAAATATTAATTGTCAAAAGGATCGGATAAGTTTTACAAAAAAAAGTTCATATGACCGCCATTTTGAAATCTGACGCCATTTTATTTCTATGTATCCTATAAAACTGTGAAATATCAATTTTCAAAGGGATTGGATAATTGGATAAGTGTTAATTATATGTCAAACAGTAGAAACATGAACATTGATGTAACTTGGAAATTTCTCAAGTTATTGAGCTTGGACATAAATAATTGTTTATGGCATTAAATTTTCTATATAGGCTCCTAGTCAGACATTTTTTTATTCGGTATAGAAAGTAGTCGTACCGCGTGTCAAAAAAAATGTAAAGCTCTATGATGATTTCTACTTTCACTATAGCTTCTAAATTTTTAGAGATATCGATATGGGACAAAAATCACGCATCTAGTGAGTTTTCATATTTGAAATTGCTATATATAAGAAGGGTTCAGTTTCCACTTTCGGGCACTGTGGAGAAATTGATAACTCACCTAGCCGGAAACTGGAAGTTTCGGGTTCAAGTCCCGACAGTGGTCATTTGATTTTTTCTTAGATATAGCTTACAAATCATGGCAGCTTGGCTGTATGATAATATATATTATTTTCACCTCTAATTGTTATGTGAATAATATTGTTGTGGATATAAGGGGTTAAAAAATCGGTTGATTTTATCATTTACCTAATAATACTTGACACACAAAAATTGACTAAACTTGAAAAATGTGGTTGGTGTGTATTTTAGTAGTATGTACTTAGATAACGAAAATGTAGAATTTTGCAGAAAAAGTTGAATATTGCGGCAACGTCGCAACCGAATTTAAAAAATGGCACAGTTTTATGTAGGCTTTCGTATGGAAAATGAGATGGCCTGAAAATATACAGGGAATTCTATTTATAAAAATACAAGTCAGTTGTACCAAGACTACATCGTACACCCTGTATAGTTAAAAATAATTTTAAAGTATAGTGTGCTCTTATTCCAATTCAACTTTTATTTAAACCTTTTTTTCTATTGCTCATAATAAATGAGATATCGCCCGAGACATTCTTAGTAACTCACCCTGTAATGGTATTTATTGCCATACCCACTACAAAATACCCTACTTTCCACTTCATTTTCAAAAAATTTGAGTTCATTAGCGTCGCCATCTTTACTTCTACGCCGTGAAGTTCGTGAGTAAATAATGGCAGGCGTATAATAGAGCAAATAAACAGAAGTTGCTAATTGCTATGGTAAGCGTTTACTTACCACCCTAGTGCGGTAAGTAAAACACTTTCCGCACACCTGTGATCTGCCTGTTAATTAATAATGACTCATTAAAGGCCGCTATATACATACATCGAAAGTAGCTATTTTGTAGTGGGTATGCCAAAAACAAATAAAAACAGGATGCTGCAAAAAAACATAACTGTGGTCTGCCAGTTGCCACAAAATTTATACCTTCTAAACCGCGACTTGGACGAAAAAATATCATATAGGACAGAAATTGTAGAGCAGATTTTTTCTACAAAATTAATTAGTCGCCTTGGCTGTTCCAACCCCATTGAGTGAAATTATACAAGTCGATCGTTCATTGTATATCTTCATGCAATGAGATTCTTCCGTGACCTTTTATATTTTATTAAAATGTGAAATGATTCCGTCGGTAGTCATTGAATGGGGACTTATCATTTATCAAAAATAACTAGCAGCAGGGCCTTTCAGCACTTATGGATCCGCATAGTAGAAAATCACTAAAAAATGCCCTGTAATTAGGGTTGCCAGGCGTCCCGATTAATCGGGATTGTCCCGATTTTGAGTCTTAAGTCAAGGTGCCCCGAATAAACTTTTCGGGACATTCAAATGTCCCGGTTTCGAATCAAAGTACAACTAGAATTAAAAATCCGTTTTGTATCTGTGATTAATAAATTTTGTTCTAAGAATTAAGATTATTTTTGAGTTTTTTTGTTCTTAAAGTTGTGATTTTAAGTTTAGTTATGTTTTTTATACATTTTTTAACAAAATAATTTGTTTTTTTTTTTTAATAAATATTATTTACTATGCGATAATTCGATTTTTTACGTAAATACTACTTTTCTGATTTTAGAATTTCTTGTTATAACCTAACCCAACCTAACCTGTCCGGATTTGACCATCCAAGATATCTGGCAACCCTACCTGTAATGTAAATTGTAATGTCCTTTTCAACAGCCATATATATGTACTTATTATATTTTAAAGTGAAAATACGTCATAATATGTTCATAAAGAAAAGAACACCCTAAATAGTACTTGCTGTCCGATATCTATCTATATCAAGCCGTTATGATTTATGAATGTTGATTCCAAATATAATATTTCAGTGACTATACCACAAAACAGGTGCATACTCGGCGGCTTGATGTCTATAGAACGCTGTCGTAGAAGACAGACGTACAACGCAACATCGAGTCATGCAGTACCTATGCAGTGACACAAGCAAGCGAAACAAACGCACACATACATACATACATATACACACGCATACCATGTTATTATCATGCACACATACTGTGCTGTTGGTTTTAAACCAGATTCAGATGTAACGTACAACGCTAAAGCTGTTTCCACCACTAAATAATAATAAAATTTTCGTTACTTCGAGTTCTTACAGCGTGGGTTGTTCTTCTGATGTTTTCCCACGTTCTATAGAGGAGTATATTATAGCATAGTATAGGTAGGTACTAGGTAGTATGAGAAAGCTTATACGCATATGATATCAGACAAAAATATCTATCTATATACATTGATAATTTTAATACAATATCCATATTATATTAAACGGTATTAATGACTTAATCCTATAGGTAGGTACTTTTATAAGCGGACGACATGTTCGTTTTTGCAAATACGTACACCTACTGATCTTAATATAAAACTTAAGATACCTACTAGACAATAATTTATTGTCATGAAAATTATCTCTGTCAACATATGTACCAATAAGACGAAAATAATTTGTAATACATATTTCATAAAGGTAATCTTTCAAAAAATCAGCGTAAATACGTTTGTACCTAATAACAAAGAACTAGAAATTGTTAAAACTTATAAATTAATTAATTTGAATTTATCTCGGTGTTTAATTTAATTTATTTATCAATGCTGCTCAGTCGCTCAGAAAATGATCTCGAAAACTAAGTAATTGGTGTTGTATACAGAAAACAATGAATACATAGGTACTCGAAAGTTGTGTAATTGCCAATTGGGAAGGCACGGGTCAAACTACTTGATTCAAACTACTAGATTCGATAGTAGGTACTGTCAGTATGATTATACGCATCCGAAATTTGGCCTTTAAGCTATTGTGATATTATTGAAACGATTCAATGTTCCTTTTTACCTTCCCGCTTAAAGAAAAATGTAAATTTTCAAAAATTCGGGAAGTTATTGGTTTCAGTCCGACTTTCGAAAATCGAGTTTTCAACAGATCTCGACGTTTTGAGGTCCTAGAGCTATTCTGACTATTTCCAAGTGGATGTCTGTATGATTGTATGTATGTAAGTACCTGTGTAAACCATGAATAAACACTTTTGAACGGATCGACCGATTGAGATTGGGTTTGCAGCATTCGAGAGTTTAACTCAATTTAGATTTCCTAAAAATTTGAACTTAACCGATCAAGTGGATTTTGAGAAATCTCAAAAATAAAATTTTCGAAAAATGTTTTTTTAATAACTTCTAAACTACTTTACCGTTCGATTCCAAAATCTAATCAGCTTTTTTTAAAATAACTTAAGTTTTTTCGCTAACGTAACCTTGTAACTATCTTTTATCAGCCTTTTAACTTTAACATTTTAGGTAATACCTAAAGCTTTATAAATATATACAGGGTGGCACATCTTAAACAATGCAGTGAAATATTCTCGTAAACGGTACAAACCATAAAAAAATGTTTTATACAAAAGTTATAGGTAGTGTCAAGGGGGACAGAAGACTGTGATATCAGATTTAACATAGGTGGTGCTGTGAAGGCCAGGCGAAGATCAGCTTCGATTTTTTAATTTGTAACTGCATTTTAATTTCAGTTTACGATAAGTAGGTACAGTATTTTAGTGAACAAAAAAAAATTATTAAGGTACCTACATATGAGCTCAGCTAAAGTTACTAAATATTGAGATATCTACAAATTAAATAGCATTTTAATTTGTCAATTCGGTTCTTTTATGAATTGAATTCACGCCAATTGAAGGCCGGTGCATAATATCATGGCTATCTGCTATAATATTATGCCACAATAATTTTATCTAATTGTCGTTCATTTTGGCTGTTATTTAATTTCTTAATATCTCAATATTTATTAACTTTAGCTGATATGTACCTTAATAATTTACTGTACACTATTAAATACTGCATCGTATTCTGGAATAAAATGCACTGTTACAATAATTAAAAAATTGAAGCTGACCTTCGCCCGACCTTCACAGCACTACCTATGTTAAATCTGATATCACAGACAGTCTTCTGTTCCTAGGGTTGCCACCTCTGGAGAGACTTTGACCCGGAGATTTTTACTGACCGGCGATGGGGGGGGGGTGGCTTCAGAACCTCTGGAGAGATTTTGACACGGAGATTTTTACGGACCGGGGGAGGGGTGGCTTCAGAATAGAGAAACTTTGGCGCGGTTGAAAACGTGAGAAATTCAAATTCAAGTAACAACTTAACAATAATGAATAACAGGGATTTATTACATTTCGTTTATTTATATATTACAAAACATTTTCAAAGGTGCACTGTTCTCTTAGCCTTATAGAATAAAAATTAAAATTATTAGCAAAAAAACAATTTTATCATAAAAAAAAGAATCATACTATTTAGGCCCCTTTTTTCCAAGTTTGTTTGATATTGTTTTGTTCGTGTACAAATATATATATCACTGATCGTTCTGAAACCTCACTCGGACTCGGTAGGATTGTTATCCTTTTCTAACATATATAGCTATTTTAAGTAATTGAAAGACAGAGCATTCTAGACAACTTGTATCTTTTTCTTCCTGATAAGTTAAAAAAAGACAAGTGTGCTCTCTTTTGTAATATATGAAAAATGAAATATCATATTATGTATAATAAAAAAGAAAGAATTCTCCGCCGGCTCAACTGACCCGGAGAAATTGACGTAAAACACGGAGACCCGGAGATCGCCCCCGAAAACCGGAGTCTCCGGGTCAAACCCGGAGAGGTGGCAACCCTATCTGTTCCCCTTGACACTACCTTTTGTAAATAACAATATTGAGTTAGGTAATTGTGGACAACAATATAATAATTATTAATTAATTCAACAAAGAATTTTTAATCTACAAGGCATCCACTACATAGTGAATAGTATTTCTTAACATATCAGTCAGCAGGAGCGGATAGACCCACCGGGACACCGGGATTTTCCCGGTAGGCCGCTACTATAAATTGACAAAAATGGGCCGATAAAAAATACTGCTATTGTACATACATACAATTCATGGTCAAGTGGGCCGCTAGATTGTATTTTTCCCGCGCCGGTCAGATCAAGCCTATCCGCCCCTGTCAGTCAGCATATTATGCCATTATGATTGTTAAACGTCAAACGATTGTTATAAGATATATAACAGTGGCTTCTGATTTTTTCCTTATATATCTTATAACAATCGTTTGACGTTTAACAATCATGATGGCATAATATGCTGACTGATATGTTAAGAAATACTATTCACTACTAAGGATGCTTTGTGGATTAAAAATTCATTGTTGAATTAATTAATAATTACTAGCTTTTGTATTATTTGTATAAAACATTTTTATGGTTTGTACCGTTTACGAGATATTTCACTGCATTGTTTAAAATGGGCCACCCTTTAATATTATAAATAATCAACTTTTCGTTTTAGATTTGAAAACAATATTCGCATTCGCGAATGCCCAAAAATTGACATTCGTTACATCACTAAATTTGTTTCCCCCCACGCTTAATTAAAAAAGTATTATTATTAAAACGTACCTTTTTCGTAAACGAAGCTTTAACTTTAACAATATCAGTATCAATATCACACACTTTACACTTGTAAGACACTAAGTAAAATCCTTGCACAATGAACAAGAGTTAACTCACAACTGAAAATTGGTCTCTGTCGTATAATATAAATTCTACCGACGCGCGCGGTAGGGGTGGGAACTTGGTTTGAGGATGTGGAGGTGGTTTTTTCTTTAGCTTTCTTCTCGTTTCTGATTGGTCGTTCGAGACACGCACACACACGTAACGTCGTAACTGAACATTTGATTTGAAATCCAATTTGAAGTGTTTATACAAGAATAAAATCTACAAATATTTGAATAATCTTTAAGACTTTGCCACTATCCATGTTATGATGTTTGCATTCTGTGCACTGAGGTTAAAGCTATAGAGGAAGTATAAAATAAGCATTTAAAAATTAAAAGTGAAGTCAGTCGCCATTGTAATTAGGACCTCATTTTATCTGTGAGAAGAAGAAGAGAATAATATTCCCAATCCATCCCGTGTTTTGCCGCCATCTTTAGTGAGACCTGTGGGCTGTGAAGTCAAACCTGGCTTCAATTTTGTATAAGCAGTTGTATACGGTATGCTTCGCCGTCTTCTGTAGATTTTACCTCAGTGATCAGGGCCGGATCTATATATAGGCTTTTTGGGCTGCAGCCCAGGGCCCCGTGGATATAAAGGGCCCCCAGCCCCCATTTAAGACAATGGACACCCTAGTAGAAATGAAATCTAGTTTCTGTCTAGTAACTGGCTAGTTTGACTAGACTTAAGCCATCAGGCGCTGCCGCTGGCCAGTATAATATCGAGTCACTGTCTAGTGTCTAGTAACTGGCCAGTTTGACTAGAGATCCAGTGAAATGTGGCGGCTATTAAAAAACTGTCACTTTTAAATTGTAGATTTTAAGGTTATAAAAATTTTCATTTGCCCTTACCCGGAAAAAAAGAAAGATTTCTCTAAACAATGCATCATCAAAATTTCAGATTAATTAAAATTAAGGCAAACCTTCTTAAAGTTAAGTTAAAAAACCCTCTGGAACAGACAGATATAAAATAATCTAACCTAAAAAGCGTGATTTTATACAAGTCAATAAATTAATTTGTATTAATAAATATTAAAAAAAAATTAATTTTGATGTCATTGACTCATTATGTCTGTATTGATGTGTGTGTTTGTTTGTGTAAACCTCTCATAACGTTTGAACGGCTTGACCGATCGAATCGCGATTCCCCGTCACTTGTTTTGGTTATATTTTCTCGCGTCTATTACGGGGCCCCCAGGCCCCAAGTTGTATTAGCCCAGGGCCCCATAAACTCACGGTCCGCCCCTGTCAGTGATTCTCGAGTCTGTGAATCTGTAACGGATTTTTTGTTTCAGTCGTACATCCCAAACGAGTTAACCGATTTTAAAAAACTTTTTTTTGTTCGATTTCTCTCGGGGTCTATTTGATCCTAACGTCGCCCGATTTTTGAATTTTGGCCCCAGAGGGGAGCAAATTAGAAAAAACGGTGTTTTTTGCTTATAGTTTGCTCAATTTAAGTCAGATCGATTCGAAACCTGTCTTAAACGAAAGAGGAGAAAATTCTAGATAGATTTTATGTATAATATTGTGTCAACACAGTTTTTTTATGCAGATTTATATCCAAACACAAATATATAAATGCGACTTTATCTTATAAATCGCGAACTTGTTTCGGTTGTCCTTGTCTGTTGTACAGTGTGGTATGGAAATTGGAAGATAGCGTATGCTCTGTCTTATACTGCATTATTTTAATATAGTTATTCAATTTTTTGACTGCTGATGTTTGAATTTAAGTTTAAAAACCATGGCCTACTGAGTTAAAATGACTTGTAACTAATTATTGACGTCGATCGGATGGCGAGACCTAGGAATCGGACCGAAATTTCTCGACGTTCATACCTTCCCGGACAATTTGACTTTCTCTGTCTGTATGTCCCTTTGTACGCTTATAACTCGAGAACCACTGATCCGATTTACATGATTTTTTTCAAGTAAATAACTTCTTATGCGACTGCGAGTTTTAAAATATTCTGGCATCACGCAAAAGCAGCCGAACGGATTCTCAAATAAAAACGTATGTTCTGGCATCACGCAAAAATAAGTAGGTAGTAGATGCTTTGTTTTTTAAACGGTGGTTTTATTTAGCTTGATCCCGTATATTTGTTACAAATCTTGCGACCGATTGAGTTGAAATTTTGCACACATGTGTAGCTCCGGTGACAATACAATATTATGGTAACTAACTGACCGGCCCGGTTCGTCCGGGTGTAAATCGTACTTTTGAACTTTCACCCACTTCCCGTGATCCGATTGAGATAAAATTTTGCACACATGTGTAGCTCCGGTGACAATACAATATTATGGTATCTACCTGACCGGCCCGGCTTTCGTCCGGGTGTAAATCGTACTTTTGAATTTTCACCCACTTCCTATGATCCGATCGAGTTGAAATTTTGCACACATGTGTAGCTCCGGTGACAATACAATATTATGGTAACTAGCTGACCGGCCCGGCTTTCGTCCGGGTGTAAATCGTACTTTTGAATTTTCACCCACTTCCCGTGATCCGATTAAGTTGAAATTTTGCACACATGTGTAGCTCCGGTGACAATACAATATTATGGTAACTAGCTGACCGGCCCGGCTTTCGTCCGGGTGTAAATCGTACTTTTGAATTTTCACCCACTTCCTATGATCCGATTGAGTTGAAATTTTGCACACATGTGTAGCTCCGGTGACAATACAATATTATGGTAACTAGCTGAACGGCCCGGCTTTCGTCCGGGTCCAAATCGTACTTTTGAATTTTCACAGGCAAAATGTCTTTCTCAGGTAACGTTTCGCATAAATGTAATAAAATCAGACTAAGGAAATAAAGCACACTAAAAAATTGAAACGTCACGTCACGAAGTAGTGTAACGTCACTTTTGTAAAAATTATCCGATCCTTTTGAAAATTAATATCTGAGAGTTTTATAGGACACAAAAAAATAAAATGGCATCAGATTTCAAAATGGCGGCCATATGTACTTTTTTGTACAAATTATCCGATTCTTTTGAAAATTAATATTAAAGAGTTTTATACGACACAAAAAAATTAAATGGTGTCAGATTTCAAAATGGCGGCCATATGTACTTTTTTGTAAGAATTATCAGATCCTTTTGAAAATTGATATTTGAGAGTTTCATAGGACACAAGAAAATAAAATGACGTCAGATTTCAAAATGGCGGCCATTATATATACTTTATTGTAAAAATTATCCAATCCTTTTGAAAATTGATATTTGCGAGTTTTATAGGACACAAAAAAGAAAATGATATCAGATTTCAAAATGGCGGAAATATTTAGTACTCCTTTATAAAAATTATACGATCCTTTTGAAAATTGATATTTGAGAGTTTCATAGGACACAAAAAAAATAAAAGGACGTCAGATTTCAAAATAGAGGCCGTATGTACATTTTTGTAAAAATTATCCGATCCTTTTGAAAATTGGTATTTGAGAGTTTCATAGAACATAAAAAAATAAAATTACGTCAGGTTTAAAAATGGCGGCAAAATGTACTTTGTTGTAAAAATTACCCGATTCTTTTGAAAATCGGTATTTGAGAGTTTCATTGGACACAAAAAAATAAAATGACGTCAAATTTCAAAATGGCGGCCGTATGTACTTTTTTGTAAAAATTATCCGATCCTTTTGAAAATTGATATTTGAAAGTTTCATAGGACACAAAAAAATAAAATGACGTCAGATTTCAAAATGGCAGAAATATATAGTACTCCTTTCTAAAAATTATACGATCCTTTTGAAAATTGATATTTGAGAGTTTCATAAGACGCAAAAAAATAAAATGACGTCAGATTTCAAAATGGCGGCCGTATGTACATTTTTGTAAAAATTATCCGATCCTTTCGAAAATTGATATTTGAGAGTTTCATAGAACACAAAACAAGAAAATGACGTCAGATTAAAAAGTGGCGGCCATATGTACTTTTTTGTAAAAATTATCCGATTCTTTTGAAAATCGGTATTTGAGAGTTTCATAGGACACAAAAAAATAAAATAGCGTCAGATTTCAAAATGGCGGCCATATGTAGGTACTTTTTAAAAATTATCCGATCTTTTTGAAAATTGATATTGACGAGTTTTATAGAACGCAAAAAAATAAAATGACGTCATATTTTAAAATGGCCATAAGTATATACTTCTTTATAAAAATTATCCGATCCTTTTGAAAATTGATATTTGAGAGTTTAATAAGACACAAAAAGATAAAATGGCGTCAGACATCAAAATAGCGGTCAAATAATAACTTTTTAGTTGTATTGTTTATATTTTTGATAAATTCGGTTTTATATACAATGTGTAAGAAGCATAGCTTCTGTCGGGTGTCTTACGACACCTCATGACTTTTTTTTTAAGCAGGTTCCGAGTTACGCTTAATAGTCAACCGTTGCTATGGAAAATTGTTTAAAAAATTTACTGTACTATTTTTTCTATGTAATCCAATACATATTTACATTAGGTCTTATGGCCATAGCCTACTACAAAATTGATCTTCTTAGTGTTATTTTCCCTATGTTCGGTAAAACCGTTTACACACAATACCTACATGAATATCGCGCCTTGTAATTCTTGAATTACTTGTATGCTCCAAAATTTTTATTTGATAAAACCCCTAAAAATTAAAAACCAAAACCCACAGGGTAATGCCTTATTTATGCAATTTTAATAATTTGAAACATTTGTGTGTTATAATTTAATATATACAGGGTATTTGATTGACACCAGCATATTGACTTTGCGTGTAAAATATCTCCATATAGATAGATAGAAAACTTATAAATTTACTTTTCGTTTTTCAATATTATTTATGTTAAATTATTAGAAAAAATTAATAATTTTTTTTAAATTTAAATACCTAATAATATGATATGAAAAGAAAATTGCCGAAAAAGTATAGAAAGGGTGATTTTGTGTTGTGGAAAGACGGAAGCGCGGGTATCAAAAATGGTATCAATTATCAGTAATAAACTAAATCAGAAATATTTAGGGCCCTCTAAAGTTATGAAAGTTTTTGGAAATGATCGGTAGTCGGTACAAAATTATGAGTGTAAAGGATATGAGAGGATATAAGAACTTTAGTGCTCTTGTGGCAGCAGATTCTCTTGAGACCATTTCATAGTATGCAGTTGTAAAAGATAAAGATGATTCAGATGAGTACGACACCGATGTAGATTGTAGAAGTTAGAGATACAGACGATTTGATTAATTTGTTGGAAAAATTTGAAAACATTATTTTTATAATAAAATTAAGAAAAATCGCAGGATAGTGGACAAAATATTTGATTTATTTAATTTGTCATCTCATCATTTCGATACTGGACATAAATTTCTTTTCAATGAAGTTCAAATATTAGATAAAGAGTCAAACTCAAATTGGAAGAAACGCAATATCAGTGAAATGTGTTTTATTAGAAAAAACAATTCAATCAATTACCTATAGAACAGACACTCAAAATTTAAGTAGTCAGTACAATTATATTATGAAATTATTATACTAATTTTTGTATTATTATTATTATTGATTGTTAAAATTTATAGTCAACATAATTTGTTACCATGTTACCATGTTTTTGTCTTATGTACCCTATCTTATGTTAATTGCTATGGTTAGTAGGTAATTAATATTAATTTTCATAAATATTGTTATTTTTATGTACTTGAAAAAGTCTAAATATATAGACGAAACGTCGTGCATTCAATTAAATAAATCAAATATTTTGTCCACTATCCTGCGATTTTTCTTAATTTTATTGTAATCATTTATATTAGAAATCGTGTCCATCGTGATTATAATAAAATTAAGCAAAATCGCAGGATAGTGGACAAAATAATTTGATTTATTAAATGAAATGTACGACGTTTCGTCTATAGATTTAGACTTTTTCAAGTACCTTCTATAGATTTACACTTTTTCAAAAAGTCTAAATCTATAGACGAAACGTCGTACATTTCATTTAATAAATCAAATTATTTTGTCCACTATCCTGCGATTTTGCTTAATTTTAGATTTGATAATATTTGATACTAGCAAATTCCTTCCTCCAATCTTATAATTCTTCTTTTTTGTTCATCGTTTTAATAATTTCGAGGCATTTAAAAGACAACTATTTCTTTAAATTTTTGACATTTACATATTATTATACCTACTAAAAACTAAATTTGTTGCTAAGCTACTGACTTTTTGTGAACACTGAAAAACTCAAGTGTAAACTTTATTAATTCCGCGACTGTACATGTATTTCTCGTAAACGCAATACACTCAACACTGAAATAAAACCAATCGAGAGATTGGACAAAATTCTCTCGCGGACAAAATTCACTCATTGTATAATATCTCGAAAGGTATATTTCGAGCGGTTTAGGTACTCGAACGATGTTACTACAAGCTAGTCGTGAGCAGTGAATACTGAATACAAAATGAAACTTCATTCGACCTAAAATATTACTTCGATTGAATTATAACGTTATCTTATAAACACACAAAATCCATTCGCAGTATAAACACATTCTGAATGAAATTTGCAGTCGTCTGGCACACATTGTCATTTCTCGGCTTCCGCTCCGCAATACGTATGACTATAAAAATCATTCGAATGATTTTGAATAACCTCTCGAGATATTCAATCGAATGATTCTGTATTTTATTTCGAGATATTCCCATCACTAATTATTTTTACACCCCTTTAACAAAATATCAGACACGTATAAAATATATGGGCTGAATTATTTATCCATATCCAAACCACAGCATTGGGCCATAACAAGCTTTAACTTTCACCGATCGATGTGGTACAGCACTATAGACTCGCATTCAGAAGGTACTGGGTTCGAATCCCGGCGGGGACAGATGTGGCTAGTCCTTTTTCCTACTGGCTCGCGCCGAGAAACGATAATTCCTGTACCGGCAATCTTTTTGAGTTTTTCCATGATTTCCCTCAATAATTCCAGATGAGTATCGAGATAGTTCCTTGGCCAGTTACCTGTCAAACTCTTATGCTCCCAAAGTTGCCTACCTTGTCCTAATTTCCTATTATTCCTCCATTCGCACATTGCTATTAATAAAAAAAGTTGAAGTTTGAAATATGTAGAAAACAACGGGAAGTGGTAAAATGGAAAATAGTAATGGTGCGAATGGCGTCTGTTATGACATATTAGGTGCGTTTGGTATCAAGGTGTAGTGTAGTGTAGTGTAGATAATTTTTCACTGAAAAGTGTAAAAAGTTCACCAAAAGTGTAAACTAAATGTACACTTGTAACAAACGGGCTAGTGTACATTCTGAGTAGATTGTACATGCGCATTAAAAAATTAATTAATGACAGATTGGCTGAGTTCATTATTTCTAGTTTTTACAGTTTTTTTGGTCGTAAAAATGTTAAACTCACTGCCATATTTATCTCGTACCATTACATTTTGAAGCTCATTCATTTTTAAGAGACAAAAAATGTAAAAAATTGAGTACGAAAAAAGTATCAAATCTGTCAAAGCGATTGTCAATTCAGACATATATCACGTGACATACACTACACTACGTGCACCTGCTCAAAAGTCAGGACTAATAGTTGTTACACTTTTAGTCCCACACTGAAATAACAAACAGATCAGTTATTTTACACTTTTGTATAACAAACGTAATAGTGTCAAAAGTGCTTACACTTTTTACACTACACCTTGATACCAAACGCACCTAGTGTCGAGAAATGGACGTTAAAAGCGCATATTATTTTTATAACTATGCAAAATTTCAAGTTTCTAGCTTGTACCGTTTAACTCTGGGAGCTTGTGACAGACAGACGGACGGACGGACAGACAGACGCCGTAATAAGAGCATAATTGTTCCATTTTCGTCGGAACACTAAGAAAAATTTGTTTATGCGCACTGATCGAAATCTTTATTCTCTATAAATAGGCAGCTCCCCCCAGGTCCAGACTTAGAGACCCAGGGCCCCTAGGCACTTGACAGTTAGAGGCCCCCCAAGCACAAAAAAATGGAATTGGATTGACCGAAAATTTAGCAAAAAAAATACGATAAGTCGCCAATTGAGCTATCTTAGAAACAATTGGGCTATCTTAAAACAATATGTTTGGGTTTTTTTTTCTATAATTTCCATTTCCGCCCTGACTGAGGCCCCCTCGGCGGCTGGCCCCCCAGGTCGGTGCCTTTTTGGCCTAGGCAGAAATCCGGGCCTGGCTCCCCCCTCTTTCTTTCTGTAGGTACTGAAGAAAAAGAACTCGTATTTTTAAAAATTTTATTTGCAACCGACAATTAATTAACAATATTATATTTTATACGCCATAATTCTTTACAAAAATTTAAATAACCTTTAATCTACAAATAGAAAAAAATATATAAAACATTCACTTTTAATTAACATTACATTGTTTAAAAATTACCCAACATCATATCCAAGAATATTTACCAAATCATATCCAAATAATTTAAAATCCAATTCATAAAAGCGATATAATTCTTTAGTTGTCTCAAGAGACAACTGTCGGAAGTAATCATAAATTCGATGTGCAGTATTTGCGGTTTTGGTATTTGGAAATGATAAATTGGTTGCATTTACTAAACTTAAAACTAAATCCGAATCTTCAACTAAATTCTCGTATGTACCTAAAAAGATAATATTAAATTTACTTGTAAATGCATTAATTAATTAATAAACGGCCGTCATTTTGAAACAACCTACTTACGAGTAAAGGTCGACGCTCACTACACCGTACCATGCCATGACCAAAACGGTACCGACACATGCAAAGAAATATTCTTTGTACATAATCTTATGAGCATCGCTCACTACATCGTTCCGTGCACTACCGGACTGTACCGTGCCATGATCGATCCAACAAAATATTCTTTTAAAGAATATTTTGCAGGCGAAGGAACGATCAGTGCATGTCACGGAACGTTTTCAAACCACTTTGTGCACGCAGCTACTCGTATTGAGCACGTGCGGAGACCGTTTTTCTTATAATATCATGAATCCAAAAACGTCTAGATAAATAGTTCTTTCTTACTTTTTTCTCTTCCTAGTTTAATAGAATGGCAATCGTAATTAATTCTTTACTGTTTAATTTGCAGGGAACCATTTTATAAACTATCAAGAAATGTTGAAATATGTATGTTACAGAAACAGGCAATATCAAAAAATATATTCACACTGCGTTGTTTGCAGCACATAGAGATTAGAGATTGAAATGGGATATCAATCGCGTTATGTCGACGGAAGCACGATATCAAACGTTCTAATGAGCAATGGTAACCGAATCTGCTCCGGCAACGGGCTGGATACGTTCAGCTTACGGTCATGGCATGGTAGGGTGTAATGGGCGTCGACCTTAAAGAACACTCCTTGGGGATAGCTCAAAATTTTGGTACCTATTGTGTTTTATGTTGAAGTCGTACAAAAGGGAAAAAATCACATGGCATCATTGGATTTGCTATCCATTATAGTGCAGTGACACGACAGTAGGTATTCAATTTTTTCCTATATTCGCGCCTAAAGTGTCCCCCTCCCATCTTAACTTTTGAACGAAATCGATACAAAATCTTATCACAAAAACTATATTTTGATTATAAACTTATTTTTGGAAATTCAAAGACGGCGTCAACTCAAAATTTTAAGATAACAAGGGGGGGGTCATGTTGCACCAAATTTGAAAGGTGTTTCATTCTCTACACACCCATTAAAAAAATCGTTCTCTAGTTATGAATAGATTTAAAACAGAATAAAATTGTTGAATATTAAAAAAATTCCACCACATTACTATGATACTATCACGATTACAAAACAAAGCTTTCTTTAGTATAGTAGTAGTGTCTGTGAGATGACATAGATGTTTTTACCTGGCTACTTTTCATATTGGAAACTTGTTCTGTAATAGGGTATTTGACTAAAATTTTTTTTTGTGGTATATTAATAGAGTAATAAATTCTGAACAAAATGACGCCTAAATCTCTTCATTCTGATTTCAAATAAGTTCAAAAATAATTTTTGAATTATTTATGTTAGCCCCGCCCGCTAAAAAATCGGTTTTGCTCTACTGATATATGACGTCATAATTTTATGAACTTGCGTTTATATTAGCTAATAATATTATCTAAAAACCCAGAAACAGAGTGTTGAAAAATACCATTTTGTACCTATGTAAACAATATGACCTACGTTGCTATGGATACATTTACATTTTACTTATAATTGACGTCACGCGGTGTTTGAAGTCACGTGACACATAGATTAAAAATCATGATTTTATTTATGTATTTAAATATGTTTACAAAACCTAATTAATAAAAATAAAAAATTAATAAATATTTTAGAGCATAAACTTTCATTATAACAAAGTTTCATATTTTATTTTGATCACTGGCAAATACCCTATTGTGATAGGCGTGGTCGGATTTTTTTTCAAAATATTTTTTTTTGTATCCTTAAAAAGTTCGACTTACCTAAATTTTATTCTGTTTTAAATCTATTTAATTCAGTCGGAATGTAAATTTTACTTTTATTTTTATTGCAGTCGCTGAATTTTTGTAGGTTTGTTGTCTCGAAATTTAAGTCTTCTATCGCGGAAATGCGTAAGTTCCACGAATTCATGCCCGCGATCGCAACAAACGACACTAAGTTACATGCTAACTAGTACTTATTTATTTAGCACTATCTGCAATTTCTGTACATATTATATATATTTTTACTTGTATTTAATTGTATTCTTCGAACTTACTCTATGTCGGTAAAGACAAATTGGGAAAAATAAAATGAATTATTAAAGATTCACACGATATTAAGCGTGATTTACACTCAGTATAACAAACGTAATAGTGTCAAAAGTGCTTACACTTTTTACACTACACCTTGATACCAAACGCACCTAGTGTCGAGAAATGGACGTTAAAAGCGCATATTATTTTTATAACTATGCAAAATTTCAAGTTTCTAGCTTGTACCGTTTAACTCTGGGAGCTTGTGACAGACAGACGGACGGACGGACAGACAGACGCCGTAATAAGAGCATAATTGTTCCATTTTCGTCGGAACACTAAGAAAAATTTGTTTATGCGCACTGATCGAAATCTTTATTCTCTATAAATAGGCAGCTCCCCCCAGGTCCAGACTTAGAGACCCAGGGCCCCTAGGCACTTGACAGTTAGAGGCCCCCCAAGCACAAAAAAATGGAATTGGATTGACCGAAAATTTAGCAAAAAAAATACGATAAGTCGCCAATTGAGCTATCTTAGAAACAATTGGGCTATCTTAAAACAATATGTTTGGGTTTTTTTTTCTATAATTTCCATTTCCGCCCTGACTGAGGCCCCCTCGGCGGCTGGCCCCCCAGGTCGGTGCCTTTTTGGCCTAGGCAGAAATCCGGGCCTGGCTCCCCCCTCTTTCTTTCTGTAGGTACTGAAGAAAAAGAACTCGTATTTTTAAAAATTTTATTTGCAACCGACAATTAATTAACAATATTATATTTTATACGCCATAATTCTTTACAAAAATTTAAATAACCTTTAATCTACAAATAGAAAAAAATATATAAAACATTCACTTTTAATTAACATTACATTGTTTAAAAATTACCCAACATCATATCCAAGAATATTTACCAAATCATATCCAAATAATTTAAAATCCAATTCATAAAAGCGATATAATTCTTTAGTTGTCTCAAGAGACAACTGTCGGAAGTAATCATAAATTCGATGTGCAGTATTTGCGGTTTTGGTATTTGGAAATGATAAATTGGTTGCATTTACTAAACTTAAAACTAAATCCGAATCTTCAACTAAATTCTCGTATGTACCTAAAAAGATAATATTAAATTTACTTGTAAATGCATTAATTAATTAATAAACGGCCGTCATTTTGAAACAACCTACTTACGAGTAAAGGTCGACGCTCACTACACCGTACCATGCCATGACCAAAACGGTACCGACACATGCAAAGAAATATTCTTTGTACATAATCTTATGAGCATCGCTCACTACATCGTTCCGTGCACTACCGGACTGTACCGTGCCATGATCGATCCAACAAAATATTCTTTTAAAGAATATTTTGCAGGCGAAGGAACGATCAGTGCATGTCACGGAACGTTTTCAAACCACTTTGTGCACGCAGCTACTCGTATTGAGCACGTGCGGAGACCGTTTTTCTTATAATATCATGAATCCAAAAACGTCTAGATAAATAGTTCTTTCTTACTTTTTTCTCTTCCTAGTTTAATAGAATGGCAATCGTAATTAATTCTTTACTGTTTAATTTGCAGGGAACCATTTTATAAACTATCAAGAAATGTTGAAATATGTATGTTACAGAAACAGGCAATATCAAAAAATATATTCACACTGCGTTGTTTGCAGCACATAGAGATTAGAGATTGAAATGGGATATCAATCGCGTTATGTCGACGGAAGCACGATATCAAACGTTCTAATGAGCAATGGTAACCGAATCTGCTCCGGCAACGGGCTGGATACGTTCAGCTTACGGTCATGGCATGGTAGGGTGTAATGGGCGTCGACCTTAAAGAACACTCCTTGGGGATAGCTCAAAATTTTGGTACCTATTGTGTTTTATGTTGAAGTCGTACAAAAGGGAAAAAATCACATGGCATCATTGGATTTGCTATCCATTATAGTGCAGTGACACGACAGTAGGTATTCAATTTTTTCCTATATTCGCGCCTAAAGTGTCCCCCTCCCATCTTAACTTTTGAACGAAATCGATACAAAATCTTATCACAAAAACTATATTTTGATTATAAACTTATTTTTGGAAATTCAAAGACGGCGTCAACTCAAAATTTTAAGATAACAAGGGGGGGGTCATGTTGCACCAAATTTGAAAGGTGTTTCATTCTCTACACACCCATTAAAAAAATCGTTCTCTAGTTATGAATAGATTTAAAACAGAATAAAATTGTTGAATATTAAAAAAATTCCACCACATTACTATGATACTATCACGATTACAAAACAAAGCTTTCTTTAGTATAGTAGTAGTGTCTGTGAGATGACATAGATGTTTTTACCTGGCTACTTTTCATATTGGAAACTTGTTCTGTAATAGGGTATTTGACTAAAATTTTTTTTTGTGGTATATTAATAGAGTAATAAATTCTGAACAAAATGACGCCTAAATCTCTTCATTCTGATTTCAAATAAGTTCAAAAATAATTTTTGAATTATTTATGTTAGCCCCGCCCGCTAAAAAATCGGTTTTGCTCTACTGATATATGACGTCATAATTTTATGAACTTGCGTTTATATTAGCTAATAATATTATCTAAAAACCCAGAAACAGAGTGTTGAAAAATACCATTTTGTACCTATGTAAACAATATGACCTACGTTGCTATGGATACATTTACATTTTACTTATAATTGACGTCACGCGGTGTTTGAAGTCACGTGACACATAGATTAAAAATCATGATTTTATTTATGTATTTAAATATGTTTACAAAACCTAATTAATAAAAATAAAAAATTAATAAATATTTTAGAGCATAAACTTTCATTATAACAAAGTTTCATATTTTATTTTGATCACTGGCAAATACCCTATTGTGATAGGCGTGGTCGGATTTTTTTTCAAAATATTTTTTTTTGTATCCTTAAAAAGTTCGACTTACCTAAATTTTATTCTGTTTTAAATCTATTTAATTCAGTCGGAATGTAAATTTTACTTTTATTTTTATTGCAGTCGCTGAATTTTTGTAGGTTTGTTGTCTCGAAATTTAAGTCTTCTATCGCGGAAATGCGTAAGTTCCACGAATTCATGCCCGCGATCGCAACAAACGACACTAAGTTACATGCTAACTAGTACTTATTTATTTAGCACTATCTGCAATTTCTGTACATATTATATATATTTTTACTTGTATTTAATTGTATTCTTCGAACTTACTCTATGTCGGTAAAGACAAATTGGGAAAAATAAAATGAATTATTAAAGATTCACACGATATTAAGCGTGATTTACACTCAGAAGCGCGTGCCACATCTCACCGTTTACTGGTGTGTGATAAATGAATAAAATTAGAAAAGTCTAATGATAAATACAAACAATTGTAAAATAATAAAACATTTTTTTTCACAATAACTTCCCTCCCTGAAATAAATTGCCCTTGCCTTAGAAATGTTCCGAAAATATTGGTTTTTGATCTGGCAACCCTACGCACACTTGAGACTGGTTAGAGACTTCTACCGGCTATGGCAATCATGGCACTTTACTATTCAAGCTATCTTTATTTCAAATTATTTTGTTCTCAGATTCCGATTTTAATCGTTATGCCATTCACAATGAAACGTGTTGAAGCTTGTTGCGACGCATGTCTCGTGCAACCGCTGATGGCTGTCTTAATGGATATCGTCTCGGCGATGCATAAGACTAGCGATACCGCAACGTTCACAATGAGATTTGTCTCTGAGACCTATAAATCGCCACATGTTGCGAGGCGGATCTCATCGTATATGGGGCATTTTATTGAACTTACAACTCACCTATAATATTGTATGAAATGCTGCAGGGATGACAAAGTTTTGAAATAGGTCTCCAGTGTTCATTATGTACATGTTTGTCTTTTCCTTCCACGAGTAGGTACTGGGCGAACTCGTAAAAAGTTACGTCATGGCCGTATTTAAGAGAATCCAATGATGCGTTAGCGCGATAATGTTTAATTATATAGCGACCCACTCGATTCTGGAAAAAATAGTAAGTAATTACAAGCTACTTAGCCTTCCAGAAAAACAAAAATAGACTTAAGCAAGCGAATGCAAGCAAAGTAATAACATACCAAAAACAAAAATATTGAAGAAAAAAACAAAAATCAGTGCATATTAATCATTAATTTCTATCTTCAAATGAAGGACCATGTTGGTAGGTAATAATAATAATATCAATAGTACATTTATTTAGCTTACAGTAGAACCTACTAATAGAATATGAAAGAAAAGTCGCGAGCAAAAGCGACGTTCACCCGAGCAAAGCCATGGTCGAAAACGTCTTGTATTAAAACCGACAAGTATAATAAAAATTTCAAAATAAAAAATTATGATTTTATAATCATCAAGGTTTTAAAAGGTTATAAACTTATAAATTTAAAAAAAATAAAAAAGCAAATAATCTGACATTTTATGATAGGTATTATCGTAAAAAAACAGTAAGATCGCTTGAATGCTATCTATCTTTCTCTCCCTGCGCTCGGATCGATCTGATCGCAAAACCGAATTTACCCTTGAAAATAAAGTCAAATTACATTTATTTTTTTATTGTTAATAAATAAATAATTTATAATTACGTAAATCCGATTATAAGTGGTCTTAAGTAACATCTAAATTTAAATTTTTAATTTACAGGTAAATATTTTTTTAAAAATACAACAATGAGAGTTGAGTTTTTTTGTGGTTATAATATAATAATTATTAAATAGACAGTAGCCATTCCACAAACAAATACTTTTCTTAACGTAATCAGTCGGCGAACATGCCATCGTGATGTTAAACGTCAAACAATTAAGATATACAAGGAAAAAATCAAAGACCACTGTCAGGCTCTCGCATGAAGTGTGATTTAGTGTCGAAATAGGTATATATAGGAAAAGAACAGATCCCACTCTCGGGGAACTGTGTGAGTAAGAGGTAACTCAACCAGCCAGAAACTGGGAAGTTCGGGTTCAAGTCCTGACAGTGGTCTTTGATTTTTTCCTTGTATATCTTAATTGTTTGACGTTTACACGATGGCATGTTCGCCGACTGAATACGTTAAGAAAAGTATTTGTTTGTGGAATGGCTACTGTCTATTTAATAATTATTAAAATATTTTTTTATTTTAGTACAAAAAAATTTAGATTTTATTTCGACTCACTGCGTAGTGCGCGAATAACCAATGTATAAATAAATGTACTACCTAATACCTATTGCGATCCGTCAAATGAGCATATGGCATCTGGTGGCAGAAAATTATACTTCGATCAGGGAAAAATTTACATGCTAACAGTGCAAATTTATCGTGAAATTCTTTATTACAAAAATAAAACAAGTAAAATAAACAAAACGTTTATCGAAAATGGAATTCGCGATGTTTTCAAATATCATGGCATTAAACACGCAGTTATTGCCTTGTAAAACTTACTTTACAGGGAACTATTTTCTAATGGAATGTGGAAAAATTGTATTTATGAATTAAAAAAATATTTTATATTAATAATAAGATGCAGGTACTCATTTTCATACTTCACTACAATTTATAGTTAAATCACTGATGATTGACAAATTTAGCACTAACAATATATTATACACAAATATTATATACAAATATGTACTTTTAAAAGCTTGTATAATAAACATCATATAATAAAATGTTAATGTATTACGTTAGTGTATGTTTTTTTTAAGACTAAACAAAATATTTACAACCATAATTAGGCCGGTTGTACACGACAAGAATTTTCGCCGTAACGTGTGACTTTGTCCACGGGGACGGCAGTCTAATTTAGTCTGTGTTCCCATGTTATATCTATCTACAACTTTTTGTAATTGATACAGATAAATGTTTGTTATATTATTGCATTATTATTATTATTATTTAAAGAATCAACAGGCATAAACCTCTTATTATACATTTTACAAATGGTGATTGAATTGTGAATTGTGTTTTAAAGACCACCAACAGCTAAGGTTATTTGGGCCTAGCACCAATTTATATTTTCAATTCATTTTTTTTTTTTAAATAATAAATTGAAAATCCAATTGACACTTTTACCAGCTCTCGGGCTAGAACCCAAGAACTGGGGACTTGTAATAGAGGAACCATAGCAACGCCATGTAAACAACAGCGCCGCTACACTCGCGGCTATTCTCAAGCCCTACAAATGGTGATAGAAAGTAATACATTGTAATTGTAATATTCATTAAATGAGAATGTCTTATAATCCCTAGTGCTGTCATGTTCTAATATTTTTATATAAATTAATCTAGGAAAAGTCCTTAAGGTACACATTTTTAGCATATCTTTTAAATATGGCAATCGAAGTTGTAAAAATATTCGGGTCAAGGTATTCCCTAAAATTGACATTCTTGTTATCGGAGAATTTTGTCCATATTATTTTTTATAAAAAAAAAGCAGCGTTGCTATAGCAGATAGGGTAAATCCATTGTAAGCAAGATATAAATTTGGTTATTAGTAATTCAAAATCAGTTTTCAATTATGCGCTCATTTTTACACAAAAATGTAAGAAACACGAGGAAACACTATGCTATGAAATATTTACTAAATTAATTGAGAATTCTAGTTATTTGTCTATGTAAAAATTGTTGACTGACGGCGACTTTGCCGTCTCGTGTACACGTGCATATATTGATACATGGATCACTAACACGGCACACCGTCCGGTTGCCGTCTCTACAGTCGACAAACGGCGCGACATGCGAAACTGTATGCGGTAAACTTGCCGTGCCGGCTCGTGGACTGACCCGTATATAATACAATGTAATACTGTCAATGCGGCGAGGGCAGTATAGCTTGGCGCCGCAACCTCTAGACTGGACTGCCGTGGGTTCGAATCCCACCTGCCCTCATGGATGTTTTGTGATGTTATTTAGTTTTAAGTTAGTTGTTATTTAGTGTAGTTGAAAGACGCTAATGACCTTAGATGTCGACGCGTCTATAATTTACAATAAATTAAGTCAATGCGGCAAATTTGTCGTGACGGTGGACGGCGAAAATTCTTGTCGTGTACAACCGGCCGTAGTAGTTTCTTTGATTAACAGAGAATGTTTAATTAAAATCAGAAACTGTAATTTATGAATATTACGTCAGAAAATTATTTTTGAATTAAAATAATATCTGAAAATGAAAAATATTTTCCTTTTAAAATATTTATCTTGTTAACACATCATTCTATTATGGAAGAGACTTATTTAAGTACCTAGATTTTGTTTCTTTGTTGATAAACTGTATAAAAATTCAGTGTGAGTATAAATAAATTAAATGAATCTGCATCAATACAATTAATATAGTACATTTTAAATTAAAAAAAAAAGCTATCAACTGTATTTTATGATTAATTTTAATTTAAGTGGTGTTTATTATACCGACTCTAGTGCACAATCTATTTAAACTACTGAAAATTATCAAACATTTGTTAAAAAATATCAAATACCTACATACGGTGAAAAACAATTTTTCTGTACCAGTTCTGTAAAGAAAATTTCACTTACAATATTGCTGTAAAAAATACGACAAAAAATTGAAAAAAATAAAAAGTGTTTAATAAAGATTGAATAATAAAATAATAAATAAAGCATAGGAGATCCTACATACATTTTCACGTAGGCAATTTAGTTAGTGTTTTCATAAAATCTGTAAGTCCGGTTCTGTCAGGCCGATTTTATTAAAATTTTAGAGGCACATTTTACTCTCTACTAAAGGGTTAAATTTAGATTTTCAAAGAATTACGCTAATTTTGTTATGTTTTTGGGTACAAAAATAATTCTCATTTTTATTCGGTAGATTATAATAGATGATATTCGTAACTCATAATAAATAAAAAAAAGCGTTCAAGTGCGTGTGGAACTCGCGTTAGGAGGGTTCCATATCGTTTCAACAATTAAATTAGTTAGACATATTCTGTGAAAATTTCAACCGGCTGCATGTTACGCTTCCAAAGATACAGCCTTCAAAAGGTTTTTCCGTTAATTTTTTTTTTGTGATTTTTGGATTTTTCCCATTACTAATTGTGCTGCGAGACCTTGCTTTTTGCCAAATTTCATGATTCTAGGTCAACGGTAAGTACTCTTTAGGTTTTTGATGAGTGAGTTTGCGAATATCAAAATAGGTGACAAAATAGCTGTATCTTTTGATTGCGTTGACTTAGAAGCTTGAATTTTTTACACTTCCAAGGGATCGTAGACCTTAGTATTTCAAATTAATTTCAACTTCCTGAGAAAATGGGTCTTAACAGACGGACACCCAGCCAGCCAACCAGACGGACAAACCAGTGATCCTATAAGGGTTCCGTTTTTTCTTATTGAGGTATGGAACCCTAAAAACAAGAAATTTTCACGAAAAAGCTATGATAATTTCAACTTTAATTGCCTATAATTTTTAAAGTTTAAAAGATATTGGTATGGGCGATAAAAAATATGTACCTACTTTAACAACATTAGATAAGGCCTGCAACTCACAACATATTTTTTGGCTAAATTATTATTGAAAGATTAGCAGGTAAGGATACTCTAGAATTAAATCAAAATTATTGGTGTGGAATTTATAAAAATGGCGTCTTTAAGGTGAAAAAAATCGTTAAAAATATTTTTCCCCAGCTTTCACTCGTGTGAGAACCATGTTAGATATCAATTATCGCACTTATGGTACATTTTCATATTTATAATTTAACGTTAAATTAAAAATTCGAAAAATCATCGCTTATCTAAATATCACATGCAAGTATTAAGTGGTATTAATTTTTTTTACCGCTAATTAAACTTACAACAGTATTGTGAAAAAGAAAACGTCCCATACTGTTCTTAAAATCGACTGGAACAAAACAACAACAAAAATTTAATCGCAGAGAACTAACATTAAAAACTAAGAAAACTGATCTCAAATTACCTGAAAATATTGAGCACTCGGATGTTTTCCCTCGAGCTTGTTTCTGTATGCAGAGAGCAATCGTTCAAAAGGATGTCGAACAATAATAAAACGTGTGTAATTGCGTAAACAACGGATCGCTTCTTCTTCCGACAATTCTGAGAGACGAGTAACCGATCCGGAAGCGTGTGCTACGTAGCCAGGTATTGTCATAATGTTTGTCGAGTTCCAACGATTTGACATTATCATAAATAAACGTTTCCAGTTTGTGCAAGCGACCTATTGAAAAATTCATTCTATACTATGTGTGTTAAGTTGTATGGACCAACTTAAACTTTTTCAACGCCAATCGTTTGTTCTACATTTGTCCCGGACCCCTACAAAATTTCAGTGTTTGTTCCGAAAAAATAAAAAAGTTATTAGCAATAATAGGTGGCCAGCCAACTTGACGTCAAGTTGGATGGACCACGTCCAAATAACAACATTTTGAGAACTTTTATTATGCCAATCGTTTGTTCTCGGTTTGTTCCGGCCACCTACAAAATTTCAGCGTTTGTTCCGAAAAAATAAAAAAGTTATTAGCAAAAATAAAAGACCAACCAGTATAATATTTACACTACTGGTTAAAAGTAACTCATGTAAATCACTTTACTTTTGACCAGTAGTGTAAATATACTAGTCGTTGGTCTCTTATTTTTGCTGATAACTTTTTTATTTTTTCGGAACAAACACTGAAATTTTGTAGATGTCCGGAACAAACCGAGAACAAACGATTGGCATAATTAAAGTTCTCAAAATGTTGTTATTTGGACGTGGTTAATCCAACTTGACGTCAAGTTGGCTGGCCACCTATTATTGCTAATAACTTTTTTATTTTTTCGAAACAAACGCTGAAATTTTGTAGGGGTCCGGAACAAACGTAGAACAAACGATTGGCGTTGAAAAAGTTGAAAAAATTTAAGTTGGTCCATACAACTTGACACGCATTTCTATACTTTTTTATTATTTGAAAATAACATAGCTTGGCACTTATGTTATAGCAGAAGTTTCAGTTTCAGCCGAACAAAAAATAAACGTTTTCGGTCGGACACAAAAACTAACTTCTAGTGAAAAGATCTTGACGTTCTAATGTAAATTAGGTTTTATAAGACGTGTAGTTACCTTTGGAACATAACAGTAAAGTAATTGATGGCTGTGGTCAACAAGAATATGGTCCAAATCATTTAATGGAGGAAGCGAATTTAATTGCACATTTAAATTTTCGCAAACGTTCTGGACATGTTCAATTTTCCACAGATTCCGCTGCCACGCTAAGTTTGTCTTATAAACATTTTCATCTATGAATAATAAAAGTAAAACGAAAAGTCATACATCTGTGAAGATTTATTAATTTTAAGCTCGACTTCAAAGATCTCAGTTTAACAGTTTCTTTAAGCATATTATGCACCTAGCAGGATCAAAAATATCGAATTTTCTATTTTTCCATTTTTTAAGAACATTATATCAGGAATGACTAGTAAAAATTAAAAATTTTTCAAACACGTTTTTCTCAAAACTATATTTTTTTAATTGGTACCAAAAATATCTCAAAAACCACTTACCCGATTTCCATGAAATTCTTGTGGTTTTTCTAGGAAAGATTATCTAAAGCACCATATGATTTTAGCTCTTAGGTTTTTTTTGTAACAAAAAAACTCGAATTTTGACTGAAAAAGTTTTTCTTTTTGCATTTTTTTAAGGATTTTTTTCGAGACGCCATATCACAGCCGTAAACCACTTTCTTGAACTAAAAAAATGGTAGTTCCTCAAAATGTACATTTCCAACTACAAAAAACTCCAATCCAATAATTTATTCCTATACTTTCTCAACATTTTTTTTTTCGAAAAATCGATTTATTTGTCCCTGCTAGGTTTATATGCCCCTTAAGGAGTTTCAAAATGACATTTAAAAGCAGGGCCGTAGCTAGGAGGGGGGCATTAAGGGGCAATGCTCTACCTTAAAACATCCAGTGCCCTACGTTAAGGAATTCTAAACAAGCCGCAAAGACTGTCACGACAGAATGACAGACTTGATCTATCTGGCATTTGGAAAAACAAGATTAAATTCGTTGGACTAGATGAAGTTCTTCGGAAATTTGATAACATGGCAAGTTCTGTATTTTTTTTTTTTGAATAAATTGTCATTTACCGTTTTCTTGCTTTTGTAATTTGATATCACCAGATGAGGTGGGCAATCTAATTAAAAAATTGTAGCCTTTTGCTTCAGCCCTACTTTAAATTTTCAGTGCCCTATCTTGAATTCAGCTCTAGCTACGGCCCTGTTTCAAAGTCGTAAAAAGTGTGTCCCCCCCCTCTAACTTTTCAAATTTAAGGAAGTAGAACTTATAATAAAATACTTTCAACGAAAATTGATATGAATAAGATATGTTATGTAGTTTTTGAGATATGGGATATTTTCGGCCGACTACGAAACCCTTTACTGTGCGTGGTCCGACACGCAATTGGCCGCTTTTTATTTCTTAAAATTGGGAGGTTATTATTGAAAAAAATAAAAAGACGTGACGGAAGCTTGTCAGTTATAAGAGTCTGTGTATAAGAACTTCAAAAACGTCATTTTTAAAACTATTTTTCTAAGAAACTAAACAGTGGATCGTTTTCAAATTTTGAGAATACGCCTATAAAGTATTTATTTATATGTGTACTAGTTTCAAATCTTAAACTTGGAAAATTCGTTTTACATAAAATTCGTTCGAAACTCCTTAACTGAATTTGATAATCTAACTACGGACTACGTCTATATTCTCGGGTACTTCGACTTACTAATATAACACTTCTTAGGAATCGCTATAACTTTGCAGAGCATAAAATAACATATAAAGAAGGCGGCATGCCGCCTAGTGAAAGTCGGTTGTGCCGGCGGCACAAGAGTTAGAATTTTAATTTTTCGGCATATATTGTAACAGCAGTCTGCACACTACAGTATGAAGGGTGTACGCGTTTATAGAGTTGCATTACTTATTGCATTTATTCATATCCTTTTTGCAGTGTCTTGCTTTTTTACTGTTTTGCAAGTTAAGATTCAGAAGACACCACACTATAGTTTTTAGTTTTTTAACATTGGAAATGTTTATGTTCGTATATGGGGGCAGAGTTACGAGTATTCGTTCAAGGCCAAAAGACAACGGTGTCGCGATCAAGTGAGGAGCAATCATGCAAAATTGAACAAGTGCAATTTTTTCGAAATGTGTTTTATATCATGTCTAGTTAATTGAGAGGTATTTGCGACGATCTGCGGTGTTATTTTTGAGCAAATGTTAATAAATACTGTAGAAAAATCCATTTAAAAGTTAAGTAATCAAGCAAATGTGAACGCGTATATAACAGAAGAATAATAGGGTTATTCCTGACAAAACTAAACAGTGCATTGATAAATATTGTGTGTATAATAAACAGTTAATTATGTTTCATATATGCTGTTATCATTTCCAATGTCCTCGATGGTTGCAAGGATTGCGAAATCTGTGAATTTTTATTCATTAAATACCTATAATAAAATGTATTATGCTTTAAAATTGCGTATTTTTTAATTATCCTTGACGCTTCGCCACATTTTTTTAGTAGACCTAACTCTCGAACTCTAGTGCCGCCCAGTAAAAATTGCTTAAAGTATGCTCTGTAATTTTGTAAAAAATTAAAAGATAACGATGTTTGAAGTTTCATTTGAAAGCCAAAGAAGTCCCGTTTAATTTTAATGTGCTTTTGTTAGTTTATTTACTATACAATAACAATTTTAATAAACATAAAAAAGTTAACACATCGTCCTATGGAAAACACTGCGGGGTACAGTCTGAACTGAATCTACCCAATTTGTTTTTTTATCTATACATAGCATAAAAGGAAGATCGGTAGATGTCTGTCTATGTGTACCGGCTAATATCGAGAACAACTGAATGGATTTGAAACTGTTTTTACCACTCGATAGCTTATTTTTTGAGGAAGGCATACGTCTATAATAGCTGTCCGGATTGGTTTCGTCCAGATGCAAATCAGATTGGTTCCAAGTTGGATTGAAATCAAGTTTGTGAACTGAGATTCTTGGAGTCGAGCCTTAATAAAAAACTTGCATACCTATTATTGAGACGCAGTGTGTTAAACGGTCAACAAAATATAATATGTAGACAATATAATATTGAAATACGTTGTTTGAACCAAAATCCATATCTAAAAAAAAATGGTTTTTAAAATTAAATGTTGAACTAAAATTGACACAGGAAAGTGTTAAGTCGACAGATCCAAAATAGTTCCATAACCGTTGCTGGCTTTTTAGTTATCGGCGCAATTCGGCACTGTGCATTTTTTCAAGCACTAGCACGAGATAGCTACCTATAATGTCAGTGTAATTCAACCACTGATCTCCAGGGCCGTCTTAAGCCATGCAAGGGCCCTTGGGCACACAGAGTTTGGAAGCCCTTTTTGAAAGCCAGAAAAAACGCAAACGAAAACATCAGAATGCAATTTTGTTTAGTGACTTTATTGGGTATTATGGTTAGCTCTATACAGATCAATGTGCCAATGTGTTTTTTAAATTGATTAATTGAATAAAAAATGCATAGGCACTGTGTTTCGGCATTTCGGGGCCCCATCTGGCCGGGGGCCCTGGGTTCGTGTCCCACGTGCCCTTATAGTAAAGACGGCACTGCTGATCTCTATACTTACTAGCTGGATAGCTGATCCTGTAGTCCGCCATTGTCCTAATTTGAACGGGGGAATCAGCGTCACACAAACTGGGCCAGTAACTAAAATGTACCTTACGAAATGTTATAATTACCACAAAACACCAAACCATAACAAACACTCTCGACGTACGTTTCGCCAATCAAGTTGGCATCATCAGGAGATGATTAAAACTAAAGACTAAACACTAATTACTGCCTATTTATAGATTGATTTAGTAAAATAGTTTAGTTTTCAGGTAATAAAAATTAGGTAGTCTATAAATAGGCAGTAGTTAGTGTTTAGTCTTTAGTTTTAATCATCTCCTGATGATGCCAACTTGGTTGGCGAAACGTACGTCGAGAGTGTTTGTTATGGTTTGGTGTTTTGTGGTAATTATAACATTTCGTATCGTTACACCAACAACTTGCAATAATTTGTTTTTGGATCACTGATCATGGATCTCTTTATTTTCAACTAAGAGCAACAATGAAAGCCTTAAATTTTTGTAAATAATTTATTCAGTTATTCAGTACATTACCATGCATAGATAAGCGGAGTATTTAATCATTTTCCGGTAATATCAACTTCCGCATACGTTTAACAAATTCAATTTGTGATTTATTGTGAATATTATATGTCGACAGTAATGCTTCATCTTTCGTTAATGGATATCCATTGTGAGATAGCCAATATGTTCGCCAAATGTAACGCCATGAAATTTTTGTACGACTTCTTTTACGCTGCTGCCGCAATTCAAATGTTCTTTTTAAAGCCTTCTTTAAATCCAGAACTGTACTTCCTTCCTGTGCTACCTGAATAAAAGCGCAAAAACAAAAATACAACAAGTACTTTATAGTCCAGTAATTATAGATTTCCATTGCGAAATAATTCCCAGTTTGCTCAATTTTTGTATACACCTTCGTCCAGGGCCGTAGCTGGGGGGGGGGGGGCGTTAAGGGGCAATGCCCTACCTTAAAACATCCAGTGCTCTACTTTAAGAAATTATAAATAAGCCGCAAAGACTGTCACGACAGAATGTTAGACTTGATCTATCTGACATTTGGAAAAACAAGATTAAATTCGTTGGATCTAAATGAAGTTCTTCGGAAATTTTATAACATGGCAAGTTCTGTTTTTTTTTTTTTTTTTTTTGATTAAATTGTAATTCACCGTTTTTTTGCTTTTGTAATTTGATATCACCAGATGAGATGGGCAATCCAATTAATAAATTGTAGTCTTTTGCTTCAGCCCTACTTTAAACTTTCAGTGCCCTATCTTGAATTCAGCTCTAGCTACGGCCCTGCCTTCGTCATGGTGTTTTAAAAAACGTGTAAAAAGTCCCAATCAATATCGTGCCGGCGTTGCCAGATATTCGAGGTTCAAATTCAGGAAAAACGGATTTTTGCAAATTTCTCGGTTCCGTTCCATTTTTAGTAAAAAATTATTATTATCAATTTTGTAGAGGATAATATTTATTATTCTAATAATAAAATATATAAAGTGACCAGATCTTGAATAATTATTGAATATAAAAAACCGGGACGCTTGTTGAATCGGAACTCGTTGGTCAAAATCGACTCTGTCCCGCCTAAATCGGGACGGATGGTCACTTTAAATAAATACCTAAGTAAATAATCTGATTTGATGAGCTTCGTTTAAATCGTTTTGGCTAGGACCATGAAGATTTTGGTTCAGTAGTTTTATTCCCGGAATTCCTTGCCGACATGATCGGTTAAAGCGGAGTCCTTAACTCGTTTGCTTAGTAAATGTAGTTAAAAATAAAAAATATATTTAGCAAGGCTTAATTAATTGCAGCTACGAAAGTAATGTTAACTTGTTAAGGAACATTTATGCAATAGATACATACAACGTATTATATCAAAATTCAAAGTAGCATCTCAAGGTATAATATTATCAATTCTTGAATCTCTTGTTAGGATAGGAACTAGAATAAATGGTGAATATATTTTCTGTACTTACAACAACATTTAAAGGTTCTTCGCTATTCCGATTTATTTGGAGAGTAATTGACTGGCCCTGAGCGACAGCAATTTGAGCAGATACTTCTTCAACGGTAACACCGGCAGGTAAATCAGACAGCAACTGATCAGAATGTAATAACCTAGTTAATGTCCCCAAAGTTACTTCACACAAATCTTCATGAGTTAATGATTCTAACTGCTCATCTAACGCCTTTTCATCCATAACATTTCACGTAATTATGAAAAATATCCGCAATGTAAATTTTACTAAAGAAAATAAACACTGCACAAATAACACAAACAATGCTTGAAAACGTTTGTCAAAAATGTGCATGTTTTGATGTTTTTAAAGTGTAGGACGGAGGCTCTAAAACTGTTTGAAATTTAAATTAAAATACATCAAAAATATAGAAAACCGTTTTCAATGCGTTTGAAAAACAATACAAAAATTCCAGTTTAGTATTTAAATTAATCATTGTGCTTTAATTGAATATTTTCAGTTCACATCTCACGATCTCATAACCTATAGGTACAACAGTTTTAGAATCGCTTTATACAGCATGGGTCAGCTGTTTAGCCTGTTTATCATGGTCAATTGTCAAAGAACGGTTTAAGAAATGTGAGTAGCGGTTTGCTTTTTTTTATAATACCTATGTAAGAAGGAATAGTCCAAACTCTAAAGTACATCCGGTATAATTTGCATGACATTCACTATGAATGGTCGTAATTTTCTTAATCAACTTCATAAAAATCATGATTTATCTAATTCACACAGATTTACAAGTTACAGAATCGAGTGGTTCAAGAATGCGATACCTAAGTAACTACTCGATTTTTAAATTACCTACACAAAAAGTTAATTAACATATTCAAAAAATGTTAGCTAAAAAAGTATTGGTATACCAAAGTATTGAAGATGATTTACTGGACTTCATCTATGACTTCATGTTTCTAATTAATTAGTTTTAGTTCGAAATTTAACTCTGTAAAACTTTAACGTAGGTACTTGTTAAAAACAAGTGAAAATCATCGTTCCAAATTGCACAAAAATGCCCCTGCAGCGGATGAGATGACCTTATTAGTGTATTTGCCATATGGCACATACACTATTGGCGTCGGTCGGATGGCGGGACCTAGGGGTTGGACCAAAATTTCTCGACGTTTCATAGCCTCCTGAACACTTTAGCACCATTTTTGGAAATGTCTGTTTATATATGAATATATATATAGATATATTTATACAGTGTGTCCCACCGAATTTGAGACATAGGAATTTAACATAGGATTTTGATATTTTGTTAATATTTGCTCCCCATTAAATGTTTTTGTTATTTTTATTTTACGAACTGGTTCTAAATATCCTCAGAAATGATTCTGTAATTTATTTTTTTCTTAATTCTCGTTAAAAATTCAAAAAAATCACATTTTTGAGAAATAAAATACGAAGCTTAGTTTGTATACCAGTTTTATGAGCGCAGACATCGTTTCGTTCATAGCCAAGTTGACAGCGCGCAAGGGCAATAATTATACATTCCACCAAGCTTGAGTTCGAATCCCGGGTCCCGCCGGGTCCTCAAATATTTTCTTTTTATGAAAATACATTGGAAAATTATTTTAGATAAAAAAAAATTAATTGAAAAGTTATTTAATAATAAATAAATTTAATGTTGAGCGTCTATAATTTACAATTTTAATTTTTTTCGACTATTAGTCATTATAAAAATAAAACAATAGTTTAGACACTTCTTACCACAATAATTTTATTCGTGAATGTACATTTCAAGAGCTAAGCTCTCATCTTCAGCACATACTAAACTAAAAGTTTAGTATGTGCTGAAGATGAATAGTCGAAAAAAATTAAAATTGTAAATTATAGAAGCTCAACATTAAATTTATTTATTTTTAAATAACTTTTCAATTAAATTTTTTTTATCTAAAATAATTTTCCAATGTATTTTCATAAAAAAAAAAAAAAATATTTGAGGACCCGGGATTCGAACTCATGCTTGGTGGAATGTATAATTATTGCCCTTGCGCGCTGTCAACTTGGCTATGAACGAAACGATGTCTGCGCTCATAAAACTGATATACAAACTAAGCTTCGTATTTTATTTCTCAAAAATGTTATTTTTTTGAATTTTTAACGAGAATTAAGAAAAAAATAAATTACAGAATCATTTCTGAGGATATTTAGAACCAGTTCGTAAAATAAAAATAACAAAAACATTTAATGGGGAGCAAATATTAACAAAATATCAAAATCCTATGTTAAATTCCTATGTCTCAAATAAGGTGGGACACACTGTATATTTGGATATATATATGTGTGTGTGTGTGTGTGCGGGCTATAACTTTCGAAAGAGTTAATTGATTTTGACGAAATTTGGTAGGCACGTTGAAATCCATCACCGCACGAAGCCTATTTAAAATGGGCCCAATCGGACCATTTTAAGGGTGGTTTTTAGGGGTTGAAAAATGTTTTTGGGCCCAAAAATGCCGAAAAAATTCTCAGAATCGTTTCAAAATTGAAATTTAATCCTTTAGTAACGATTAAAATGTACTGCTAAAATTTTAATTAAATCGGCCCGACAGGACCGGACTTACAAATTTTATGAAAACACTAGTTTGCGGATAGTGCTTTACTTACTGAAGGGTGTATTTAATTTGGTACCGAGGTTGCATTGATAAAAATATTGAAATTAAGAAAAAAAATATTATTTTAAGGGATGTGTTAAGGGGTTAAATTTTTTATTTTGTCCAAAAACAAACATAATAATGCCACAAGGCCAGTATTAGCAAATACACTATATTGTCGGCAGGGTTTTGGCACTGCGACCCGAGTTTTTTAATTTATTAGGTACTTTGATTAATCTATAAGTTCTATTTTTTTTTTTTAATATCGATTTAAGATAAAATGCATGTTTTAATCATTTAGGGCGTTCTTTGCTTTATGAAATAATGTATTTTCAATTTAAATTTCGATAAAGAACATTATAAATACAGCTGTTTTAGGTTTTAGCCATGTGTTTTTCCAATGCGACTTACTTTCGGACCCTTTTTCGACGAAGTCGCGTAACTTTCGAATCTTTTTTCAACGAAAGCGCGTGGCTTTCTGGTTATACCTCACCTACACGGAAATGTTTGAAAACAACATTTTTAAAGATCTATCTGTGGAAGAATTTTTGTTTAACTTTTTTTTTTGTATATCATAGTTATCGAGATTTTTGTAAAAACACATTTTTGGGAGTAGGTTTACCCCTTCCCCAAGCAGAGGGGATGAAAAGAGTGATTTTTAGTTTGTTAATAGGGACCATTCTTGACAATTTCCTCAAAATTCCCATTGTTACCGCGTCTTTCCCCTAAATCTCCCTTTTGTTTCTAATTGGCCTAGACTAAATTAGTCAAATATCAGTTATCTCTGGAAATAGTTAATAATTATTTTGATACGTCGGAGCGCACACAATAATTTTATATATTATTATCAAATCTTGAATACCCCCTATGTGCCTTGCAATATAATTATTATATAGACATGTGCCTTTTTCAGGGACATCGCAGTCTAGAGTCAGACAGACACCCAGTCCGCTTATCCGCAGACCACACTTTGAGAGTCGTTGGTGTAGTTCACCGTGATAATGACTCATAATTTTAATAAAAATAACTAATGAAAGATAAACTGTACTCGCGGTCGCTGCTGCAGGGCATAGAAATTCAACTTATTTTTTCAAGGTCATCTCATCTACAGAGAACATTTTTCCTAACTAGGGCATCAGAACAAGAGCTCTACACGAAATGCATTCTTTGATTTAAGTACACGTTGAAGGTGTTTGTTTAATAATTATAATTACCAATTTATCTAGAAATCGATAAATTCTAAACTTAGTACTTAATAATGATTAATAATATTATTATTTACTATGATTGGATTATTAAAAATAAAATTTAGGCTAAATACGAAACTAATGATTGATTCAAATTATTACAGTATCAACGTCCAAGGCGCCTATTGACCATTGTGACGTCACTACGGTCACAGAGCTAATTTGATTTTAAGGCCCTTCTTACACGGAGCTACTCAAATGAAACTAAACTTAGGTATTACATGATTCAAGTGCTGAGGATATTACCTTATATTATTATAATCAAAAAAGGCAACGGCGAATGAAAAAACGCCCATATTGGATTTATCCTTATATTGAAAAAAATTTATATTGTAGGACATTCGTTGCTGCCAAAGAGTTACAGGAAAATGATACAAAATTTTTTGCAATCAATGGAATATCCAAAAAAACATTTTTAAATTTAGTGGAAATACTGTCTCCTTTTCTTCACAAGAAGAATACTACAATTAATGTTGGATCAGCCATTTTGGTTGAGTTTCGTTAGTAACTAGTAGCGCATCGCTTGAAACTGATCGCTACTGATTACTAACCGATAGCGCCGTGTGCGAACCTCCATTGAAATACTAGTGCTAGTAACTGATTGGTAATTCGAGTTAGTAATTGGTTTCGTTTGAGTAGCTCCATGTGAGAAGGGCCTAAAGCTACGCTTTTTACTGATGTCCCTTTTATTTTTATTTTTTTTTGTAACACACTTTAGTCTTTTAATTTTTTATAGAAACTCTCATAATAACCAAAACGAAAAATAATTAAAAATGGCTGATATATTCATTATTGCTGAAGGCTATTCGAAAAAAATTGCAGATGGAATGAAAGCAAACTGTACTTGTACATTAATTAAAGGAAAAGATAACATTGTGGTGGATACAATGACACCTTGGGATGGCAAAGAAATATTAGATGGTAATTAACAAAACAATGTTCGAACCATGAATTGAACAAATCAAAATAAATAACGTTTGAGTTGCGGTTTCATTCCGGTTTTTAATGATGAACGTTTGAAAATTAATAAAGTATCAAAAACTCAAATATAAATATTTTTGTTTATCTGTGTAAAAAGCATTTTTCAATAAATTTATGACCAATTAAACAGACAAAATGATTAAGTATATATTAAATTAGTCAACGTTTCGGCCAATATAAAAAATAATCATTTTATATTTATCTTATTTTATATGAATAACGGAAAAAATAAAAACTTAATTATAATAAAAATTATTAATTGAAAATAAAAAAAAATATAATTTTAATTAAAAATAATTTTTTACTTTCGAATTAGAAAAGTCCAAGAAATTGTGATTTTGAAAATGAAAATTTTCATGAAAACCAATTTTAACCGGTTTCCACGATTTATTTGGTGGTTTCGATTTTTTTCCTGCTAAAATAGTGGTTTCGGTTACTGAAATGAAACGGTTTTTACTTTGTAACGGTTTCGATTTCTATCATTAGTTCGAACAAAAGAATATATTTTTAACCATAGTCATTATGCCTTATGGATATTAAACTAACCAACATCGGAACATAGCCGAGATTATTATTTGTCTCTCTTTCTCTAATGTAATATTTATTTTCCTTAGCTACACGATAAATTTAAAACATCTGAAAAATCAATCTGTTGAATATAACATTATAGTTCAAGCTCTGACCCATCTCTGACCGTACAAGTCTACCGAACAACACTACTAAAATTTTATTTTTGAAATGAACAGATAATATATAATGGAAACCATCAAATCGAATACGGCTCAACACAACTTGATAAAATTTATACACTACAGGGTGGCACATCTTAATCAATGCAGTAAAATATCTCGTAAACGGTACAAACCATAAAAAAATATTTTATACAAAAGTTATGAGTGTCAAGGGGGACAGAAGACTGATATCAGATTTAACATAGGTGATGCTGTGAAGGTCAGGCGAAAGCCAGCTTCGATTTTTTAATTGCAACAGTGCATTTTTATTCCAGAATACGATGCAGTATTTAATGGTGAACAGTAAATTATTAAGGTACAAATCAGCTAAAGTTAATAAATATTGAGATATTTAGAAATTAAATAACGGCCAAAATGAACGACAATTAGGTAAATTATGGCATAGCAGATAGCCATGAATCATGATAATATTACGCACCGGCCTTCTTGGCTTGAATTCAATTCATAAAAGAACCGAATTGGCAAATTGCTATTTTATTTATAAATATCTCAATATTTATTAACTTTAGCTCATATGTACCTTAATAATTTACTGTTCACTATTAAATACTGTATCGTATTCTGGAATAAAAATGCACTGTTGCAATTAAAAAATCGAAGCTGACCTTCGCCTAAGCGTCACAGCACCACCTATGTTTAATTTGATATCACAGTCTTCTGTCCCCCTTGACACTATAACTTTTGTACAAAACATTTTTTTATGGTTTGTGCCATTTACGAGATATTTCACTGCATTGTTTAAGATGTGCCACCCTGTATATACAGATTATGGGGAAGTATCAATAATATTTGCAATTTTTGTCTGCCTTGCAAATTTTTTTTGCATACCTCTCTCCCCAAATGGATAAAATATGTACAATGTGGGGTTTGCCAGGTATGCAAAAAGAATTTGCAAGGCAGACGATAATAATTGTAAAAGATTAAGAATAGGTACTCGCATTATCAGTTGAATTCAGTAATAAAATTTTAGTAGTGTTGTCCGGTTGACTTTTGTACGGTCAGAGCTATTGTTTCTATAGCATTTGATGTCAAAACTTTTTTAGCACCCCAAACCGCGCGCGGCGCTAGTGTTGCTTGTTGCCAATGTTGGGTAAGTTCGGTTTTACGCTCGATTGATCGAGCCGAGCGAACAGATTTTTGGTCACGTGAGAACCGAGCAAATCGAGCCATCTAAACAATTCCGAACGTAATCTGGTAGATTTTTCCAAACGTCAGAATAAAATGGCGCCAATAATTTAAATTCTTATTACTAAAGCCGAAATATATTCTTTATTGCTCCTCATTTTGATTTAATTCAACATTGTTATAATAATAAATCAACAATCACAATTTTTTTCGTTTTATTCCTTTATTTTAAAATTAATAGTAGGTAGTACTGGTTGTTGATTTTTTCGACCCATAGATATAATAAATATTTTATTTAATCATTCTGTGCGATATAGACTTATTGATTATTACTATTCTTTGAATAAATATTATTCATGTTTTTACCTATTGAAAAATTACCTCATATAAATAAACTTCGAAATTTATCCATTCTCACAACAAGTGTTTCCGCTCATTTTTAAAATGAATGCTCTGAAGATGGTTGAATCTGCTTGCTCGCTCGCTTTCCTCGGAGCAAATCGAGCGCGCTCGATCTGCTCCAGATCTTAAAACCGAACGCAGGATAGAGATCTTTCAGAGCATATAAATGTTAAATCCGAACGTATTAGAGCACTCCGATCAATCTGAGCGTAAAACCGAACTTACCCTTTAGGTCAGAGTTGCGCGTATTTAAAATTCTATAGTATTTGATTGTAGTAAAATTAAGCAAAATCGCAGGATAGTGGACAAAATAATTTGATTTATTAAATTAAATGTACGACGTTTCGTCTATAGATTTAGACTTTTTCAAGTACAATCATAAAAATAACAATATTTATGAAAATTAATATTAATTACTAATAGGTCGAGAGCCAGGCGTTAATTTAGATAGCTCATTTGTGACAGGATGAAATTTTCAGGGAAGGTAGTATTTAGTATGACAAAGAATAAGCGCTAGGGTTGCCTCGTCAAATCCTGGTGCGACGGCCGGGAGGAGCTCACTTCCGGTGCAAAATACACATATTTCATTAGCTCATAATTATCTTTCGTCATTATATGACAGCATACAATTGACGCCATATTATAGATCTCGAAGAGCTGTATTGAAATACATAGGGTTGCCTAAGGAAATTTTGGGTAACACAAGAAAACTTATAAATTATATTTGTTTTTTTGACATTTTTAAAGCTGTCAAATAACATTATGTATATATGTATACTTATATATTGTAACCGTTCTGAAATAAGTTATCGGCCTTGTGTTTGGCAAACATTCATACGTATGTCTAGTTATGTATAACTTTATGTTTTCAGCGCATTTGGTTTCTAATTCATATCCGCATAATTACGCATGAATTCCCTGAATCTGGTATTGACAATTTTCCCAAGAATTTATATATTTTAGGGTAGCGATTTCTTATTTTTATTTTTCAACGTAATTCAACGTGCACCTCTTATATAAATTAGTATAAATTACTTACTTGAAGGTCGTAGTAACCTGTAATAAAAGTTTTAAAAAAGGTGGTTTGGGGTTTGTTTCGAAAAGAGAAAAAAGGTTGATTTTTGTTTGTGATTTTAAATTTGGTTTGACGTTAAAAATTAATTGAAGCATTTGACTTTACTGAACCTTGATGAATATTTTTTCTTAAAATTCAACTTAATCAGACGCAGGTATAAAGTTAACTAAGCGAATATAAAACCAAAATAACTATAATGAAAAAATGGAAAATAATAATAATTTACTATAATAAAAGAAAAAACCGGTTGATTTGTGAGTCAGAATTGTCAATCTTTATTATGGCAACTTTTCAGCAACTATTTTGTTGCCTTCTTCAAGCCTAAAATTACATTATTAGAATTATGTAATTTTAGGCCTGAAGAAGGCAAACATTGCCATAATAATGATTGACAATTCTGATTCACAAATCAACCGGTTTTTTAATTTTATTATATTACATACGTGAGTGATCAACATGAGTTTCAATATAGTTTACTATACATTAAACTATTCAAAAATGTATCCGAACAAAGGCAATAACATTTTATGAATTATTATTACTTAAATTACTTATTCTAAGCATACTTATATTAACGTGCTATTAAAATATTTATTTTTTTTTACAATATGTAAACATTTTTAAACAAAACGTAGTTTAAGGTAGTTGCTTTGAAAAAAAGTCAAGAAAATCATGAAATAAAAATTATATATATTTTTTTTAATAAAAGTATCTCTTTATGCTAGTTAAATTAGAAAATAATTTACATCATTGAATGCGAGATATTTTTTGTTGGAAATTGATTTTTAACATTTTTAATATAGGTAAGGTGCTAAAAAATATCACATTAATAATTTTTCAATAAGAAAAAAATAATACATAATAATCTATCTGTTTTTTTAATAAAAAAAAATAAAACGATGCATGACACATTACGCGCTGATAATGTTAGTAAAAAAACTATAATTATTGACCACGTAGTTTCAAAATGCAATAACAAATGACATTTGGCGACGTTCCATTCAAACGACTTTACACCCGTACCTAAAGATGTTTCACATCAAAAATTTAAATTTTTAACCGACTTCAAAAAAAGGAGGTGGTTCTCAATTTGGTTGTATTTTTTTTTTTTTATGTTTGTTACCTCATAACTCAGTCATTTATTAACCGATTTTGAAATTTTTTTTTTATTTGAAAGGATATACTTTCAGATCGGTCCCATAGAAATTTCATCAAAATTGGTTCACTATTCGGCTGATTTTAATAAAAGTGAGTAACGGCGTGTGATTTTTTAAGGTAAATGTCACTTTTTGACATATCAGACAGCGTAAGAAAGTCGGTTTAATAAAAGTGAGTAACAGCGTGTGATTCTTTTAAGGTAAATGTCACTTTTTGACACTAAAAAGTAAAAAATAAAAAACTTTTTAACAAAAAAAAACCTTCAAAAAACCACTAAAAAGAGGAAAATAATGAAATTTTGAGGTCTGTGCCAATTTAATAAAATATGAAGTTGGTTAAAAAGAAGATATTAATCACTATACTATACTTTTTTACCGACTTCATATTTTATTAAATTGGCACAGACCACAAAATTTCATTATTTTCCTCTTTTTAGTGGTTTTTTGAAGGAGGTTTTTTTTTTGTTAAAAAGTTTTTTTTGCATATACTGATACTACTTTACAAAATGTATAACTTTTCTTTTTCGTGATACAGGATTTAACTATTATATTTTATCCAATTTTGAGCAGTTATTAACAATTTATAATTTTCGAAATGTCATTTTCTTAAAAACTATGGTTACCATGCTGGACTAAGGGCCACTTTGTAATTTTGAGCTGTTTCAATTTATACATATATACATATACATATAAAAATTGACATTTTGCACCGGAAGTGGCTTATCCCGGCCGTCGCACCAGGATTTGACTAGGCAACCCTAGCGCTTTTTCTTTGTCATTATAAATACTACCTTCCCTGAAAATTTCATCCTGTCACAAATGAGCTTCATATATTAACGCCCGCCTCTTGGTCTATAACTATAGCAATTAACATAAGATAGGGTACATAAGACAAAAACATGGTAACATGATAACAAATTATGTTGACTATAAATTTTAACAATCGATAATAATAATAATACAAAAATTAGTATAATTTCATAATATAATTGTACTGACTACTTAAATTTTGAGTGTCTGTTCTATAATTGATTGAATTGTTTTTTCTAATAAAACACATTTCACTGATATTGCGTTTCTTCCAATTTGACTCTTTATCTAATATTTGAACTTCATTGAAAAGAAATTTATGCCCAGTGTCGAAATGATGAGATGACAACGCCGTTTTATTATCACTTAATAAGTTTATGTTTCTACAGTCCATTTTGTGCTGATAAATTCTATATTTTTTTTTTTTTATAAATCAAATTATTTTGTCCACTATCCTGCGATTTTGCTTAATTTTATTATAATCACGATGGACACGATTTCTAATATAAATTTGATTGTAGTCTCTTATACTATTTTTGTATATTTTTGTTTTGCAAGCATTAACTCAGCATAGTTTAAAAGCAAGTGAGATCAGCTATGTCATTAGCACCCACGGACATTCAGATCATACTGGAAATAACAATTTATTTCAATCTGCAACTCACATTGTTGGATTTAGTATATCAAAAAAAGACATGTACTTTGATCATCCATTTAATGAAGGTATGTTTTTTATTACATTTTTACAAATTTTTAATTAATTACAGTTCACAGTATTATTTCTATAAAAGTACACGTCCCGTAACATAGCTTGACACTTGAATGCAAGCTAAACTCGCTGTGAAATAGTAAGGAGGAGAGACCATTTGACACAGAGCTGCTGAAGAGTTCGTATTTGTACAGTTTGTAAAAAAGTATTTGTTTTTCCATTCTTACTTTTTGTTTTTTCTATTTTGTGATAGAAAAAATGCAATGAAGTAAGTTCAGGGTAAAGTTTTGGGTTTATTATCAGGGACGTAACTAGGGGGGGGGGGGCTGACGGGGCTTGTGCCCGGGCGCCGGTTTTTAAGGGCGCCAAAATGGCAGTTGTTGTTTTCCAAAAAATACAAGTGGAAGATTAAAATAATTAAATAAATAAATAATATTAATAAAATTTTAAACTGGCGCGCCAAAGATTTGAAATATTGCGCCATAAGGTGTCAGGTGATACTGTTGTGTGTCTTAAATCAACTTATATGTAATAAAATAAACATATATGCAGAGGCAGATTTACCACTAGGCTAAGTAGGCTATAGCTTAGGGCGCCAAATCTTCGGGGGCGCCATATTTTGGATCAGAAAAACTATAACCGAAATTACCCGAAAATAAAATAAAAAAAACGTCAGGAGTGTTGTTTAGGAGGGTTTTCGTTTCATTGGTCATGGTTGGCCATTCTTCGTTTAAGTTTAGGGGGGGGGGGGCGCCAAAGTGTGGTATTGCCCCGGGTGATATTTAGCCTAGTTAAGTCCCTGGTTATTATTACTTTTATCTGTAGTAAATTATACCAAACTGAGTAGGTATTTTGTTTTTATTATGAACTAAATAGTGGTATTTTAATAACAGTCGGTGCTATGTTAGGTACTTAGTTGGCATTTGACAATAAAAATTATTAATATTATGTGAAAAAAAAAAGAAATTGTTAGAATTAACAGTAACTGTACTTTTTCCGAAAACAGCACAGCGATTGTCTAATGTTCTCTTCTGTGCAGTTCACGACTATAAATATGTTATGGGACCTGTATAAAAAATAACATTGTCGTAGGGAAAGAATACATTATTAATGAAGATGTTAAAGTGGTACCGACACCAGGACATACTTTAAGCGATGTATCGGTTCTGGTTAAAACACGTGAACAAGAATCCGTTGCAATCACAGGTAGGTTTTGTGCTTTTTGTGACTGAAATCGATTTCCAACTCTATAGCACTGACACATCTCTGGTTGAGAATTGGACTGTTCCATCTCCAAAAAAACTATTAACTTATCTATACAGGGTGTCTCAAAATTGACGCCCGTGCTTTTGAGATTTGATTCAGGGGGCTAACACAAATCGAAAATTAAGAGTGGAAAATTTTCTGATTGTCCTTCGCTAGCACTTCCTACTTAACTGATAAACATTTTTTTTTAATTGGAGCTTCTTGTCCATAGTTATGTCATCACAATTTTTTCTTTTTATTATTATTATAATGATATTATTATTATAACGCTCCTTTTTAACATGCTTGTGTATCAAAACTACTCGGCACTGCTCCGAGAAGTCCATAGCGAGTAACCGAACATAAGCGTATGAATCGGGTTTCGTTTAACTGCTCGACGAAGCCCGAAGCAAGCATTCAAGCATGTTTAAAAGGAGAGTTCCCTTATGATAATATTAGTCGCCCGGTCCAATTTGCCTGGGCGCAAATCTCTATTTTCGCCCACCAATCCCGGTTTTGTAGTGGCATAAAATTATATTTTAATCTATGTTACTCCCGAAAGTATGGGCTATTTGCCACTGAAAAAATTATATAAATCGATTTAGTGATTCTCGAGTTTCGAGGCAACGTACATTCACCGTGCATACAAACATCTTCCTGTATACAATTATTTCCAAGATACTTTTGCAAATATAGTCTCACTCCGCCGAATTTCGACGGGATCAGTCTAATTATTATGGTTACTGAGATATCCTCAGAACAGAGATAGCTATAGAAGTGACATATCACAGCTTGTAGGTATCTACAACAGAAACCAGTCGAGACGTGCGGGGAACAATATTGAAAATATAATATTTTTTTTTTTACTTAGTGATGATTACACATCCAGGCACACAATACGACATAAAGGGTAATTAACAGTACGGAATACAAGCAACAAATGATAATAATGTACCTGACAGGTCGTACTTTAGTGTATAGTTGTGGCTTCACAAGCTGCTGTTTCTTAGGCATGGACTTGTCAGGGGCATGAAGAAGACCCAGGATCTCTCATTTCCCAATCCCAACAAATAACAAATTAGTCAAGTATCTCCCTCGGGCCCGTACACATTTTAGCGTCCCTGAAAAAATATAGTCAATCCGCGCCTACTGTTTCTATAGCTAACTCTGTTCTGAGGAGATATTCTACAAATAAAAAGTTAATTTTCGTGGTGCTTTCTATTATCCCATTAAATTTGGTGTTTTTAAACACCTGTACATTTTTTATAGAAAAATATGTAATATGAAACGCGTTTTGAAAAAGTAAAAAAAAAAAAACTGCTTGGATAACATGGTATAACGTAATAAATTGTTTTTTAACAGGTGACTTATTTGAAAGAGAAGAAGATATTGAAAATCCACATCTCTGGAGAGAAACGGCAGGGAGTGAAGATCCCGAATTACAAAGAAAGAATAGGTTTAGAATTGCTTCAATGGCAAATTGGATTATTCCAGGACACGGGTCTTTATTTAAAGTAACAGAACAAATAAAAAGAATTCTTCAAAAACAAGCAGAATAAAAATATAATTTACCAAATTAATCTTTGTACATCTGGAAAATCGTTCCAAATTATTTCTTTAGTAAAAAATATATTAAATGTAATTACATTTATAACTAAATAAAGTATGTTTTCTAAAAGTAGTTGCCAAAAATGCACATTGTTATTTTTCATTTTGAATCTAATTATTAAAAATGGGATTAAGAAATATCGAATTTCTAACATTTTTTGTAATATTAGTGACACAATTAAACACGGCAAAAATGTGACAGTAAAAGTGAAACTATTATTGTCAATTAAATCGCTTAAAATACAAAACAATGAAAAAATATATATTGGAATAATTAAATATCTTATTAAGTAATATTTGCCATAAAACCTGTTCCAAATATAAAATGTATAATGCCGATTATCTGCTAATAAATAAGGATGAACTAATGTGTTGAAATGTACAATAACTAAACAAATTACCAAAATGACTAACATAAGAAATTTATGTTTAATTGCATATACAAGGAAACGCTTAATTTTCATCAAACAAAAAGGTAAAGCAAATATTAAATAAAATAAACCAAAATAAAATAACTGCGGAATATGTATGGAAGCAGTATGAGCTTTTTTGTCTCCAACAACTAACCCTCCGTTGATGTATACAAAAGTTATGAAGGATAAAAATACGAAAAAATATAACATCACAGAAAGACAGTCTTGTTTTGTTATGAAATGGATGCCGATTTTTTTATTTAAAATTGATGATACAGCATCTTTGCAGTCCTGAAAATTTGAAATTATTAAATTTTTATTAAAATGACACTTAACAATAATAGCTGCATTTGTTGGCAGGTTCGGAACTACTGAAGCACTTGTCCGCAAACCAAAACTCTTCAGACACAACTGAGTGTTTTTTGGTCAAATTCTCGGACTGTTTGAACTTGGTCTAGCAGTTGGCTCCTAGCCTAAGGACCGGTATTATAAACATTTTTTTATACACTGACCGGCAAAAAAAAAAACGGCCACCCTGAAATATTTCACAAGAGTACTGAAATATTGAATAATTTTACTAGATATTGATAGTAAGCTAGAGAACCATTTGTTGTTAATTATTACGGAATGCATAAATTAGCTGAAGAGAGACCACAAATAAACACAAAAAAAAATTTAATTAAAAAAAGCAAATACAAATGCAAATACAATTTTTATCTTAGTTTTTTTATGTATGTCCTCCTCGAACTCGAATTACATCGTTGAACCGTCGTGGCATCGAGTTAAGAATATGGTGGAAAATGATTTTAACTTGTTCGAATTAAAACCAAAGGTATTATGAAATAAAATACACGTCTAAAAGCATTAATAACGAAGAAAAAACACCTGAGCTCCCTTTGTGGAAACAAAATACTATACAGTTCAAGGGGGATTTAAAAAAAAAATTAAGGATGTCCGTTTTTTGTCAGTTAATATATATGTCCTTCGACTGTTTGAACATGGTTCTAGCAATTCTAGAAGTCCTTGAACTGCTTTAACCAGGTTCAAACAGTCCGAGAATTTGACCAACAAACACACAGTTGTTTACGAAGAGTTCTGTACCTTCTGCCGACAAGCGACAGAAGTTGCCAACAAACACACCGTGACACTTTATAATATGTATTGTACAGGGCCGTGGAGAAAAAAATCCGGGCTCGAGGGAATTTTTCAATCAAGTTGAATTAAGTTTACAAAAAAAAAAGAAATTAAATTTGCGAAAACAATGGGACGTTGCAAAATCCAGGTCCTTAATGAGTACGGGATTGGGGGAAATGTTCGTCTCCCTCACTTGTCAGGCCTAATGTAGTATGGCAAATATAAAGCTAGATGCATACTGAACTGGCACAGAGCAATGTGTGTGTACAAGAAAAACAAAAGTTCGCGCACAGCAACATCTCGGTACATGCAAAATTGACCGATTCAGTATAGATACGTTCGGTTTTGAGCTCAGATCGATCAGAGATCTCTAATGCGTTCGGATTTAAGGAGTTTGAGCACGCTCGATGAGCTCTGAGGAAAGCGAGCGCGCAAGCAGATAAACCATTTTCAGATAAATTTCGACTTTTGGAAAAATCTTCTAGATTATGTTTGGAATTGAGATAGCTCTTGTCACTGACCAAAAATCTGCTCGCTCGGCTCGATCTATCGAGTGCAAAACTGAACAATATACTCACTTATTAGCTTCTACCGACAGCGAAAAAGATTACTTTAATAAATAAAACACACAAAACTGGCTATAGCTGTCCAACTTTATTTTTAATACTACGTTTCGATCTGTTATAAGAGACCCTTTTCAAGCACTACTGACTATACACTGTTCATCAAACTTATAAATAAAACGAATTCTTAAATATTTTCTCAATAGAATTACCGACACTCAAAATTTAAAACAAGAATTTAAAAATTATATAAAGTTGTTAATTAAATGATGTTTTTTTCGCTTTTTTCTAAGTTCACAATTTAAATTTAACAATTTCGACAAGGATCCCCTTAATTTTAGTTACATTGTTTTTAAATGTTTATCGTAATTAGTATAAGATATTGTTCTTTTACAATGGGTTTTAGGTTTATACTAATTACCTACTTTAAATTTAAGAATTCGTGTTATTTTTAAGTTTGATAAACAGTGTACAGTCAGTAGTGCTTGAAAAGGATCTCTTATAACAGACCGAAACGTAGTATAAAAAATAAAGTTGGACAGCTATAGCCAATTTTATGTGTTTTATTTATTGAACAATATACTCTAAGTGGGCTACATTTATTCTTGTGGTTTCTAAAAGTGTTGACTATCAATATATAATTTTGTACGTAAAAAAATAAGTTTTGAAATTATTAGTAGGTACTTACGGAAAAACTGAAAACTATTTCTTCTTGCTTAGAAAGAGCTTTTCTCTGTTTAGGACTCGGTTGTATTTTCCAAACACATTTCGTAATAATCAAATCTAATAAAAACTTCCCTGCTAATAAACCCAGCCAAATAATATTTGTTTGGCGAATTATAATAGAAATTACACCTGAAATTAATTTCACATAATTGATAATAATAGAACTATTATTAATATATTTTTTACTCTTATGAGGGAGGGAAAAGTAAATCTGAAATTACGTTAGTAGCAGCAACCCTATCCAAACATCAGTGCATTGATTCTAAAATTACTACTTAATATTATAAAAAAATAACTTATGGTATAAAATTTATTTAACTTGCAATGTATGTTAGTTAGCTTGTCTATGTGTTTGTTTAGGTCAAAACTTGCAAGACAATTTTGAACGACTTTCACGTATCCGATCGATTTGAAATTTTGTACACATATGTATTCCCGATGACAATACATGAATAAATCGTTTTTAGAAACAAATTCAACCCCTAAGGGGTTCAAACGGAGATGTAGGGTTTTTTTGACTAATCAACGCCCAGGTCAAATCATTGAAGCTAGAAACTTGAAATTTGGACAGTTGGTTCCATTTCTGACCGAAGCATCCACTAAGAAAGGATTTCTCGAAATTCAACCCCTACGGGTGTCAGAGGGGGGTAAATTTTGAAAGACTAAAATGATCAAAATAAAATATTAGTAAAAAAAAACTTTTTAGAGACAAGCTTTTATTGAAATGTACTAAAAAGGAAAAAATAATCTATACTAATATTATAAAGCAGACGAGTTTGTTTGTTTGGTTGAACGCGCTAATCTCAGGAACTACCAGTCCGATTTGAAAAAAAATTTTTTTGTTAGATAGCCCATTTATTGAGGAAGGCTATAGGCTATATAATATCACACTACGACCAATAGGAGCGGAGCATCAATGAAAAATGTTGCAAAAACGGGAAAAATTATTCCTTTTGAGAGCTTCCGCTGCGTAAACGGTTAAAGTTACGCAAAAGTCATGTATGACGGAATTGTTTCCCTTTAAGTTCTAAACGTACAAAGTAACCATAGAAGTAACAGCGAATTAACATAACAGCGTGATTAAAATGTACGATAAACCCGACATAACTCTAATTAAATCAGTGAAAAGGATGTGCTTGTTTGCGTCTACAAACTGTGGACTGCGGCATGGCCGCGTGGTGTCAGCGATGCAAGAATTATCATGCAGCATTGCCAAAATTAAATTATTGGATATTTTAGAAAAAAGTTACAGATATAAGATCAAAAATTTAAAGTGATTGTTAGCTCTTCGCGTACCCCCTAAAAATATTTGCGTACCTCCAAAGGGTACGCGTATCACAGTTTCAGAAACACTGAATTAGAGGTTTAATATTGATATACATTTACCTGCAAAAGCAGCTTTTAAGTGACTGTTGTGTTTTGAAAATAAAAACATAGAATACACGCTCGTTATTGAAACAACATCTGTATAATATAAATGACTAAAAAAATACAATGGGGGAAGAATTGATATATTTATATTTGAAATTAACGTTTTCCATGCCGTGGGGTCCTGAAACATAAAATATGGTTTTTATAAATTTGTATTTTGTGTCAAATATCAGATTCGGTTATTTAACAGTAAAAATGTGCCTACTCACAAGTGGGTATTTACTTGAAATTAAAATTTGATTTGATTTGATTTAAGTTTTTTATACCACCTCTCTCCCTCTAAGTGACAACTTTAACAAATTACCAGACCCCAAGGCTCGTGTGCGCTCGCCTACTCCTCGTGCTGAAAACATCGCGCCTGAGTCATAATAAGATGTATTTAGCACATACAGTATGTAAACAGGTAAGCTGCACATAGGGAGGGCTTGAGAATAGCCGAGAGTGTAGCGGCGCTGTTGTTTACATGGCATTGCTATGGTTCCTTTATTACAAGTCCCCAGTTCTCGGGTTCTAACCCGAGAGCTGGTAAAAGTGTCAATTGGATTTTCAATTTATTATTAAAAAAAAAAAAAATAATGAATTGAAAATATGAATTGGTGCTAGGCCCAAATAACCTTAGCTGTTGGTGGTCTTTAAAACACAATTCAATGCACATAGGGAAATTAGCATTGGGAAAAAATGAATGGATCAGAGTGAGCCAGGGCTCATAATGTACGTATTTATATAGAGTGGCTCGTGGTGTGAATATAACATGGTGTGCTACCTAGGGTACCAGTTTTCGACCGCTTTGCGCAGTGACGTCATGTAGGGAGCAGATTTGAACTTGACAACGCTATTTGGGGAGGTCCCACCGCAGTAATTTTGAATAATTTTGGTCCAAAGTATTCCGACCTGTTACACTTACGATAATTTTGCGAAAGAACGAGATCTCGAAGTTACCAGTTACTCGATTTCTAGAAGACTTTTAAGGGGTAAGTTGCAGGCCTATTAGAAAACATGAATCTTGAAAATGGATATACAATACTTCTATACCAACTTCTCATAAGCCTTAAAAAAACAATTAGTAAACAAATTTTGTCGAAATTCCCATTATTTTTTCACAAAAAACGTCAAAAATAATAACTAACCATTAGATACTGTTCCCTACGTGACGTCACACGGCAAGAGCGAGACGAACGTATCTCACTTATTCGCTGCGCAAGAGCACACCATGCTATATTCACACCACGGAGTGGCTATGGTTTTTTTTACTAAAATAACCATAGCAACCCTATATAAATACGTACATTATGAGTCATGGCTCACTCTGATCCATTAATTTTTTCCCAATGCTAATTTCCTATGTGCAGCTTACCTGTTTACATACTGTATAATATGATATACCTACTAAGTATTATGAAAAAAATCTAACATTTTATTAAAATTTTGAAAAGTGAATTTTGACATAAATTAGTATCTACCATTAGTCATTACCCACTTGTGGAGTTGGAATAGTGAAATTAATTTAATAATAATATAATTATATTGTTTTTTAAATTTTATTATGTATTTCAATTAAATATTATACTTATTTTGAGATTAGTTTTACTCACTTTACCCCAATTTTATTTCGATTATTGCAGTTTATAATTTGATATCAAAGCGTTTATTGTGTGCAGCAATATTTATTAATAAGTACTAATATTACAAATGAAATAGAAATTAACAACCACATTTTACGCGGCTGTAACATACATAAATAATAAATATATAACATATTCTAAAATATGTAGTACACATTTTTGTCAGATTTTGCTGTTTTCTATTACTGGGAAGCAAAACTGGAGAAAACGTACTCCAACTTTTGACTCCAGGTCCCGATAATCTACTTTCCATTAGTTACATAGATTCCGATTTATAGCCTTTTCACTTATAGGTACTGACATTTTTCTTTCACGCATAACTGCAATAATCGGGGTATTCTTTTTTCATGTTTTATTTGAAATTGTTTGAATATTATTCATTATTAGAAAATGATACCTTTTTTGTATTGCAGTTTTCCTCAACCTGGAGAATTTTTAAAAGTAAATACACGTTTACTACTGAACATATTAAACTTGTAAATCTTAGCCAGTATGTAGTACATGCTGCAAATGGACTATTTAACAATGTGGAAATTATATACAATCCTGGAAGTGTAGTTATTTTCGGATCCCACTAAAAGTGCAAAAATATCGGTAAAATTTCGCCTGTTACACACCCAGATTTTTTTGTACATTTTTCATGTACCCCTCGCGGGAGGCACAGTTTCTTGCGAGGGAGTGTTGGTGCGGTGGCGTTTTTCGCGGGGTTAAGAGAGGGGCGGTTGGGGTGCGTAGTTCATTAAAAAATGTACCTGAAAAATGTACTTAATAAAATAATCTAGGTGTGTAACAGACGAAATTTTATCAAAATATCTTTTGTTAAACTTTCATATTTTTATTATTTATTCTATTTCAAAATATATTACCGTGCTAAAATTCAGATTGCAATATTGCAAACCTTGAGGAATATGAAAAAACTCATCAATTACTACTTCTGACGTGGAAAAAACTTTATCGAAAACATATTTTGAAACAATAAAATATATTGAAAATAAAATTAGAAACACTGCGTTAATTTTTAACATTTTACAAACAAAAATATCACACCGGAACAAATATTTTCATATTAACTAGAAATTTACAATCTACAAAACCGAAGTAATATAACATGACATAATATGAAGATTAAAAATATGAAATCGGGTAGTATGAAATGTCCAGTTAAAGTCGCTATTTTCATGACCCTTAATCAGAGAATATAATAATCCTGATGAGTTATCGAATTACTTTTATTTTTTTTAGAAACTTGTTACCGACTACCATAACCTAACTCAACAACAATTGTCAAATTTTTAGTTACTTTTGGTTACTTTAGTCATATTATTTTCTGGTTACCTCAACAAAAACACGTAGATCTTTGACTTTGTAGATTTACGGATAAATTGCGCCTTGTTTTATTGGAAAATGTAAAACATTGAGATATTTCATTTTACGATAAAATGTGAAAATTGTGACTGTTTATGTAGTATAAGTTATTTGAATTTCTCGCTTTCCGAGACCTCGAATTGTAGCTAAATGAGCAGTTGCGATCTAGCGGTCTATAAACACTATTGACTATATAATCAAAGGTACAGAGTAGAGAGTAGCAGTGACTTTAGTATTAATTAAGTACTGTAGCTACAATTTCAACAGAATTTAAGACAGTTCAACTTCAAACTTCCAAAACTTCAAATTTATAGGAAATTGGAAAAGTTCTATATTCCATTTTCAAATTTGGCAGTTACAGTGTGATATTGTGTTCGGTGCTCGCCAGATTATTAAGATGTCAATTCAAAATACAATTTTGAAACAGATTTCTGATTTAGAATCTATTTCACTTGCAACTAACTTATTGCCACTATTCCGTAATAATTTAGAAGATAAGTGTGTAAATGATTTACAAAGTCAAATAAAGATAGTGCAACGGCTTCAAGATGATCTAGCGATGGCTAAAACTGAAAAAAATGAACTAATTGATAGAGAAAAGGTATAAATTTGGGAATCATAACATCTTCAATGTTCTTTAAATTTCCATAAGTAATATCCCAACTCCCAAGAAGGATTCTAGTCTTCTTTGTTGTAACAGTGAACATTTTGGTAAAATTTTACTTGTTATAAACCCAGTTTTTTCGTAAATTTTTAGATCAACCAAATAAAAGCTGCCTATTGTTATACAGTAGTTAAAAACTGATTATCCTTTAAAATGCACCTAGTCCAAAAAATCACCAAAAATCGTGTATCCATTCTCGAGAATTTTACCAAAGTTTTTTCTTCTATGATGACAGAATAAGCATTCTATTTCTGCATTGAGCATGGGCATACTCACGCATGTCTTGTATGTCGCATTTAAAGTAATTATAAACAAATGGTGGAATTTGCAATCTATATTATACAGATTTTCTAAAACGTCTTCTTATTAACTCTGTTTTTATTAGTTTTATAGAAAAGTACCTTAGAAACAAAACTATTTATTTTAAGGACGGTACTTTTCATGAAAAACTGCCCGGAAATCGGAACACTAAAATAAAGGCATACAGCCTGATTTTTTTTCTTTCTAAATGTTATGTGTGAAAACATTCTAATACTGTCTGAAATTTTTGGATAATTCGAGCTCAAATATTGGTTATGATTCTATTTTTTTTTATTATTAAATGAATAAAAAAAAGTAAAAAAATAAGAATTTTGAGCTCTTCGAGTTCAAAACTAATATTTTACTTATTGATTATGAGAAATCAAAATTTAAATAAAAAAAATAATAATAATACTATTATTTGTCGTGCGATATCTCGTGAACCAATTGACCGATTTTGATGAATATTGCATCAATTGAAACAGCTATTCACGACTTAGATCTGATTAAATTTTGAGCCAAATCGCACGAGTAGTTTTCAAGTTATTCAAAATATAAAAATAAAAAAAAATGTTTACGTTTTTGGCGTGTAACTCTCAAACAAGCCCGAGAGCTGGTAAAAGTGTCAATTGGATTTTCAATTTATTATTAAAAAAAAAAATATAATGAATTGAAAATATGAATTGGTGCTAGGCCCAAATAACCTTAGCTGTTGGTGGTCTTTAAAACACACAAGTAACTCTCAAACCACTCGTGCGATTGGGCTCAAAATCTAATCAGATCTAAGTCTTGATAAACCATTTCGATCGCAGTATTGAACGCTCAAATCGATCGTTTCGTTCCAAAGATATCTTATGTTTACATACACACACAAACACAACGGACACCCATCCCCAACTGGTCAACTACATATTATTTACATTAGATTTTATAGCCCATTGCCTACTACAAAATTGTAAATGTTCTCAATGTTATTTGCCCTATGTTCGGTAAAACCGTTTGCACCCTATACACCTTGTCCCAGATTCATGTGTACATAGGAACAATGACATTGAGAACTTTTACAATTTTGTAGTAAGCTATGGGCCATAACACCTAGTGTAAATACTAAATATGTAGTGGATTACATAGAAAAAATAGTACAGTGCATTTTTTAAACAATTTTCTATAGCAACGGTTGACTATTAAGAGTAACTCGGAACCCAAGGTTAGTAGAGTATAGGTTGCCTCGATCCGATATATAGTAGTGGGGGGATGACGTCACTCGGAATGCAGTGCACCATGCTTGCTCACTTCAATAGAAAAGGTCAGACAATGGACGCTGCTAACTTTTAGAAATAAAATTTCTCAGTAACCATGGTATAATGATATGTTTTTTCAATACCTAATAGAAACATTATTATTTATAATTCGTTTACAAGATCTGCCATTTCTTGAGCATTATTTAATTTTCTGTTTGTTTATATATTAATTATTAAAACCTAAATTTTGTAATAAACATAAAAATTATCCTATTTTTTAACATCTATTCTTCTATCTATTGTCTCCTGCCAATTTTAAGAAAAAATCAGCACGAAGCACTTAATATACATAAGCATAATCTTCGACAATTTTTGTACTTGATTTAAACGGAATTCCAGCTGACGTCATTCCCGCGCTTACGCTGATTGGTCAGATGGAACGAGGCAACCTATACCTTGCTGGGAACCTCCTTAATAAAAAAACTCAAAGCATCATACATATTTTTATTAGATGTTATAGCCCATAGCAATACTACAAAATTGTAAATGTTCTCAATTAGTGATGGGCGATTGTAAGATGTTTTTACAATCGAAACAATTGCAATCGTTCATAATAACAATCGAGTCCACAATCGACTCGGAGTTTGATTTTACAATCAAATGTTCGATTGTTCAAGTCGATTATTTGCCAGCGAATAAGAATACATATAATCGCGATTCAAGGTTATATGCTAGTCGATTGAAGTCTGACGTTTACGCTACTCGTTCATCGTTGATTCATTGTTCACACTGTTCAGTCAGTCTCAGAGCACTCGATTACTGCACAATCGACCACCATTGACTCGACCACAGTTGTTGAGTGATGAACGATTATATATTATGTGGCTCTCGACAGTGTACATCGTCTGTACGATTCAATACTATGCAACTTGGACTCGGTGAACTATGAAACAACAACAATCGAGTCCAAGTGAAAACCATCGAGAGTCATCGAGATGTTTGAACAATCGAGACAATCGACTAAAATATCTCGTAATCGCCCATCACTATTCTCAATGTTATTTTGCCTATGTATACATGAGGACATGGTGAATAAGAAAACATGTAAGGGTGTTTTCATGAATGTATTGATAATTTGTTAATGTTTATTTTTTTAGAAATTATTAACTGAAATTAAAATGGTTAATGAATGGATCGAGTATGTGAAAAAAAATACTCCAGATACTTCTATGAAAACAAAGGAAAATATTGAGGAAAAAAATGTAAAATCACCATTAGCAATTTTTACTAGTTCTACACCCAAAAACATTCGAGACCTACGTCCAAATTCATTTTGTTATAATATTCCATTTATATCTGAAGATGAATTCAATGGTATTCCTGGGTACGTAAACAGTCAAAATTGATTTTAGGAAACAAATTTAAAAATCAACTTAATAACATTTAGAAATTGATTGACACTCACAAATGTATTTTTTCGAACTTGTAAATTGATTTAGTGTATTTTTTCAGTTACATGCTAGGCCGACTAACGCTTTCTGCTTTAAATGAATTTATCAACAAAATAAATTACGCTGTAAGCGAAAAATATGAATTATTGAGCCGTCCTCAGAATTGTATTAAAAAGCCAAATGAATTATTGCTGTGGAAACAATATAAAAGAGAAGAAAAACAATGCATTGAAAGTACAGTATATTTTTTATTTATTTATCAATATATTAGTATAAAATACTATTAGCCCAGTAATTTTAGATTTCCAATGCGGAGAATTTTTGTATACACCTTTATTATGGTGTTTTAAAAAACGTGTAAAAAGTCCCCATCGATACTGTGCCAGCGTTGCCAGATATTCGAGGTTCAAGTTCACGATAAACGGTTTTTTGCGAATTTCTCGGTTCCGTTGCATTTTTAGTAAAATGGTTATTATCAGTCTTGTAGAGAACAAAATTCTCTACAACTTTTGTATAAACATTTTTTGTCTATGATTTATAGTTTTACTTATTTAAGTACCCGCAGCTTACTCCCCCTCGATTTTACATAATGGGATTATGCTGCTCCCTGACGGCCTAACATAATGATTTGTACTTTAATTTTAAGTTGAACTTTGAGTTAACGATTAATAATAATTTTATCGAAATTAATGCAGTAGTTCTCTATTATTTGAGCAACCGAACATACCAATCAACAGCAGTGAAACAGAGACAAACAGACAATTGTTTTTCGAAAATACGATATTTATACTTGACATCAATTAATACAAAGACCATTCGTAAAGTAATTTTGTAAAAAAAATTTACAAGGTTTGAGAGAGTGGAGATTAAGTATGAAAATGCATTCGCATACCGTATAAGGCACTCTACTAATTGTAGCCATACTTTTAATTTTTTTTACAAAATTACTTTACGAATAGTCTTCATAATTGTTATAAGCCTATTCGTAAAAGAAATTATTGCTAAGTTTAAAATTGAGTTCTCGGGGTCGTCGGCCGCCAATTTGAAAAAGGTGTGCTAACAGGTTTTGCACTCTATCTCCGTAACGGTACTTCTTACAGAAAATTTGTAGAGAGGTTTTTTGTTTAGAATCGAATTCAATACAACTTTACTACATATACTTTTTGTCGTAAATTGAATAATTAAAAAGATATTCGGTATGGCATTTACAACTAACGGTATTAAGTGTTCATTAGATATGACACGAGTCACATAAAAAAACAGGCAATTTTCTAAGCTACCCGTCGTCTAAAACTTGTGTTGACTTGGTTGATAAAAGCGAAACAAATGTAATATTAAAATCGTCCACTTTTAAGCAAAAATGTTGTAAAGAACGCTTTATAAATTTTAAAGAACGTAAAATTGTGGGCGATTTTTTGAATATGAAGCAAGAAAGTATCGCGAAACAATTCATTCCAATCTAGATATTGCAATGTCACCGAAGTGTTCTGCGAATTTTACCGAAAATTTGGAATATACAAAATTTCGTTTGTTTTTCTTCGATCGCATTCAAGAGTTATGTTCAAAAAGAAACGTGCTGATCACGCACATCTTCTATCAGCTTGAAAATGAATAAACTGTAGTACAATTCATATTTTCACTTTATTATTTTTTAATGTTGAATTAAAATTGATACTTTTACCAGTTTTCGGATTACCTGGGAATTGGGGGCTTGTAATAAGCAAGCTATAGAAACGCCATATGAACAGTCAACAGCATCACTACACGCTCGGCTATTCTCAAGCCTGGACTATATTCCACTCAGTAATAATTCACATAAAATTTATTTAGCGCAATTTTTCATAATGCTGTGATTTTTAGAAACACTAATACATTATTATAGGTAGATACTACGTTATAGAAGAAGTGTAGCTATGTGAAATAAAAAATAAACAAGTTCATATTAATTCATACTTTCATTTTTTCAGGAAAACCATTTGTAAGTGAAAATTTAGTAGCAAAACAACTGGGCTTACAAAAGTTTGATAAAAGATCACATAGTATGATTACTGTTCTTCGTCACGTGAAAAGAATTATTACAAAAACGAATGCTGGTGTTCTTATTTTATTTTTAAATACTATTGAACAGTCGTTTGTAATTTAAATAAGTTTATTAGATTTTTTAAGTAAATAAAATATAATTTTTATTTTAATCTAGTACAGTGAAAATCGGGTTTTGCGAAGTTTTAAAATCAATGACGACGAAATAGTAAGTGAAATAGGTATGCAGGGGTAACAAAGATTGACATTGAAAACATGCAGTCACTTAAAAAATCGGTTTAGGGAACGTATCCATACTACGTGACCCGTTCAGGGGTAAAGGGGGGTCCTCAAAATACCACGCTTGGTCACATGGGCGGGGGGGGGGCTTAGGTTTTCGTCACGTAGTCAATATCCTCTAGGGAAATCTCGCGCTTTTCCGAGCTATATTCAAATATGAGCCAAATTATTTTTTTTTTTAACTTTCTGTTTGTAAAAAATGATTTAAAACCATATTTATGAATTACTACGTGAAAACTAGAAGGGAAGGGGGGGTTCTTGGCATATACTACGGGAGGTCACCGCGGGGGGGGGGAATGGGTCACGTTGTATATCATACTTATCACAGTATGCAAAAAAATTAGCAGTCAAATAGTGACTTTCGGAAGAATGACTATAAATTAAATTTTATATAGGTAAATAAATCAGCCAAATGTATTACATTGATTATACAGAGTGTGGATCAGAAAAGGTTACATAGGGAAAATAATATTGAGAACATTTGGAATTTTGTAGTAAGCTATGGGCCATAAGACCTAATATAAATATGTATATTCTGTTCGCGAGCTTTATGACTAACTAGGAGTGATATTTGAGAAATTATGTTAACACAATTCATGTCACAAATAGTGATTTATTTTGGGTCAAAGTTGCAATTTTTAAGCGATTGTATCACGACGGTAACGCCTATTTTGACACTTTAATTTATATAAACGCAAATATTTTTAAAAGTATAATTTTATTGTGCAAGAGTTTTAAGTGAAGAAAATTAATAAGAAAGGACTATTATGAAATCTTATGGAAAATCTGCGAAAAATGTATACACAAAATCTATTAGAACGCTTGAGTGCTTCAAAAATAAATATAATCTGAATCAAGAAAAAAGCATTTATCAAATTTTTCTTATTAGAAAAAATTAACTATGACAGATCTTGAAATTAAGCAATTATAATACATTTTTGCACTCAAAATATGTCTGAAATGCCCAAAAGAAGAATTGAATTGTAATAAAAATTTGAAAGTGCCAACTGAATTTATATTATCTTCTCTACATAGTATAAAATGAAGTCGCTTTCCGCGTCTGTCTGTTTAACCGCTAACTCCTAAACTACGCAACGGATTTTGATGCGGTTTTCACCATCAGTTAGATAATTTTTCACGGAAGGTTTATATATATAGAGCGAAACGAGTGAGTAATGTAATTCCTAAACCACGCAATGGGTTTTGATGCGGTTTTCACCATCAGTTAGATAATTTTTCACGGAAGGTTTATATGTATAGCGAATGAGCGAAGCGAGTGAGTAGTGTATTGCACCCGCGCTTTCTTAGCATCCGGGCGAAGCCGGATGGGCCGCTAGTTAATTATAATTCTGAAATGTGAATGTACTGTAATTATTTAGTAGTTTGTGCTTTTTTATTTTAAATTAATACATTTTCAGTGATATTTTTGTAATAAGCGATGTGGAAATTCATTAACTATTCCACTATTCTTATTTGTAAAATGAATAAAATAAATACCTAATCGAAGAAAATGCATGCATTTAATTATAAAATAGTATTATATTTTTATAATTTTAAACGCCATTTTGGATTTTGATCATAAATATGATGTAAAAATACGAATTACGTTGTATTTATTTCCTTTAATATATTTACATTTCAAATGTAGAGTTTTGACAGTTACTTTTAATTTTTGTTCTAAGTTCAATTCACATTTTTTCTATCTAATCCACTACATATTGTTTACATTAGGTCTTATGGCTCATAGCTTACTACAAAATTCTAAATGTTCTCAATGTTATTTTCCCTATGTTACCTTTTCTAAGCCACGCCCGATATAAGCTTCTATTTTTTAATTAAGTACAATAAAATTATCATCCATTAACAAGAATAAGATAGTATGTTTTTATTGATATAAAAAACATTGGCATGTTTCAGTAGATTATGAGGGCTTGAGAATGGCCGAGCGTGTAGCAGTGATGTTGTTTACATGGCGTTGCTATGGTTCCTCTATTACAAGTCCCCAGTTCTTGGGTTCTAGCCCGAGAGCTGGTAAAAGTGTCAATTGGATTTTCAATTTATTATTAAAAAAAAATAATGAATTGATGCTAGGCCCAAATAACCTTAGCTGTTGGTGGTCTTTAAAACTCACAATTCAGTGGATTATGCTACCATTTTCAGGCCAGAACTATTGGATGATAATATTTTATTACTTAATTAATTACACAAATACGAGGAAAAAGAGTTTTCTATTCAATATTTCTATTTGTTTTTTCTGTAAATTATACTGAAGCGGAGATTTCGCATTAGCAAGTGTTGTGACTCGCAGTAATTTTTTTTTTTTTTACTGTTTAATTGATAATCCAAAAAGTATTCTTTGTTGTCTATTACATATAAAACTTTTTGATATAAATAAGTCAGGGCCAAGCGCGGATCCAACCCTAATTGAGGTCGATAGACTGATATATCTGCAATGCCTTAATAAAATTAAAAAAAAAAAAACGAACCGTGCGGGTAAGAACGCGAGTGACTTTTTTATTTTGGCTACTAGTCTAGTAGTTTGTTCTGTTTGACGTTTCGTGAGCGAGTCCGTAGTTCGACTCGCATTTGCCTGATTTTCGGGTGGCCGTGACCACAACCTTTTTTTAAGGGCTGGATCCGCGCCTGGTTAAGGCCAGGCAAAATTAAATAATTGTTAGGAATTAAGGTGCTTATTTTGTTTTACTCAGAAAGAACTTAATTTTCATAATGATATATTTAAGAAGTATGTACAGTAAAAAAATAATTTGAAAATATATTATACATTATTTTATAGACAGGATTTTGCACTGACGCCAATGTTTTTATTATTATTAATTTGACACCTTTAATACCCCATGTTAGTAATAAAGAAACGTGTTTTTTAATTTTTAGTATAGTGATCATTTCAAATCTGGTGTGCTGGACCCCAAGTAACAGCTTAAATCACGAATTGTTGATTCAACAATTTTAGCTTTGATTGTTGGCATTTTCAATCTCTTATGTGCCTCATATCTATGACAACCACCAAAGCTATAATAATAGTCACCCCCTTCTCTTCCTTTAATCCACAAAATATCAATTGGAGGAACCAAATTAATGGTTTCAGCATTTTTTAATGTTTCCATTAAAGATACTACTTTATTTTCATCCAACTCTGATTTAATTGGCCTTATTAGTACATTCATTGGTACATCATGAATTTCTGAAATTTGTCCAGAGTGGATACTGTGACTACTCATTGTTGTAATATCGTCAAAGAAAAATGCTGAGTAATTGCTTAACGTCTTAACCTGTCTGGAAAAAAATAGTTATGTATTTATTACAATATGTGCCTAGAACAATCAAAGGGACAAAGTAAATTCAGAAATTTTAATAATTGAGTCTTACTGATTTTAATTGTTAATACAATAATCAATAATTATTAAAAAAAATACGCAGTGTATACCTTCGTAAAATCACTTTAAATTATCAATTATGAAAATAAAACAGAGATAAAAAATAAAATTATAAAATGGAAAGAAATTAAATTCCATGTCAATAACATGTTTTTGTAATCTGTGGGTGCTTTCCATTTACCTTTCTCCACTGGCAATTCATAACAATGGGGATAATAATTTTGATAACAATTTTTGGAACCTTTGACCATGCACTCATAGACTAATCATGCGTGGCGTGGTAACTTGGTGGTGACAATGTGGTAGCCAACACATCAACCATGATATCAACGCACATGCGTAACTACCGATTTTGGCATTTTAATTTATGAGTATTTCAGTATATGATTTCAGTGGATCATGTAACGTTCATGTTTTCACATTTAATTGACAGATTACGTTTACAACATGCTCAGACGCTTAACGTACCAGTAGATTGTGTTTCTAGGGCATTCACTGTGAGCAGTTGAGGGGAAGAGATTTCAAAATGAGTGAGTGTTAACGCACAACAACGGATAAATAGAGAAACAGTCAGGGGTACCTAACTCGTCCTTCTCTATGGTAACTGCTAAGCATTTAGCTAAATAATAAAATATATAAATACCGTGAAAGTGACACATCTTGTTGAAATAAAGTTTTAAATTTTTATGCAGAAAAAATAATATGCAAAATGTTCATTTGCTTTTAGAATTATTATAACATAACTTATTATTATTTCTTTTTAGTGTATTTGCCATATGGCACATACACTATTGGCGTCGGTCGGATGGCGGGACCTAGGGGTCGGACCAAAATTTCTCGACGTTTCATAACCTCCTGAACACTTTGGCACCATTTTTGAAAATGTCATTTATATATGTGTATGTATATATATATATGTGTGTGTGTGTGTGTGTGCGGGCAATAACTTTCGAAAGAGTTAATTGATTTTAATGAAATTTGGTAGGCACGTTGAAATTCATCACCGCAAGAAGCCTATTTAAAATGGGCCCAATAGGACCATTTTAAGGGTGGTTTTTAGGGGTTGAAAAATGTTTTTGGGCCCAAAAATGCCGAAAAAATTCTCAGAATCGTTTCAAAATTGAAATTTAACCCTTTAGTAACGATTAAAATGTGCTGCTAAAATGTTAATAAAATCGGCCCAACAGGACCGGACTTACAAATTTTATGAAAACACTAGTTTGCGGATAGTGCTTTACTTACTGAAGGGTGTATTTAATTTGGCACCGAGGTTGCATTGTAAAAATATTAAAATTAAGAAAAAAAATATTATTTTAAGGGATGTATTAAGGGGTTAAATTTTTTATTTTGTTCATAAACTAACTTAAGTTCATATAATAAAGCCACAATTCCAGTATTAGCAAATACACTATATTGTCGGCAGGGTTTTAGCACTGCGACCCGAGTTTTTTTTATTTAATAATTAACTACATAATATTTGACATTAATGCTCTAATTTGAGTTTTGACAGCCAAGTTTTCGGTTTTGCGCGTAGATTTTATAAAGTGTATTTACCGAAATTGCTTTGTGAATCGTGGAAAAGAAGGTTTATGATTTATATTGTTCACAGAATTTCACAAAACACACTTTTCACGTTACTTTTTTTAAATTCAACAGAATCATTGAATGATTTAATTGTAACTTTAGCTCCGTCGATTTACGCTATCACTCACCAAACGGTAGAACCAGGCGTAATCACATTAGTGCTGTCAAATGGGCGAAAAAAGAGCCAACCGTGCATTTTGGGTAAGCAGCGATTTTTTTTTTTTTTTTGCAAAAGAAGGGGGGTTGGTGGTGAGTTTAAACCTGTGTTTTCGGGACGGGGGGTGCCTCCATTTTGGCCATCATCTTAAAAAGAAGCGTGAAGTAGTTTTTTGCTGTATCTGTGGCATTATATATTTTACTCTTCAATGGGTAGACTGATTTTAATGATGTTTTCTTTATATGACTATGATTTTTGCGGGAATATTATATTTAAAAAGTAATAGCTTAAAAATTTTAATAACTTTTTATTATTATTGCTATTAATAAAAGTTGTACAGAATTTTTTTATCTACAAAATTGCTATTTACAAAATTTTTGTGAGACTCACGGCTATGGAGATATGGCAAAAAAAAACTATTACACCTTTCTGTTCAAGATGGCGGCAAAATGGGGGCATCAGTATTACCCGTTCCGAAAACTCATCACCGACCCCCCCTACTAATCTCCCAAAAAAACAAAAAAAAATCGCTACCTATCCAAAGCATTATTGAATGGCAAATTGACTGCACTATAGTCGGTCCGCTTAACAGATGGAGTGATCACGTGAAAAGCACATGAATGACTTACACCCCAGGCGTGACCTTCGCGTAATATAGTTTCGTTTCCGAACGTTCAAGCACGCGGTGATCTTGCTCCATCTGTTAAGCGGCTCGACTATATATACTTTCGACGAGGTGTGGCATTGTGTTAAGTTAAAAAATGAGCGAGTTGCAAGTCACATGAATCAAAATAGCATTGCGCTCTAATGCGCACTGTATTTTTATTTGTCCTAATAACGGCTTTTGTCTTCATTGATCTTGCGGGGCTGGAGAAAGCATTGTCAAAAATTTGATTTGGCAATGACCTTAATTGTGATCATATAATTACAGTTCTTATACACCCAGGAACAGTCAGTCAAACTCTCTGTCGTGTAGAAAGAACATTAGATTGTACTCACCCAAAAACAAATGCTTGATTTACATAGAAAAAGATCGCATTTCAAGCTAAATTTTGATCAAAATGCGTAGAAAAATGCTGTTTTGAAGTGAAAATTGTACAAAAAGCTACGTTAAATACACGTATACAGTTCTTATGGAGAAATATGTCTTGTCACAATCAGGGATGTTACAGATATGGGTTTACTGACATTTGCAGATGCGGCTGCGGTTCTTTTGACGTCAACATCTGCAGATGCTGACGTGGAAATAACACTAAATCTGTAATTTAAGAATACATAATAATGTTTTTACAATAGGTAAATGTGCCTTCTGCTTGCTCAATATTAAACTTTCGTGAAATTAAGTAAAAAAGATTGTAATTTATAATCATTTTTATGAGGAAAGTAATTATTTTCATTACTTATAATCAAATTTCAGAATTGGTAAATTATAGTATTTTGATGAATAATAATATGGCAGCCTTTTCAGGATTAAGGCAATTTCGCAAAGGTTCATAAATTAATCCCGCGCTGCTAAAGAGCTGTTCACTTGGAATGTTAGCCGCTGGAGGCGACAAATATATCTACGAGCAAAAGTAGTCAACGTTGGATTGCGATTATAATTATTAACAATCAATTAGATAATTAGCTTGTCATGACTTGCATCACATCCACTAAAGCTCCGCAATGATTGTTGCGGATATCTGCAACGTCTCTTAGTCACAATCTGAGGTCGTTGTCATTTTTTGGTAATTGTGTTTTAAAGACCACCAACAGCTAAGGTTATTTGGGCCTAGCACCAATTCATATTTTCAATTCATTATTTTTTTTTTTTTTTTAATATTAAATTCAAAATCCAATTGACACTTTTACCAGCTCTCGGGCTAGAACCCGAGAACTGGGGACTTGTAATAGAGGAACCATAGCAACGCCATGTAAACAACAGCGCCGCTACACTCTCGGCTATTCTCAAGCCCTGAGGTCGTTGTCAATTTGTCAAATCAAATTTTCTGACAATGCTTTCTGCAGCCCAACTTCAATAACCGTTGACTATAGATTTAAATCTATAATCTATATAGTCAAAGAATGTGCATGCAGTGTTACCAATTGTGAAGATTTTTCATGGGTCAAAACTGCTATTGAAGAAGAATTTACTCTTGTGAAGATTTTTCTTAAAAGTTCTGAAAATGGGTTTTTGACGCACTGGGTATGAGAATCACTGACGATTGATCAAATTTCAAGGTCAAATATTGTTAATTTCTTACAATAATGTAAAAAACTGGTTTTATTTTTTGTTAAATTTGAAATTGTTTATAAAAAATACCTAAAGGATTTTGTTTTTATTACATACATATTATCTTTTAAAACCGTTTCTTTAAACAGTATGTCGCAAATTTCAAATTTGCCGTCAGTGAAAAATGAAAAATTTTAAAGATCGTCCTGAAGTAATTTGCGTTTTGGAGGCTGGCAACACTGTGCGCATGTCTGATCTTTCAAGGTTTAAAAGGGCACTGCACAAAAAGTTGCCGATAATAAACCGTTAGAGGCGCTGTCGTCGCTGTAATTGTAATATTTTTCAAAATATTGTGAGTATTTCGTCTACTAGCGTATAGAGGACACTAATATAACAATAATTTTTATAATTGATCTATGATGACAGCAAAGTTAGTAATGATATAATATTTCTGAAATTGCCATGGAAACAATGTGAATAAAAAATTTAAATATTTGAGAAATGTTGACACAAGTGGACACAAGTCGTGTCATAAATAGTTAATAATGTTGAGTTGAAAGTTGAAAAATTATAATTTCAGAGCAGAAAATTAATAAATAAGGACATTTATGAAATCTTATAGAACATGTGCGAAAAAATGTATAAATAAAATCTATTAAAACGCTTGAATCAATCAAAAAGAAATAAAATCTGAGTCAAGAAGAAAGCATTTATGAAATTTCTCCTATTAGAAAAAAATAACTCTATGACAGATCTTGGAATTAGGCAATACGTCTGAAAAGCCCAAAAGAAGAATAATTGAAGTGTAATAAAGATTTAAAAGTGCCAAGTGAATTTATAATTTTTTATAATAATGTGAATGTAATGTCACTTTTTATTACCTATATAAATTTACTTTGTGCTTTTTTATTTTACATAAAATTTCTGTGGTGTCATTTTTGTAATAAGCGATATGAAAAGTTTCATTAGTTAATTAGTTCATTTCACTATTTTTACTTGTAAAATGAATAAAATAAATAACAAATCGAAGAAAATTCATGCATAACAGTCTATAAAATGATACTAATATTTTTAAAAATTTACGTCGTTTTGGATTTCGATTATTTCTTCCCATTTCCCTGGTTACTGAACTATTTTTTTTCAGAAAAACCTGGAAAATATAAAAAATCTAATCTCAATTTGAAAATTGTGTACGTGGTACCAACTTTACACAATCAAATAAATTTCTCAAGAGGAAAATTTGATAATTTAAGTTGTCATATTTAGAACATCTTTGAATTCGATACTTTTTATGTTTTCATGTTAATTGAAAATTGATTATTCATATTCATAGCAACCCGTTGCCTTGAAGAAAAAATCTATTTAGAAAACAAAATCAATCTCAAAATCTTTGAAAAACACGAACTGAACAAGAAATCGAAAACTGACATTTATACCATAAATCAAGATGTAAACAAAACGTACGTAGCGTCATTTCTTAGACAATAGCTACACTTTTTTAGTTATTGATAACACCGCGGTTGCATTATCTGTCATTAGTGACTTTTTACTAAACGATTTGCTGTTATTATTAACAGTTTCGTATTGAAATTTAGCATATCCATTTTTTGTCCTTCAAAGTATGTTTTAAATGTCTAAAAATCCTTTTTCATTGAAAAAAATATTTCAAGTTCAATCTGAATTCCTACTTTTATTAATTTCAATACATGACCCCAAATATGTTTAATACAAAGAATATCATCTATAGAATCTTACAGATCTCACAAATTGACTGTATTGTTTATATAAAAGCTGATTCTTTGAGTAAAAAATTGGGAAAAATGACATATGGTAGCGCTATCTTTTGAAATTGGTGCCAGGCAGATTCCTATTAAATTCAATTTTTCCCCGCCAACATTAGAACTGTCAAGTGTGACTGTCAGAGAATAGGAGACTGCTTTTTGGGCAATCTTGCAGTTGACATGTCCCACAAAAAAAGGTATAGTGGTAGGTTTGACATACCTATAATGTTACCAACATCACTCTAAAGTCTAATGCATATCTTCACTATGGTCTACTGTGTGCGATCTTCACTCTAAACACAATTTATGCAAATTATGGCAAACTTTAGTTAACAATTACATTTCGGTATAATTTTTTTTTTCATATCTATACTATTATATAAAATTTTTGTATGTATATGTATGTATGTGGGTATGTTCCAAATGATTTAACTTAAAATCTATTTGACGGATTTTGATTTTTTTTAAATGTATCCTAGAAGTGCTATAGACTGTATAGAGTAAGGCTTTTATTCAACTTTTTAAATTAATTTTTGAGTTAATTAAATTTTTATTGGTTCTCTACTACTAACAAAACGTAGCATTCTTTTGCATTTTAGCGTATTGGAGGAATCCTACTAACAGCAGCCCGACTTAGTCTCGCGGGGGAGGGGGGTAATAAATCACAAATTTTTATGTGTGGAACTACTGAACCGATTCTAAAAATTCTTTCACTAATAGAAAACTACACTCCCTGAGTGATATAGGCTATATTTTATTTTGATAAATTTCTCGCTAGGGGAGGGGGGATATTTCCTGTGGGATAGTAACAAAACGTAACGTTGAAATTTTTTAGGATTTTAGTGTAGGTATAGGCGGGATTCTACTAATCACCACTAGTCCGACTTTGCTTCGTAGAGAGAGAATTTCTCGCGGGGGATATTAAATCATGAGTCAAAATAAACGTGGGCGAAGTCACGGGTAGCGGGTAGTAATATTATAACAGGAAAAATAATGTATTATCTTTATGACTGTCGTATTCTACAAATACTTAGTATTAAATACCTACAAGAAAAAATAAAATACCGTTGTTGGTACTTAGCAATTACAATTAGATTTAGATATAATGAATAAAATAAAAAAAACTTGTTTCGTATTATGTAAAATGTAATAGGATATTATGAAAAATAATGTACCTATTATTTATGTTTTACACTTTTTTACAGCGTGCAGTCCCTTACTGCATGCACGTTATTTTAAAAGCAGGTAAGTGTAAAATATTTTTAAAAATCTGTGTGCCAGATGTCAATTTGGACACCTAATTGCGGCGGGCAATAAAAAAATAAAAAGTAATACCATGTCAGGATTTTCTAAATTTCTCATTGTATAGACAATTTTTGTTGGCGAAAGTTGTTTTTTGTGCTTCTCGTTTTTAAAATTTTTGTTTCTGTTTGTGTAATTTTGTTAAATTAAAAAAAAATGAATATTATTACATTTTGCGACAACTTCAGAACAACTGAACAAGCGGTGGAGTATCTGCGGCAAAAGGGAATTTTGCGCAGAAATGCACCAGCATGTTTGAGAGTCGATTGTGACCGCTTAATGACACAAATTAAGGCAGAAGGTTGGAGCAGCGATGGCGTGACTTGGCGATGCCCTAGGCATAAAGGCTGCAGAAAATCCATTAGAGATGGCTCATTCTTAGCGAATAGCCATCTCAAACTACAAGAATTTTGTCTGCTGGCATATACTTGGGCATTGTCATTGCCTAGCGCTGCCCAACAGGCTATTTGTAACGTAAGTGAGCACACAGTCGTCGATTGGAATAATTTTTTCCGAGATGTGTGCTCACGATGGATTACAGAAAATCCTTTTAGATTAGGTGGGCCAGGTCAAGTGGTCGAAATCGGTAGGCATTTAATATTATTTACCTATCTAATTTATTTTGATTAAATTTAATGAAATATGCTAGTACATATAAACTTAACTTCCTAGATGAATCAGTAATGGCCCGCCGCAAATATAATCGGGGACACAGAGTGCCCCAACGCTGGGTATTTGGACTGTATGATACCGAGCGAAAGGTGGGAGTTTTAGAGTTCGTACCAGATCGCTCGAGGGAAACACTGCTGCCAATTATTGAAAGAATTGTGCTCCCTGGTAATTATATTATTTTTTTTTGTAAAAATTATATGTTCATAGAAATAGAAATAGCTTTATTTTCCGTAGATATACCGAAAAGGTATGAAATGCGTCGTATAATGCATTGTGTGTATTCGTTATTCCGTATTCTATAAATTAATTATTCACAGGAACAACAATTCATTCTGATCGCTGGGGAGCCTACGAGGGAGGTGCCATCAGTGCTCTTCCAGTTGTGCCACCATATATACATGTTTCAGTTAACCACACTGAAAACTTTGTGGACCCCGTAACTGGAGCATGTACAAATCATGTGGAGGCATTCTGGAAAAATGCCAAACAGAAGAACAAACTGATGAGTGGCACTACTTCGGAACTGCTGCCCAGTTATCTAGATGAGTTCATGTGGAGGCAGCTCCACGGTAAAAAAACAATCGAGGCGTATGACAATATGTTATTGCATATTACGCAATTCTATTTGTTTAATTAATTGCATACGCCTCGTTTTGTAACATCGACAGGCGACAATCTTCGTTTAACCATTTATTTCTGATTAACAAGAAATTGTACTTTAAAAATTAGACGATTGTATTGGTGTCCTAACTGCGTTACGTAAACGTAACGTTATTGTGAATTGAACTTGATTGTGAATCAAGCATTAGAGTTAACATACAAAGTGAAGTTGGCAACATTATAGGTATGTCAAACCTACCACTGTATCTTTTTTTTGTGGGACATGCAAACTGCAAGATTGCCGCTTTTTGTAGGTAAACTGCATATAAATAGTTCGTTGTGAATTGTTAAATTTTTTTATTTTGACTGTTGTGATGTCAGAACATGCAGCCTTACTCCAAACTTATAATCAGGAATTTGTAAAATGTAAGTTTTTATTATAAGGCTAATTAACCTAAAATATGGCGTATTAAATAGTAAAAAATATCAATAAAAACTGTTAGGAGACAAGCTTTTATTAAATTGTAGGTATTAAAAGGGAAAAAATAATATTTAATAATTTAGGTTCTAATAAAAGCGCATGGGTTGTAAACTCTATGATAGTTTATTATCCGCAACAACCGCTTTTAAAATAGTTACTAGCGGCCCGTCTCGGCTACGCCCGGGTGATATGAAATTATGATTTAATAGCGATCACCCATTGCTCCGCTCACGTATTTAGTATATTGCTAATTTGTTATCCCCCCGCGAGATTCTCTCCCCCTGCGTAGCTTTCTATTAGTGAAAGAATTTTTAGAATCGGTTTAGTAGTTCAAGAGATAAGAATTTATGGTTTATTAGCCCCCCGCAAGAATTTCTCACTCTGCTTCCCGCGAGATTCTCTCTCCCTGTGTAGCTTTCTATTAGTGAAACATTTTTAGAATCGGTTCACTAGTTCCAGAGATAAGAATTTATGATTTAATAGCCCCCTGCCCTCCGCGAGAATCTTTCCTCCTGCGTATTTTTATTATTAGTGAAAGAATTTTTAGAATAGGTTCAGTAGTTCCAGAGATAAGAATTTATGATTTATTTATTATTAATTCTAGAAACGATTTATTCATGATTGTCATCGGGAATACATATGTGTACAAAATTTCAAATCGATCGGGTGCTAACACAGCAAGTTAAATAAAAGCTTATAAAATGTCCCTTTTACTTTCAACATTTTTTATAATTATATTAGGTTTGGAAAGTTTAAAACGAAGACGTGATGACCTTAAAGAAATTGTTGAGAGAGGTCGGCTAGAAAAACAAAGAATTGAAAAAGAGATTCAAACTTTAAATACAAAATTAATAGATGTTAATAAGTCGCTAACACATCATGCAAAAATGTGTGAGCATTATGAAAACAAGATTAAAGAATCAGAGGAAGGATATTTTAAGGTAAAAAATATAATATATTTAAACAACTGTTATTTAATCCTCAGACACCGTACTCCAAAATCAACCTCAAATACTATTACCCTCCCAGTTTTTCTTATTCATTATTCAGAGTTTAAGCTTTTTTGGAGTTTAAAAAGGTTTGAACGAAAAATGGTCATTTAAAAGTAAAAGTAAACTGAACATTGATTTTTGTGAAGGTTGTGTTGCGCCGTTTTGTGCTGCGGTCCATTAGACCTCAATGTAATGTTCTCCAGTTCTATAGGGTTATATTAATATTTTCATTGTTATCATTTTTATTTTCAGATTGTGGAAAGTTCTCAAATACTTTTAAATTTAATGAAACAAGAAATTACTCATGATATGAACATTAAAACAACATAAAAAACTTTAGAAAATTGTAACTATATTTTGTATTATATTGCATTTTATGTTTTTAACAGTAAGTATGTAATTTTTTACAAGTAGGTAGGCAGTAAAATGTAGCAAACATAATTTAGAAGAAACCTCAAAAAAATAAAAAATAAAAAAAATTGATACGTTATACAATTTTTAAGTTTATGAAGATTTTGTACCTGTATAATTTTAAAAATAATTTTGTATTTATTGTGTATTTGAGATTTCTTAAATTGTTTTACTATTCTAATGATTAAAACTTTTTAAGCTGCATTCTAAATTTTGGTAACCTATTTTGGCACTATTTCAACAATAGCAATAATGGTTCAGTAATTTTAGATTTCCACTGCAGAATAATTCCCAGTTAGCTGATTTTTTTTTATATACCTTTGTTATGGTGTTCTAAACAACGTGTAAAAAGTCCCCATCGATGTCGTGCCCGCGTTGCCAGATATTCGAGGTTCAAGTTCACGGTAGACGGTTTTTTGCGACTTTCTCAGTTCCGTTCCATTTTTCGTAAAAAATGGTTATTATCAATCTTGTAGCGGACGAAATTCTCTACAACTTTCGTATAAACATTTTTTGTCTACGATTCATAGTTTTACTTATTTAAGTACCCGTGGTAAAAAAAACAGTGTTTTTTGACATAAATGGAAAGATTATTATACAAGTTTTATAGCAAAACTATTTTTACATAATTATTAAAAAGTTATATTAAATTAAAAATTGATTTTTAAACTATTGTCACATAAAATGAATATAGCACATCCCTATTGTGACACTGGCTACCTACACATATAAATTTTATGTATATCACTGTAACATAGGCATCTGATAATTCAGTTCTCTTTGTCAATACTGCCCATATATGTGAAAGATAGAGAGAGAGGCGAGAGCATCCAATTCTGATAGACCACAATAATATATTAGTTGTACTGGAAGATTTTTTCGTTGGAGAGCAGCCAATTATATACAGTGGAGTCGCAATATGGTGAACACCCGGTAAGGTGAACAGCTCTATAAGGTGAACACGTAAAACTTTGTATAGTGTATTCTATAATGTGAACAACTGGAATCTCGATAAGGTGAACAAAGCTAATTTGATTTATTTGACACTGTTATTGGTTCTCGGAATACTTGGTAGGCCGTTTTATTCCCAACAATATCTCTGTTAATTTTTGTATTTGTAGTAATGCCGACACAACGGTGCTGATTTGATGATAAACAGATGTACAAAAATGTGGGAGAAAAATAAAAGTAGTAATTATATAGATATAATTACTACTTTTATTTTTCTTCCACATTTTTGTGATTCGGTTCGAATTTCTGCTTTTATAGTAAGCTGATCTCATTGATGTGGTGATAGTGTTTGGTGTTTGAACTTTGATAAAAAAAATGAAAGCTCTTACATTAACCAAATAGAATAAAGGTGAAATAAAAAAAAATTAACAAAGATGCAGCTGTGACTGCCCTTTCGCGTGAATATGGTGTTGCAAAATCTACCATTTGTGGTATTCGAAAAAATAAAGAGCGCATTTTGAGAGCTCTGGAGAATACACTTTCTGGCGCAAGTAAACGAAAAAGAATGAAGTCTTCAGAACTCCCAAAAATGAAAGCAGCATTGTACAAGTGGTTATTAAAGATCCGAAATAGTATAGATTTAATTTATGAAGTTTTCTTTTCATTACCTACCCCTTTTTATTTACCTTGATAAGGTGAACAAATTCGATAAGCTGAATACCACTGGTCTGAATTAGTTCACCTTATCGCGACTCCACTGTAATTGTTTCGAAACATAGGAAAAAATCATTTTACCAACCAGTGGTCACAATCAGGCTTCTAATCTGAACCTTTCCACTTTCGCGGCGGAATGAGCTTACAATACTCAATCGTGACATGATTGCTAAATTAATATTCTCCTTATATGCTTCAGAATCAATAGATTTTCACTACATGCGAGTGTCAATTCATATCTACTAATTCAATAGTTATGATATGAAGTGAATCCTCGTACCAGCGAGAGTCCTACATGAAAGAGAAAATTATTTCGAATACCCTATAATGGGATATATTAAATAAATACATACCTAGATATATCAATGCTATAAACGGTACTATTATGAATGGAATGTTTCAAAATATTTCCTCACCACACACCGCAAAACACAATTTCCCCTTGGAGATCGGCAAACGGGCTCTTAAATAAATATTAGAAAACTTGAGCAATAAAAATGTAAAATATTCAGGTGCATTTATTTATCATTAAATAACAATAGGTACTTATTTCATGCAGATTTAAAAGCATTAGATGACAGTGCGAGCAAATAAAATTTCCGAAATAGCCGCTGAATAAAAAACTATTTCGACTTACAAATCTGTATATCTTTATACTACACTTGCGACGTTTATAATCTGTTTTCAAACGTCTATATAATAATATTTATAATTTAAATTCATATTGCCACAAGACTGTCCAAGTGTCCGAGCAAAAATGGATGGACCAACGATTTGGTACCATTAAGATACACGTATCCCACTGTTCAGTGTAGCCGTATGTAGAAAAAGTGTAAGGAAAAAAGTTCATCCTGTTTACAATCTTTTAATTTTACACATTTGTTTGTTAACCGTTTAGGTTTAACTAAAAGAGCTAAAAGCAAAATAAACTTTCTCTTCTCATATAATCTACTTTGAAGAAAATTTATTTGATCGCAATTATATAGTTAACCAGCGGTCCCGTCCGGCTTCGCCCGGGTGCTAAGAATGTATGATTTAGTCACACTGCCATCTATTCTTATTTTTATATATTAAGATATCTAAAATGCACATTTATTAAAAACTGACAACCCAATTAACACCCTATCAAGCGCTATTAGTTTCATAAAAGTTCTATTGAAAATGGTTTTTTAAAACCTCCAACTGGAAAGAGAAAATTTTAATTTTACATATTACTAGCGGCCCTGTCCGGCTTCGCCCGGGTGCTAAGAAAGCCCGGGCGCTCGAATATTATAATTACATTACTCACTCGCTTTGCTCGTTCGCTATATATATAAACCTTCCGTGAAAAATTATCTAACTGATGGTGAAAACCGTATCAAAATCCGTTGCGTGGTTTAGAAATTACATTACTCACTCGCTTCGCTCGTTCGCTATATATATAAACCTTCCGTGAAAAATTATCTAACTGATGGTGAAAACCGCATCAAAATCCGTTGCGTGGTTTAGGAATTACATTACTCACTCGCTTCGTTCGTTCGCTATATACAGAGTGAGTCGTATCAGTCGTTTTTTTTCGAAAACGGTTAGTTGTAGAGAGTTGTGTAAAAAATTTGTATTGTAACGAATCTAAGCAGGCTGGTTGCAGCCATGATTCGTTGGCTTAACATGGATCACGCAGCCTTGAGCGCGAAGAAATATTCTGGTTGACAACAATAAGAAAACCCGCCACCATGGATATAAAATGACCAGGAAAGTTCATATAGGCAAGAGCAAGTATGAAACACCGGAGAGTCACGTATACATTCTCAACGAGAGCAGACGTGAAAAGTGCGACAAGAAATAAATAGACCACCAGCGAGTTAAAAGTTCTTCGAGTGACCTAGTGCAAATAATCTTCCAGTACCAAGTGACAAACAGTGTGGAAGATATTTGAGAGTGACAGACGAGATCTTCGAGTGATTAAGTGCAGATAATCTTCTGGTGCAAAGTGACAGACAGTGTGGAAGATATCTGCAGGTGGCAAATAAATACTACCACCACAGACATATAGTGGACCCAGTGAACAATATACGTACCACAGACATATGGTGGACACATAGTGGTCAAGCAGTGGTCAAGTAGTAACGAAGTGTTGGTCAACAAAAATTGACCAACGGTCAAGCAAAACTGACCAACGGAAAAATAGACAAAAAGCGAACAGTGAATATAAAGTGAGGAACAATAATTGTCCAAAGCATGTAAACGGTTGTCACTGTTGTGAAAGAATAGAAAAATAAAACATTTTACCAAAGTTACCAACGAGTTTTGTTACAGTATTATAAAAGCCCTAATAAAGAATCGAATGGTGGTCCCTATTAGTTTGCTCCAGAATGTCCAGAACTCCGGAATTATAAATAGTACGATAGGTTGAAAGTGGTATTGTTGAAAAGATCTTGAAAAAATAAGGAAGTTTTGTAGAGAATTTTTTTTTAACTGCCAGCCCTGTTAAGTAATATTTGTTTGAAAATACTAAATTAAAATGTCATAATAACGAACTTAATTTTAAAAGTCGGCATTTAAAATCTAGTTACCTATCTATCGATCATTAAACACTGAAGAAGTACTTAGAGATACTCACAGTATAACCAGAGGAGCTCAGTAGTGTATGTATTTAAGAGTAAATGGAAGACGTAGTTTGAACACTTGTGACATATTGTCTAAGGTTGCCGACTTCGTTCCTTATTATGAAATTTTATTTTAATAATTTCAGACGAATGTTACTTAACAGGGGTGGCAGTAATTAAATATTTTTTCCTACAAAACTTGCCTATTTTTTAAAGAGCTTTTCAACAGCATCGCTTTCAACCTATCGTGCTATCTAAAATTCCGGAGTTCTGAACATATATAAAAATTTATACTTATAGAAATTTACAGTTCCTACAAAACTTGCTATTTTTTAAAGATCTTTTTAGCAATACCACTTTCGACCTATCGTGCTATTTATAATTCCGGAGTTCTGGACATTCTGGAGCAAACTAATAGGGAAGCCGACCTTCCCGGAAAAAAATCATCACCATTCGATTCTTTATTTGGGCTTTTATAATACAAATTTTCAACACAACTCTCTTAAAAACAACTGATACAGGTGGTCTGACTCATCCTGTATATAAATCTTCCGTGAAAAATTATCTAATTGATGGTGAAAACCGCATCAAAATCCGTTGCGTGGTTTAGAAGGAGTTAGCGACAGACAGACGCGGAAAGCGACTTCATTTTATACTATGTAGAGATGAGTATATCCAATGGAATATCGTCAAATATAAAAAGACGTTTAAACTTATTAGTCCAGTCACGAGAGCTTAAAAAGGTAGGTCCACCTTGCGTTTTGAGCAGCAAATGATTTTATTTTTTGTGTCCTCAAGCATGTTTAGGAGATGTCAAATCCAAATTTGCGACCTCTAAAACAGGGCGGGGGAATTTTGGTGGGCTAAAAACCACGATTTTTTTGCACTTTTCTCGGTTTTTGCTTATAACATAAAAACGGCTTGTCCTATCAAAAAAATGGCCCTATTCAAAATTAAAGGGCACAAAATTTACTTCTAAATGCACTAGTCAAATATGTTTTTGTTCCGATTTTTACCGACTCTACAGAACTTAGAAAAACAAAAACAAAAATAAAATGTTTTTTTGTTTGAAGGCGCTAAACTCAGGAATTACCAGTCTGTAAAAGAATCAAAGTAGTAATCAATGAGACCCTATACGAGTTTTTTAAAAATTCAATCCTAAAGGGTGAAAACGGGAGTGTAGGATTTATTGTAATAACAAAAAATCCTACATTCACGTTTTACCCCCTTTGGGATTGAATTACAAAAATATATATAATAGCCTATAACCTTCCTTAATAAACGGGCTATCTAACAAAAAAAATTTTTTTCAAATCGGACTGGTAGTTCCTGAGATTAGCGCATTCAAACAAAAAAAATAAACTCTTTTTTTGTTTAAACGCGCTAATCTCAGAAACTACAAGTCCGATTTAAAAAAACATTTTTTTGTTAGATAGCCTGTTTATTGAGGAAGGTTTTAGGCTATTCTAGTTTTTTTTTAATTCAATCCCAAAGGGGATAAAACGTGGGTGTAAGATTTTTTGTAATAACAAAAAATCTTACACCCCCGTTTTACCCTCTTTGGGATTGAATTTAAAAAAACTCGAATAGCCTAAAACCTTCCTTAATAAACAGGCTATCTAACAAAAAAAAATTTTTTTAATCGGACTTGTAGTTCCTGAGAATACCGCGTTCAAACAAAAAAAGAGTTTATTTTTTTTTGTTTGAACGCGCTAATCTCAGGAACTACCAGTCCGATTGGAAAATTTTTTTTTTGTTAGATAGCCCGTTTATTAAGGAAGGTTATAGGCTATTCGAGTTTTTCAATAGTTAAAAGCTTGAAAAAATGCTTTTTTTTCATTTTGGTAAATTTTGCCGATTTTCTAAGTTCTGTAGAGCCGGTAAAAATGGGAACATAAACATATTTGACTAGTGCATTTTGAAGTAAATTTTGTGCCCTTTAATTTTGAATTGAACCATTTTTTTGATAGGACCAGCCGTTTTTATGTTATAAGCAAGAAACCGAAAAAGTGCAAAAAATCGTGGTGTTTAGCCCACTAAGACTCCCCCGCCCTGTTTTAGGGGTCGCAAACTTGGATTTGACATCTCCTAAACATGCTTGAGGACACAAAAAAATAAAATCATTTGCTGCACAAAACGCAAGGTGGACTTCCTCTCGTGACTGGACTATATGTATTCTGGTTCTTTACTAAAAAAAAATACATATACGAGAAAAAATTTTAATTTTCAACATCACTTCTCAGAGAAAAAAATTACATATTCTTACCTCTTACATTAATACATTTTTTTTTTAATTTTCAATGTACTTACTTAAATTAAGAGAATAAGAATCAAGAGAATATAATACTTTTCAAAATAAGCGATTTGAAAAATCTGATACAGATATATTTACTTTCTTCAGAACAACAATTATTACATAGAAGTCGGCGACCAGAAATTCATTTCCCGCAATTCGGATGGTTTCTGGCGAAAAACGTGACTCTTCTGTTGTCCATTACCTTTCCGGTTCTTCCATCGAGACGTTATGAACAGGAACCGAATGAGTGACCTTTGTAAGAAAGTAAGAATAAGAATTAGCAAGAATGCACAATCTGACACAACTAAAAAGTAAAAAAGTATTCACTTACAACTGTTATTTCTTCCTCAGTTAAAGTTTGCGTTCCTACGGATCGGGGTTGCTTTTCTCTCGTCTGCTGTAACAGTAAAATATATTAAATGTATATTTATTTTAAGTTGAAATTTCACAATTGCTGTACTTAACAAATAATATTGTCAATAAATTCAGAAAATCGTTCAAAGCTATTGATGACGACATATTACTATATTTCAGATCCTTTTTAATTCTAATATGGAACAAGTTCAGAGGACTAGAGGATCAAATTATCAATTAAAAGCGAATTTTTACTCGCGACGTTTTGTAATCTATTGTTACTTCCTCAGGCTCTACAAATAAATATGTATAATACATCAAAACTTATTAGTGGTGGTAAAGTACCATTTCTGCATCCTCATGATCTTTGGGGTCACCTCCGCCAAGATGGCGGTCGACCGCGAGGAGGGTTGACCTTTGATAACCCTGAGATGACCATGGATGACCTTGACATGACCTTAGCTTGATCTTGAGGTGACCTTGGGTGACGACCCAGTGGTCGGCGAACCACAGTTTTTAACCTAGACATATCGAGTTTGAACTCAAACTACTCAGGAGGACGAGACGAGCTCAATGGTTGCAGATTTGTTGAAACGCAACTGAAAACGATCATCGAACCGATTAAAGTTCTAATCGATCGTGTAAAAAAAGAAGAAAAAGAAGAACGAGCGTGTCTTAAGAGAGAATTGAATTCGCCAAACACAGACGAAATTCCACGGAAACTGTCGACTAGGACAACAGCTTCGAGCCATAGAATTGCTACAGAGAATTTAACACATTTTTGAAAATCGGCCGTTTTTCGAAGCTCATAGCTAGGCAAAGAATGGAGATAGATAAAAAGTGTGAAAGTAAAGCTGTAGAGAATTTTATCAGCTTTCATTATGTAGTACAACAAAATTTCGTACGACGCACCGTTTTCGAGATAAAAGCAAAAAACCAAAAAACGGGACCTTCTTTGCGCTCCCCTCCCTCGGGCGTACTTCGGAGGGGTAAGGACTTTTAGTATGTTTATCTCCTAACTAGCCCAAACAAAGTTCCTAAGTCAAACTTTCTGCTTTCGACTTTTCCATCCACATTCCCCTTGTGAGCACTCATTGACTAAACTACTAACAAAAACTGCAACGCTGCCTCCTGTACTATTACAAAGCATGCAAAATTAATTTTGTTTAATGATTTAGATGCAGCATTTTATATATAGAGGGCAGTATAGCCTAGATGGTAGCGTGCTTGGCGCCGCAACCTCTAGACTGGACTGCCGTGGGTTCGAATCCCACCTGCGCTCATGGATGTTTTGTGATGTTATTTAGTTTTAAGTTAGTTATTATTAAGGGTAGTTGAAAGACGCTAATGACCTTAGATGTCGACGCGTCTATAATCTACAATAAATAAATTAAACAGAATTTTATATTCTAAAACCATTATTTGAAGATATTTTTCCTAAAATAATTAGGGAAGCAGGAAATCGCGAAAGTTTGATTTTACGGGTTAAATCCCTATGTGCAGCAGTTACGTTCACCACCCTGTATATTGACTATACCAGGAAAATCCCCGAAAAAATAAAGAACTGTTTACTTCATAAAGAAATAAATTAATTTAAATTATTGGGGTGGGCTGTTAGAGATTTTTTCAGTCACTCTTGGGTAGGGCGACCGGTGAAAAATCTATTAACTATGGAGCAAAATGGTGCAAAATATAACAAATCAAATGGTACAAAAAAAAGTTCAAAAAAAATTAGTGGAGGGGGGCTATTAGAGATTCTTTGGGGCTTCCTATTTCTCTCACTATTGGAGCAAAAATGTTTTATTGTGGAGCAAAATGGTGCAAATATAGCGAATCAAATGGTACAAAAAAAGTTCGAAAAAAATCAGTGGGGGCTATTTGATATTTTTTGGGGCTTCCTATTTCTCTCCCACTATTGGAGCAAAATTTTTTCATTGTGGAGCAAAATATAACGAATCGAAATCCATAATGAAAACACTAAATTGTTGAGTGGGGGGGCATCGTTAAGTTAGCCCCTCCCATTTAGTTTTCCAAATATATTTCTTGCTAATGCGGAGCAAAATTTTTTCTTAACGGAGCAAAATTATGACAGTTCAATTTTGAAAAAACTAACGGGGGGGGGGGGTACCTTAACGCAGCCGTGATTAACCTAATTATTAAGGTGACTGCACACGCAGATTGCAAAAAATGATCTCGGCAAATTTCAAACTGTGGTCACAAAAGTCATTTTAATACTGTTTTTATTAGCTATAATTAAACATTAAGCTTTATAGAAGGGCTCTAATTGCTTAAAAACTAAAAAAAAAAAAAATCTGTTTAAAAAATTGTATCAAAAAACGTGATATTTATCAATATTTTCTTTACAGCACGACGTATTATTTCAAATTACGGGAAGTCAAATTGACATTTTAAAGTTTTTTCTTTACAGATGTATGCAAAAAATACTAAGGAAGAGGGCTATTTGAACAGTTTTTTTGAAATTAATTTTTTTCTACACATAAATTTGTGTTAAACTTACGCTATTTTTGTCATTTTTACCTGATTTTAAAGCATATATTTAGATCAAATATTATACAAGAATCTGGCTCAAAGTCATATGGGAAGAATGATACACACTTCTAGTTTATTTTGAAAGCATTACCATCAAAGTTTGATTAAGGTTTTTCATAGAAATTAGAGATTTTCGAAATAGTTTTTCACAGGGGTTGTATTATACTGAAAAGTCAATAGATGTCGTTAGCAGACTTGAATCGAACGATGTTTCATAATACTTTACAGAAACAAATATATTATACATCACACTTCCAGTGTGAACTCGTGAGTCGGGTCGCAGTGATAAATAAAAATAAACATTTTCAATCACAATAACCACTTATTGGATTCTAATATAGTCATTCAATTTTTGGACAGATTTTATTATGATTTTAATAATTTATTATGACCTGCTGGGTTAGAACGACTGGTAACTTATTGACGTCGGTCGGATGGCGAGATTTAGTGATCGGATCAAAATTTTTTGACTTTTCATACCCTCCTGAACAATCTGACTCTGTCTGTTGGTCCGTTTGTACGCTTGTAACTCGAGAACCACTGATCCGATTTACATTATTTTTTTTGACATGAATAACTTTTTATGCGATTCTATGCGCGTTTTAAATTATTTCTAGTTTTGATACATCTTACACTTCAGTCAGGCGCTATATTCAGAAAGTTAACGTCACGAAAATTGCAGCGAAACATGCGACGGAAGCCATAATTTCGACGCCGTTGGGTTCAGAATGTTTACGGATTGATATTTGAGAGTTTTACAGGACACATAAAAATAAAATGGCGTCTGATTTCAAAATGGCGGCCATATGTACTTTCATAGAAATTATCGGATCCTTTCGAAAATTGATATTTGAGAGTTTCATAGAACACAAAAAAATAAAATTACGTCAGATTTCAAAATGGCGGCCATATGTACTTTTTTGTAAAAATTATCCGATTCTTTTGAAAATCGGTATTTGAAAGTTTCATAGGACACAAAAAAATAAAATGATGTCAGATTTCAAAATGGCGGCCGTATGTACTTTTCTGTAAAAATTATCCGATCCTTTTGAAAATTGATATTTGAGAGTTTCATAGAGCACAAAAAAATAAAATGACGTCAGATTTCAAAATGGCGGCTATATGTACTTTTTTGCAAAAATGATCCGATCTTTTTGAAAATCGGTATTTGAGTTTCATAGGACACAAAAAAAATAAAATGACGTCATATTTTAAAATGGAGGCCATATGTAGGTACTTTTTTGCTAAAATTATCCGATCCTTTTGAAAATTGATATTTGACAGTTTTACAGGACACAAAAAAAAATTACTTCAGATTTTGTAAAAATTATCCGATCTTTTTGAAAATTAATATTTGCAAGTTTTATAGGACGCAAAAAAATAAAATGACGTCATATTTCAAAATAGCGGTCATAAGTATATACTTCTTTGTAAAAATTATCCGATCCTTTTGAAAATTGATATTTGAGAATTTAATAAGACATAAAAAAATAAAATGGCGTCAGATTTCAAAATGGCGATCAAATAATAACTTTTTAATTGTATTATTTATATCTTTGTTAAGTTCGGTTTTATATACAATGCGTAAGAAGCATAGCTTCTGTCGGGTGTCTTACGACACATCATGACTTTTTTTATTTAGCCGGTTACGAATTACGCTTAATAGTCAACCGTTGCTACGGAAAGTTGTTTAAAAAATTCACTGTACTATTTTTTCTATGTAATCCAATACATATTTATATTAGGTCTAATGGCTCATAACCTACTACAAAATTATAAATCTTCTCAGTGTTATTTTCCCTATGTTCGATAAAGCCGTTTACACACAGTATACCTACATGAATATCGCGCCTTTTAATTCTTGAATTACTTGTATGTTCCAAAATTTTTTCTAAATATATTAGAAATTCGGAGTATTTGAAATGTATTTTTAAATTCAAATATAATTTATAAAAATAAAGCAATTTGAATACAAAATATAATAAATACTTATTACTTATTGTCTGGTACAGTGTTTGCAAATTAGTAAAGAACGCCTACGCCACTGGAATTTCATCTTTGAAAACAACGTTTCAACACGAAATGAAGAACTCCGTCGTAGATGGTCGTGTCATTATAATCAATCAAGTTTAAATGATCCGATCATTCACGAATCAGTTTTCGTCTTCAGTGTACTTTCTCCGACACATACATTCAAATGCCTATAAGATAGACCTCTGCGGGTGAATAACGGGGCATGTACAGAAATGCATATAGATATTTTTTGTGGCTGTTCAAAAACCTTAAATACAAACCATAACAATTTTTCGTTATTATTTTGTGACAACACGACGTGTAACGAAAAAAATTTTATGGTTTGTATTTAATAGTAATTAGGTTATTCACATGTTTTGTTTGAATAAGTTTTGATGTATTATACACATTTATTTGTAGAGCCTTGAGGAAGTAACAATAGATTACGAAACGTAGCGAGTAAAAATTAGTTTTTAACTGATAATTTGATCCTCTAGTTCTCTGAACTTCTTCCATGCTGTTGATGACACTTACCTTTACGTATTCTTCAACTAACTTTCGATGTCTTCGAATAACTCGCTTGGCGTGGCGATATACTTCCCACTACAAAAAATATTTAAATTAACCTTACAAAAACATTTTACAAATAATGTTCATTCATTATTTTTTAATTGGCTACGCTTAGTTTAAGATAAAATTTCTGTCAAAACCAATATTAATGAGAGTGAAGACGCGGGTAAAAGCTAAAGCATATATCTCCAACTGCTCACTCCTCATATTAATATATAGCCTATCTTACTTTTATTAAGGCTGATTTACACTTTGTTAAGCAGCAAGTGCAGGTGACAAGTGATTAGTTAACATGTTTTTATGGTATTAAGTGTGAAGAAAACGTTCACACAGTGTTTAGTGCCTCTTGCAGGTCCAAAGTGTCTGTCCGTGTCGCAAAATGGGGGACGCACAACGCTTAGAAATACGAAACAGTTTTTATTTTTTTTAATTTCTGGGAATACGTCGACTTTAAGCTTCTTATTTTCAGGTATACCTCCTTTGGGCCAAAGTCTATGATGTCTACAGTTTTACTTATTTTTAACAGAGCTGCGTCTCGTAGCTGTTTATTTCTGTATTCGGCACAATTTATATTAAATAAGCACTCGTATTTTATGTATTCTAATACAAAAGTTATAGTTTGGTCTTCGCTCCACTTCATGATTCCGTCCGAACAATGCACGTCTTGTCAAAGCAATAATCGAAGTGGCTGACGCTGAGAGAGCGGGTGTGCGGGGGAAGAGACTTAACAGCTACTTAACAGAGAAAATAGACCGTCCTTCTATTCACTTTACTTCGCACTCGCACTTATCACTTAACAGCGTGACCGTTTACACTTTGATTTTACTAATCACTTAACACCTGCACTTGCTGCTTAACAAAGTGTAAATCAGCCTTAAGAGGACAGTGAAAGAATTTTTCAAATCGGTCTAATATTTAGCGTAGCAACGGAACAAAGCGTTGAATGAAGGTAAAAGTGCACGAAATATATGTTTTTCACGAATGACAGTTTACAAAGGTAAGCATAATGCAAGAAGATATTGTTCAGTTTTCACTGAAGTTTTGTAATGAATAATTCTGTCGCAATACGACTTTTGTTGTTTGTTTACATTAGCTTACATGTGATTTGTATTAAATAGTTTCAGAAATGCCTTAGATGTGTTCAATTCCTTGTTGCCGAAATACTTCGACAGCATTTTCCTATCACAAATTTCCTGAAAATAGTGAATTGAGGAAGCTATAGATGGGTTTAACTGGAATAAGGCTGATAACAGAAAGCACTCTTTTGTACAGTGATCATTCAGATGCTAATGACCTCTGTTGTCGAGCGTCTATAATTTACAGGATGGATGGATTGTGGATTATAGACGCTCGACAACAGAGGTCATTAGCGTCTGACTATAATTTACAATACATTCAATGATTCATTCATGCAGTGATCATTTTAACGGCAATGATTTTTTCCGCGTCGTAAGTTCCTATTGCAACATTTGTGCTGACATAACAAAACGTTTTTGGTGAAATTTAATTTCGATATTTTCAGCCAGACGCTAATGACCTCTGTTGTCGAGCGTCTATAATTCACAATTCATTCATTCGATATTTTCAGAATTCAGTGCAAAATAAAAAAAAAGATTGCTTCCGTCTGCTCTACCTTCCAAGTACCTCACGGAATTCGCTCTCAGTTTTATTTACTTCACTAACTAAAGCTTGACATGATCAAAAAGCTCGAGAAATCTACATATACAAACCAAAATTACACATTGTAAAACATTCCACTAATGTAAACTAACAACAATCAGGTTATGTGCACCGGTTAAAAGTCATATTACGACAGAATTATTTATTACAAAACTTCAAGTGAAAACTGAACAATATCTTTTTGCAATATGCTTACATTTGTATACTGTCATTCGTGAAAAACATATACTTTGTGCACTTTTACCTTCATTCAACGCTTTGTTCCGTTGCTACGACCTCCTCGGGTAGTTCGCGACTAAGCCTAATAGAGGGCTTCGACCTTAATGTCAGACACATACATATTATATAGAATTGTGTTACCAACGTACGGCTTTTGTATCTTTATATCTCCTGGGTACTATAGGTTGTAATTTTGTCGCCGCTGCTTCTGTAAGAAATGATAGCAAAGAATTATATAGGATTACTAAACTTTTATCTCATAAAACGTTTATAGTTGACAAACCAATCAAAAATGAGGCAGGGAAAATCTTAGTTACAGAAGAGGAACAAATGCAAAGAATGGGAAAATCATTTTAACAGAATCTTAAACAACATAAATATTACAAATCAACTCTCTACAGAAGACATTCCTAGGACGTTAGTATCTGCACAGATAAATATCGAAACTCCTACCGAAGCAGAAATTGGCAATGCCATAAAATTAATGAAAAATAACAAAGCTCCTGGCGTAGACGGCATACAAGCGGAGATCTAAAAAGCTGATATAACAACTACAGGGTTCCTACTGAGTTTCTTGGTCTAAATAGTAGGAGAAGTAGGAGGTTTTTGGCCAAAAAGTAGGAGGTTTTCGTAAGCTATAAATTAGGATAAAAATGACTTTAACACATTTTATATTGTTTTATATAATGTCCCCAACCGATTGGCCGGTTAAGGTGTTAGCTGAGATGTGCTTCTAGTTTTTAATTAATGCTTTATTAAAAAAGCATGGAAATCACTGAAAATGTCCAAAAAGTAGGAGAAGTAGGAGATTTTATCTAAAAGTAGGAGTTTTCCTACTTTCCTACTTTTTAGTAGGAAAAGTAGGGGGGGAAAATGAAGCCTGCAACTACCTCTAAATTACCCTACCCAATTATAAAAGAAATCTGGAAAACTGAAAGTTCCGTCAGAATGGAAAGTAGACCTAATAGTTAAAATCCCAAAAAGGGGATAGAAGTCAGGACTATATACTATCAACTATGTAGTTTGAAATCGAAGTGACGCTAATGACCTCAGTTGTCGGGCGTCTATAATTTACAATTCATTCATTGAAATCGAAGTATTGTAACAGCGCCATCTCTTTTCACAATATAGCATAAACTCGTAAGCAATCAGTTATTGTCATAAGCCTGGCGGGCCATGGACAGCTGTATTTTATTTATTTTTCTTGATGGGGAAGCAAAATGAAATTATACTATAAAGCCTAATTTATCCCAAAACAGAGCGTCAGTGGGATTCGAAAGTGACTATAAACGAAATATGCAATAATAAACTAACCTTGTAAATCTTGGGGGACGACTGTGGGAACCACTTCAGTGACCGTCTGCGGGGGGGTGGTGCTTAGACTGCCACTTCCAGTGGGGCTCGGCGTATTACACTTGCTCATACTCATAGTGGAGTATCCTTTTTCAGTCTGAAACAAGACAAATTCGTCATATTCAAAATATTATTACAATTTATATTTTTTTATGGTAGTAACTAGTACCTACAGTTATATACAAAAAAAATCTCATTCTATTTTCAATTTGTTGTGTATTACGATAGATAAATAATATAAATGCCGTTTAAGTTGTAAAAAGAAATTTATTTCATCTTTATAATCAGAGAGAACTCTCTGTTTATAATATAATAATAATAATTTAACAAAAGAGATGTGAAATGTGCCGATATTAACTTAAATTACTTTTCAGTTTAGGAGACGAATCATGACTGTGTCATAGATAAGAGAGTTATATAGATAGCCCACTCTATCATGAATGCTCTGACCCTTTTAGTACTGACTGCAAAAACTTATGGCGCTAGTGTGCAACCATAGATAGAGTAGTATAGATATCCCACTATCCTTTTAGTACTGATTACTGCCACTATGGAGTATGGCGCTAGTGTGCCACAATGAAAGAAGCGGTAATTTCAAATATTTTACTCGTATCTTTAAATTTAATTTTCCTAGAAATGACGTACAAATTGAAAAGGTTAATTAAAAAATAAAAGAAATGTTTTTTTTTCAGTTTTATTACAATTTTTCATAATAACAAACTATATTAACATTAAAAAAATAACATATGAATACGAAATAAGTCACTGAACTAAATTATTATAATATTATCATTGATTAACATATTATATGGGAAGATAGAGATCCATGTACTGAAAAATATACTATAGCTGCCCGCTTACGTTTCATTCCCCTGGTCCACAAACTCAATATTGACGTGTGCTTCCACCTATATTATTGTTGAACTAACAGCTCAGATATTGTCAATGCTACCTCTACACTGATCCTAAATAATGATATAAGATATTTACATCACTGCCAGCTGACATTATTTTAATGTTTTGAAATTTGTTGAGACTGTAAAAACCTACATAAAGTGAACTTAGTTTAGTTACATAATTTATCTGTAAACGCTATCTGATTTTATATTTCTTTGTCTCTGAATAAAAATTGTTCAAACACTCGTAAAATATATTTTGATGTATTCATAGGCTAAGAGCTGATAACACTTTTTTCATGTGTTTTTATAAGACTTGGAACTTTTTTAAAAGATGAATTTTATATATCTCTACAAGGGGTATATAGTCTGTCATTCCAAACGCGGGGCAAAACCACCCCATATTTTTTTGTTCACTCTTGCGAAAAAAGACTTATGTGTGTTTATCATTAGTAAAGTCTAGAAAAAGTTTTGCCCCGCGTTTGGAATGACAGACTATTTACCCCTTGTAGAGATATTTAAAAGTCATCTTTTAAAATAAGTTCCAAGTCTTCTAAAAACACATAAAAAAGTGTTATCAGCTCTTAGACTATCATAGCAACTTATACTAATTATGTTAACAAAAGCAAGCAGTTTAAGAGAATTAGATAATCAAATTTATTAAGATTGTAAAATTTGTTGTTAAATAAGAGTTTAAAAAAAATCTTTCACAATTTTTACAATCGTTAGGGGCCTACACACGATCAGTTTAACTTCGCAGTTTATCTGTGCAGTCAAACTGCACAGTTGTGTGAACTGTACGGTGTGTGGGCTATTTCAGTTTTCTCCTCAGTTCTGTTCTCAGTTCTCTCAGTTTGATGAGCTGACGTGCGTGGCTAGACAGTTTAACCCTTGTGACGTCATGTTTGAGCGATAAGCTGAGATAACCGCACAGTTTCAGCAAATTTTAACCCAGGCTTTTGGCCTGCGCATTTGACTACTTTGCACCAATAAATTGCGCAGTCAGCTCAGTTAATTGAACAGTTGGCACAGTCTTGTGTAGTCTTTGGTTCGATTTGGTTCGATTTTGCGCTCAGATCGATCTGAGCGCACAATCGAACTTACCCAAAGACTACACAAGACTGCCAACTGTTCAATTAACTGAGCTGACTGCGCAATTTATCGGTGCAAAGTAGTCAAATGCGCAGGCCAAAAGCCTGGGTTAAAATTTGCTGAAACTGTGCGGTTATCTCAGTTTATCGCTCAAACATGACGTCACAAGGGTTAAACTGCGCAGTTAAACTGATCGTGTGTAGGCCCCTTTAATGAATTTGATTATCTAATTTTCTTATGTACGAATATTTTTAGTTTGACATAATAATGATTAACATTATTAAGTTTAGAATTAAATATAATATCAGAATGGTCCAAAAGTCATACCCTAATGTTAAATCCAATTAAATTCAATATAATGTCTATAGGAAGCCGGAATCAGTTGGCTAAAGTGACTTCTCTAACTGTAACGCTGTCTGGTCATCAAATTGATTCTGTAGACTATTGCAAAAATTTAGGATTATACATAGACAACTACTTAGTGGAATCGCTCATTTTATCATCTTTTAATTATTGTGATATTGTGTACGGACCATGTATAAACCAGTCAACATCGCAGCTTATCCAAAAATTTTAAAATACATGCCTCAGATATATTGTATACAACATAAATTTACATATCGCATACTTCGTAGACAACTTGATCACAACCAGCCAGCCAGATTATCTAAATTGCAATTTAAAATATTTATCAGATTATCATAATAAAAATACGAGGTCATAAGATACAACATTGTCAATAAACTTCCATGAAACAAATTTTTATAAAAAACCTTTTACTTATGGTTCTGCCTCTATATACTTATAATAATATTCCTCGTGAATATAAACATCTCAAAAAAGAGGCGTTTCGAAAGAACGTTAGGGGTTGTCTATTAATATAACCGCGAAATATTATGCAATATGAACCAACCAATGACGCAAGATTGTCTTAAATAAAATTACGATGCTAGTCACCAGATGGCCGATTGTCAACACAACTCACTTCTTAAAACTCTACAATTATTCTGTACTCAAAGATTAAATAATAAAACTTAGGATGCTAGTCAACAGATGGCCAATAGTGCGACGTCTAGCTGCCTCTATTAAAAGTGGCCTCATTTACGCTCATAAGGTTCAAAATCTTCTAGTAATATGTTAAGCAATGATATTATCAAGTTATGTAAATATAAAATAATACAATAAAATATTAATAATATAGTTTTCAGAATTGTTTCATAATAATAATATTGATTTTCACGGCTTCATATTTGCAATCTTCAGAGAAATGAGCTTCACACACTCGGACATTTTTTCGGACTCGATTTTTAGGACTATCAAGGAAATCCCTACGATTGATCGCAAAAATCCTCTGATGAAATCTCTGTAATTAAAACATAATTTTAAGTATTTTAAACACTTGTCAATCCCAGATTTTTAATATTTTAAACATCTATAAATATTATTATTTCATTCAAACAAAATATAACGACGTGGAACTTGAATAAATGTGATTATATGATTTTTAAGTTATAGTATCTTACTTATAATATCATAGTCATAGATAAATAAATTATTCTTACCTCAGTTTCCTTAGGAAATGAATAAAATGTAATCTTCCCACTATTAGCATTATTGCAATTGGGAACACATCACTTAAAAACTATTTTTTTCACTTTTACAAAACACGAATATAATGACTGCATCAGTATACAATGAAACACCCATTTTGACAATGACGTAACATAATACTGTAGTCAGCTATGTTATGATGCCAGTCATTATGCATTCATTTAATAATATACTACGTTACCTAAGATATTGTGATCATTAATATTCAAAAGTTAGCAGCGCCAATAATTTCGGTTTTTGCAGTCAGAACTAACATGGTTTGAGCTTTTCTATAAGAGTGAGCACACCATGGACTGTGTATTATAATTTAAACATCAGATTTCTTTCAGAAATCTGTAATTATATGATTAAATACAATAGTACATTTTATGTAATATTAATAAAGTACAATACACATCACAACTGTGAAAAATTACTTGCATTTTTCTAAGGTTTTTAAACAGAATTTGCTATATGGTAAAGTTCCTGTGAATACACACATTAGTTTTTTCGTAAATTTTTAAATGGACAAATTGTCTGACGCTATAGAGTAGTTGAAGAACCGATTTCATATTGAATCACAACTTTCTACATGCGTTAAAGAATATTCTATACTGTATTTGGATGACTTGTTTTTCCTGAAGTATGTTTTTTCCTGAAGTGTTAGTGGTATTACACCCCCAGGCTGTATTACGTGCGTTAAAGTCTCCGCATATAATGATTTCTCCGAAATAATTTTTACATATTATAACATATCTATGAATTTTTACTTCTCACCTCTACTATGGTAGGGAAGTAATTGATTTAGTCCGAAAAAAATATTTCGAGATTTTAACAGATCTTCACGTTTTGAGACCCTAGCAATCGTTTAAAATCATTTTCTGACTGATGTCTGTATGTGTGTGTGTGTATGTGGTCAATTTTTCGCCTTCGATATCGTAAAAACGGAACAACATACGGCCATGCCGATTGTTCTATTGTGTTTATCAGCCTTTAACTTAGATCTGATTAGATTTTGAGTCAAATCGGCTCAGTGGGTCCTGAGATATTAAAAAAAACGTTCTCAATATCACGTTTTAACATAGGTAAAAAAAATATATAAATGAATTCTAGATGTTATAATATGAAAAAAATGTAAATATTTTTTTTCTTTAAAATGTATAGTTTTCGAGAAAAAAAAAATATTTTACTAAAAAAAATAAAAATTATACGTAAATCAAGGTAACCATGATTTTTGCTATATTAAGCAAAAAAGAGGGCTATGCTTTTTTTCAAAGAATAAAAAAAGAGTGTTAAATAATTTGTAAATTGTGTTTTAAAGACCACCAACTTATTTGGGCCTAGCACCAATTCATATTTTGAATTCATTATTTTTTATTTATTTTTTTAATAATAAATTGAAAATCCAATTGACACTTTTACCAGCTCTCGGGCTAGAGCCCGGGAACTGGGAACTTGTAATAGAGGAACCATAGCAAATATTTACTAGGTGGGAAGTATAGGACTGGTCATCTGTCGAATGTTTGCTATATATTAAGCTTTTTTCAAAGAATAAAAAAAGTGTGTCGAATTTTTTTTCTATGTTATTTCTAGGTGGATTGTATACAGATACTATAGTATTGTCTATTTTTACCGCACAACAATTTATATCTTTTGGGGTAATATCTAGTAAGTTAATACTTTTGAATATTATGCTTTTTTTGAGTAAGATAGCGCATCCGCCCCATCCGTCTGAGCGATCTGATCTGATGGCAACAAAATTATTAATTTTTAGTGTTTGTTTATTTTTAAGATGTGTTTCGGACAATATTATTATATCGGGGTTGTATTCATTAATGAGTTGATATAGGTCATGTCTGTTGTATATTCCAATGAATGATTATGTATTTATTGGAGGTGAATGTATTAATTTGCAATTGTCTGAAAGTTTATTTAATAGCTGGGTCAATATAGTATTCAATTCCTCCAGGGAGCTATCCTGGGCTACAAGCGACTAGGCCTTGCAGTCAGGGTCCATTCTGATTGATCGAATACCCTATCTTGATGTCGTTTGACACACACAGACACCTAACGAACGTAACAACTAACTAGTGAACTCTGTATACTAATATGGATAGCCGATAGCGATTAAAAATGGGTTTTGTATGTGGACAATGTTCAAACACTTATTCTTCAAAACAGTCATTAATGTTTACAAAAATAGAATCAAAACTTCAGATAAGGCTTGTAATCTAATTCTTTCTATAAAAGTCGATCAATTTTTTGACATTTCAAAATAAAACTTAATTTAATACTATTATTTGAGAAATTAGGATGTATTGTCCAATATTTATACAGTAACAGTGTTCTTGAGAAATTAGAATGGAAAAATAAATTTTAATTAAATTTTATTTTAAAATGTCAGAAAGTTAATCGACTTTTATAGAAATAATTAGATGGCAAGCCTTACCTGAAGTTTTCATTCTAATTTTGTGAACATTAATGCCTGTCTTGAAGAATATGTATTTGAACATTGCCCACATACAAAAACCATTTTTAATCGCTATCAACTATACATATTAGTTTACAGAGTTCACTAGTTAGTTGTTACGTTCGTTTAGGTATGTGTGTGTGTGTGTCGAACGATTTCAAGATGGGCTATTCGATAATTCAGAATGGACCCTGACTGCAGAACCTAATCGCTTGTTCCCGGGCTAGTATTCTTATATCCTCGATAGCATTTAGTGTTTCCGCATGATCTGTATGTATATTCGCTCTACTGCTGTGTTCGTATACTGGTCCTAAATTGACTGATACTTTACTAATTATTTGTTTGTAAGTGTAAGACCTCGTTTTTTTTTTGCGCATAAACGCATAAATAATACTTACAATAAGTATAAACAATATAAATATATTGATCTAGATGCATATAATAAGATCATATACATACTGCATTGGGTCTTACGGTCAATGCAGACAATTAGGTAATAGTTTGTCACATACCAGCGGATCTGTCAGGATTCCGTGAGTTTGCCAAGACGTAAGGTTAGCGGTCAGATTCCAGCGGACATCAACATGTTCCTGTCATAAAACGCATATGAGTATTCATAAATTCAAACAGCACATCATATCATCATATTCAGTTCGTCATAACATGGTCCATTAGAACCGTTATCAATAAACATACGTGACAAGACCCCTTTAAGCCTTATGCCACCATACACCCATGACAAAGCACCTTAAAGCCTTATGTCATTGGCATGGTCCCTTTAAACCATATGCCAAACACACATTCATGACAAGGTACCTTAAAACCTTATGTCATTGACATATGGTCCCTTTACCATATGTCAAACACACACATTCATGACAAGGCACATTTAAGCCTTATGCCAGCTTACATTTTTCTCATCCCTAACATAGACATTATCACATAGGCCAATGATCATGTAATAGTACGTACATACAAAATACCTCTACGGTATGTATTACTTAGTGGTTTCCCACATCCTTAAATCTATGAATTCTCAGTAAGTCTCTAGCGACCTACCTATGTATTGTTAATCCTTGAAAATACTGGCACATAATCACCACAATATAATTACACAGATTAAGTACAATTATTATTATTATTATTGGAATATAATTCAACATTCTCAATAAAAACATATTCAAAAGACAGCACCACTAACACAACTTTCCACATTCAAATCTGGTCAGAAACTGTTAAGTATCTACCCCGAATTGCCTTCTTCTTACCCCTCTCCGTTCGACCCCTTGCATTAAGGTCGGTCACTTCTGTCTTATGTCTCTCAACGGTGACCCTTGTATCTACATCGTACGTTATTCTACATTTTTAGTTCTAGGAATATTTTGTATATATGGCAAATCTTAACTTCTCAGCCATCAAAATAATATCGTCTTACATTCGGCCATCCTGAAATTGACCTTCGACCCGAAGGTCACCCGTTTCTATCCTCAATTAAGATAAAAGTCCAGCTATTCCTGTCACTTAAAAGGTTTCATCTATAAAATGTCTACATTTGAACTGCATTACTTATCCAAAGTAACCTTCCATTAGTCGAAAAACATTTTGGGTGTCACTGGTTTATGCTCCAGCAACAGACAATTTCTTACTTGTAAATATAACTATACCCGTAGCAGGTAGCTATCCAAGGGTGCATAATGCATAATGTGCTAAACAGCAGGGGTCGCACTCTTTTCCTGGTTTCCTCTTTCCACTTTGTTTATAATTATTGGGTCAGTTATTAACTTTCGCTAAAATTCTGTCAAAGGAACTTTAATCCCTTGATATCTATTTCGATAAAACGTTGTGAAAATTTTCCAAAACTCAGAGATTATGTAGTGAAACATAATTTTCATTAAATACTGACGACCAATTAGTTCGTTGTTAACATTTGTAGTAAGTTTATCGTAATTTTTACTAATTGTTAAATGTGTTTAACAACTATGAACATACTAATGATTACATAATATATTCTTCCATCTGTTTTGTTTACTTTTAACTCCAAGGATGAACGGTATGTAAACGAACCTTAATCCAGATATATAATATTTATTAAAACATCAGATTTAGATTTTTATTCAATTTTTAATGATGAAAAAGAAAATTAACAAATTACACACACATACACATACAGTTACGTGAAATGTCACAAATTTAAAGAAAATTATGAGAGTTGGCTTCAAGTTGTATGTACCGGGTCGTTTTGCGATGTCATTGTGCCGGTATCACCTGATGAGCCAGTTGGTAATACGACACCGTCTTCGCCGCCCTTGTTGATTGCTGTTTCCAAGACGCCGCCGGGTGGGATTCCGGGTTCAATAGAATCGACAGACATTTATGATTCTCAATAATGTGATGTTTTCGTTATTTTCTACTCACGAAACAGTACTATTTAGTTGCTGGTTGTTTTGCCCCTTTTTGGACAATTTGTCCAATAATGGCCGACATCAAAGCATCTAGGACATTTCTTTTCACCGGATGACTGACAGTTTGTCGCTATGTGTCCTTCTTGGCCGCATTTGAAACAAGTCACAATGTTGTCTTGCTTTGGCGTAACCCGTGAACTCGTTCTTTCTAGTATTATCTTCTCGTTCGGTTTTTTCGCGAGATTTTGCCTATTTTCGCGATAATAAGAACTTGACGCAAATATTCGTTTCTCATCTCTGTGCGCTAAGTGTCTTAAGGTTCTCAGATAAGAAAAGAGAGATTCTGGATTTCTGTAATTTCCCGCTCTTGCACCACATTGTATATGAAAATCAGTTATTCCGCCTATTACACAAGAGACAGCATTTTCTCCCCTGATGTTACAGGCATTTATCAGCGCCATTTTTTCATAATAGTATTTAGAGTACGTCTCTTCGGGAAGTTTTCTACGCTTTATCATTGACTCTAGGCTTTCATAATAGTCACGCTTTGCCGGAAAAGCTCTTCGCAGCTCCTTTTTCCACTCGCGCCAGCTTGTCATTATGCTAGGTAATCCACGGTACCATGTTTCGGCGAAACCTTTCAGCTTTCCCAAAGCATAGTAAATTGTGTCGTTCTCCGTCCAGTGAAAAACCTTGCGCATCTCGTCGATCTTTCTGCACCACGTGTCGACATTTTGTAGTTTGTCATCTGGGTCGAAGATTGGCACGGCGTCACCTCTGTAGCCCGACGGTCGATTACTTTGACTGCAGCGATGTCTCCCGGTGGATCGTTTGCGTTTGTATGTGGAATCCGACTCAGAATTCGTTGTAGATGAACGGGTTGAGTTGGTCGTAGCGGCTGAACTTGACGAAGACGTGGAGAGATCCCGTCTCGTTTTCTTTGCGCTCTTTGCGTTTTTTACACGTCGTCGCGAATCCATTGTGTAGGTGTAAGTGTACCGATATGTTCCTTCGTCCTGCTAAATATCTCGCTTGGATCAACTGTTTACAAAAGCAAACTCTCGAAAAATAACGCTATGGCGTTATCAACGTGACGTGTTGAGAGATATTAACACCGCACCCTCGAGTATCCCAAGAGTGATATTCTTATGTCGCTTGGTGGAAGGTACTTGTGCACAGATTATAGGCCTTCTGGTTATCTTTAAAGCTCTAACACAGTGGCGTGGAGTTGAACTTTAAATATTTAGTGTTAGTTATTTTATACGTGGTCGCATAATTCGAATAAATGTCGTGATAATTTTCCTAACGTTGTTGAATTATCCTGATCCGTTCCTCTTTGAATTAATTTCTTAAAAACCTGCCTCCCGAACTTCAAACAACACTCACTAACTGAATATTTCACCACCCACACGTACGCACAATTTACACACTCTCACACACTCTTACGTCTGTATTAGGCACACACACTGACACTACACTCACTTATTATTTCATCACATTAGATTTAGGATATAATATTATCATTTTCTTTTATCAAATCTCGTTACTGCTTCCAAAGATCAGCTTTCATTTCAATATTCCAGCGAAACAATGCATCAACTTGCATTAAGCAAATTTACTTTTCAACATCAGTTTCATAAAATAAACTCAGCGTCCATCTTACAACATTAAATACAATTCAATTCTCAGTATTCACAAGTCCTTGAAAATTAAACACTCAATTTTGGGTGAACCAAATATTGGTTTCATTATATCTTTTAAACTTTTTAAGGGGTGCATTTTACAAGTGGATAGTTCGTGCAGGTCATAAAACCTTAACATTAGTCTATTTATCTGTATAAGTGGTGTCCTTAATCTCAAACTGTGTAAAACTGTATACATTATCTCTCTGTGTGACCCAGCATTTCAATTTTCAAACAACAAAAATATCAAATATCTTTCTTAACCTTTTTTAACTTATATAAAAAGGACAATTTTCGCTTTCGCTTTTGAATACCCATAATGCTTGTCAATTATTGCATAATTTTGTACTTACTTTTGACCTGAACCTTTACGTCTGACAAATATGTTACCATATCCAATCTCACACAAGTTAGGGCTGTGTTAAACCACAATTTGAACAGAACAAATTTTATACATCATCACAACTGTTTAAAGTTGTAACTGTTACAATTTCATACAATTTAAATTGGAAACACCTCGCGAGGGGTGTGCTCTATCCCACTTCTGATAAACTGTAAGACCTCGTTTTTTTTTTGCGCATAAACGCATAAATAATACTTACAATAAGTATAAACAATATAAATATATTGATCTAGATGCATATAATAAGATCATATACATACTGCATTGGGTCTTACGGTCAATGCAGACAATTAGGTAATAGTTTGTCACATACCAGCGGATCTGTCAGGATTCCGTGAGTTTGCCAAGACGTAAGGTTAGCGGTCAGATTCCAGCGGACATCAACATGTTCCTGTCATAAAACGCATATGAGTATTCATAAATTCAAACAGCACATCATATCATCATATTCAGTTCGTCATAACATGGTCCATTAGAACCGTTATCAATAAACATACGTGACAAGACCCCTTTAAGCCTTATGCCACCATACACCCATGACAAAGCACCTTAAAGCCTTATGTCATTGGCATGGTCCCTTTAAACCATATGCCAAACACACATTCATGACAAGGTACCTTAAAACCTTATGTCATTGACATATGGTCCCTTTACCATATGTCAAACACACACATTCATGACAAGGCACATTTAAGCCTTATGCCAGCTTACATTTTTCTCATCCCTAACATAGACATTATCACATAGGCCAATGATCATGTAATAGTACGTACATACAAAATACCTCTACGGTATGTATTACTTAGTGGTTTCCCACATCCTTAAATCTATGAATTCTCAGTAAGTCTCTAGCGACCTACCTATGTATTGTTAATCCTTGAAAATACTGGCACATAATCACCACAATATAATTACACAGATTAAGTACAATTATTATTATTATTATTGGAATATAATTCAACATTCTCAATAAAAACATATTCAAAAGACAGCACCACTAACACAACTTTCCACATTCAAATCTGGTCAGAAACTGTTAAGTATCTACCCCGAATTGCCTTCTTCTTACCCCTCTCCGTTCGACCCCTTGCATTAAGGTCGGTCACTTCTGTCTTATGTCTCTCAACGGTGACCCTTGTATCTACATCGTACGTTATTCTACATTTTTAGTTCTAGGAATATTTTGTATATATGGCAAATCTTACTTCTCAGCCATCAAAATAATATCGTCTTACATAAGTTTCCCATTCTCTTTTTTGCCGGTCTGTATTGAGATTGTTTTTTTATTTATTTATTGTGGATTATAGACGCGTCGACAACTTAGGTCATTAGCGTCTTAAATACAACAAATATACATAATTATATCACTTAAAACTAAATAACATCACAAAACATCCATGAGCAGAGGTGGGACTCGAACCCACGACAGTCTGATTCAGAGGCCGCGACGCTACCAACTGAGTCATACTGTCCTCTTGAGATTGTTTATACGACGTTTCCTAGGTGTCGAACTATTTGTTATGTTGAAGTATGTTTGTCTATTAGGTGCAATGCTTGACACTGCATCCCTGACATTTTGGGGAGTTGACTGTGAGTTAGAAGGGTAAATTGTATTTAGCATAGGAAAATCTCTTAAATTAGTATTAAAATTACTTATTTGTTTATTTTTCTGTTAATCTAATTAAATATTTCAAAAATTTTGTTACCTTGTATTCCGAGAATCCGAACAGCACAAAGGACACACAGACAAAACAACACAGATTATCTAAAGCACAAGGTTAACACAACTATATTCGGTGTTGCCAACAGTTAAACTAGCTCCCCACCAAATTCAACTTCTAAAACCACCAGAAACAACTATAACATAAATAACTTAAAAAAACATTTTAAAAAACAATTATTTTGAAACAAAATTGCACTAAAAAGTAGAAAATATTTTTTTTAGTGATTATAAGTTGATCAGAATAGTTTTCAACATTTGTTAAAAGAAAACCATTGGGCGCTCATAAAATATTAGGTACTGATGCTGTTATGATGTTTTAACGCCCAATGGTTTTCTTTTAACAAATGTCGAAAACTATTATGATCAACTTATAATCACTAAAAAAAATTATTTTCTACTTTTTAGTGCAATTTTGTTTCAAAATAAAACCATTGTTTTTAAAAAGTTTTTTTTAAGTTATTTATTTGTTACTTTTTAGTCTTTATTAATTATTTTTATTCTATACAATAGAAAAATATATAAATTCTTCACTTTACAAAAATGTAAAATCTAAGTCCTAAATTTTCAATTTTATAAGTTAATCAGCTAGCCCAGTTACCTATCTAATTTATTAAAATTTAAATTAAAATTGGGCCGCCATCTTGGGGCGTTCGCCATCTGGAATTTAGAATGACATCATGTAGCTTATCTTATTCTACTCATCAAACCCTTTCATTTGATACGTTGGGGGTTGTAAAGAAAAAAAAAGCCGCCATCTTGGGGCGTCCGCCATTTTGATTTTAGAATGATGTCATGTAGCTTATCGTATTCTATTCCTCAAACCATTTAATTTGATACCTATGTCGTGGGAGTTCTGAAGTAATAGGTAACCCGCCATCTTGGGGCGTCCGCCATTTTGAATTTAGAATGGCGTCACGTAGCTTATCGTATTCTGCTCATGAAACCCTTTCATTTGATACACATGTCAAAGGTGTTGCAAAAAAAGGTGATCCGCCATCTTGGGACGTCCGCCATTTTGGATTTAGAACGATATTAGATATACTATATTGCATTGTCACCGGACTTATACACGTGTGCAAAATTTCAACTCAATTGAATAACGGGTAGTAGGTCAAATTTCAATAATTAAATTTGATCTAAATATACTTACTCACGTCATGTCGAACTTAATAAAACCATTGAAAAAAGCGGCCCTACTCAAATAATCACTAACTTTTCCACCAAACAAATTGTTGGTTATTACGAAAGAAAATAATGGATATATTAATAGTACAGTAAATAAAGACACAAAAATCGCGTTTACTAAAACAAAAAATACTTAATGGCTGAAATTTTGATGAGGTGTTCGGGAGCATGTCCTGAGTCTAAAACCGAGTTTTCGTATTCGAGGGGGTGGGGGAAGTTACATCCCCCGGTCAATATAGGGGCAAGTTTGTTTTAATTTTTTATCTTCGTTGCTGTTCCCCGTACAGTCAAGTCCAAGAGATCAAACTTGTAGAATGAAATTATCTATCCAATGATAATAAAATCAAGGTCCCGAACCAGGTTTTTCGAGAAAGACGTTTCGATGTTTTTTACCTAGCGCTGTTAATATTACTAAAATGTCGATGTCTTCCGCAATAATTATAACTGATTCGTGCGATTCAGCCTTTCCCAATGCTTCATGAACGATGTTGCTGTCGGCGTCTCCTGGAGCTTGCTGGGTACTGTAACCTTCTTCTGTGAATTGAGCCATTAAAAATTCGATGAGCCGGTGTTTGTTTTTGTCGTTTGCCAGAAAGTGCGCCTGTCCAACGGTCGCTGTACTGTTGACGGAAAAAATCATCTCTGAGACCACTTTTTGCGTTTCTTCTCGCACGTTCCCAAGATTTTGTTCCAATAATTGTCGGGTCCTCCGAGTATCCATCGAAAACGATGCTTGCTGCTTACGCAAAGTGGGTTTGCACGTACTTGATGTATTTCAAACAAATTTCAGAATATGTGGAATTACGGTCCCAAACTACTTTGTAAAGATCGACCTATGACCTTGATTTTATTATCATTGGATAGATCATTTCATTTCCTACAAGTTTGATCTCTTGGACTTGACTTTACGGGCAATAGCAACGAAGATAAAAAATTAAAACAAACTTACCCCTATATTGACCGGGGGATGTAACTTCCCCCACCCCCTCGAATACGAAAACTCGGTTTTAGACTCAGGACATGCCCCCGAACACCCCCTCAAAATTTCAGCCATTAAGTATTTTTTGTTAGTAAAATATACCGTTTTACTGTACTATAAAGCTGTGTAGACTTTCACGGCCGGTTTCAATTGTCAAACAAGGTGAAAAATTCTTCCGGGCTGATAAGCCGTGGTCAACTGGAGGTTTTCCAGACGTTTCGTCTCTAACTGTGAGAGACATCTTCAGTGGCATAATTACGGCGACGTGAGCTTCGACGTTGACACAGTGAAGTCTGATTTCCACACCAATTGGTAAAAATTCTTACTTTATCAATAAAGACATTATTATTATTATAAATATGTGTAACTATGTGAACAACAGTTTAGGTACAATCTCTAACAAATTTTTTTTACATTTAACACTATACTTATTTATTGTCTTACAGCGTATTATAAACGAAACTTTTGGATCTTATTGTAACACGACAATGTGTGTGTGTATATGTAAACCTCTCATAACTTTTGAAGGGCTTGACCGATCGAATCGCGATTGGCGGCATTCGAAAGGGTTCCACTGAACTCAGATTTCCTGAAAATTTGAACCGATTCGACCCGATAGACTCTGAGAAATTCCAAAAAAAAACCGAAAAAAAAAAGTTGTTAAAACGATGTTTTTTCAAAATAACTTCTAGAATATTGTACAGCGATTGATTTCATAATCTAATCAGCTCTTCGCCTCAGAAAACTGCGTCGAATGCCGCTAAGCGGATCAAAATCGGTTAATCCGTTCGAGAGATATCGTAGTCAACAGATTTCGAAAAAAGTGTTTTTTTCAAAATAACTTCGAGATTTCTCAACCAATCGATTTTGTACCTCTTACAATATTTTTAGAACTTAAAAAACTGCGTCGAATGTCGTTTTAGAGATCAAAATCGAACGACGCGATTAAAAGTTATAGATAGCTTTTCAAAAATTAATTAAATTTCAAAATTTCACCCCCTTTTGACCCCCGTAGGGATTGAATTTCGAAAAATCCCTCAATGAATGCTTACGCCAGAAAAGTAACCTTCTGTCCAAAATTTATATTATATATATTTATATTCTTAATTTTACTACTGTCCAAATTTCAAGTTTCTAGCTTCAGCGATTTGGCCTGGACGTTGATTAGTCAAAAAAAACCTGCACCCCCGTTTGAACCCCTTAGGGGTTGCATTTAATTCTAGAAACGATTTATTCATGATTGTCATCGGGAATACATATGTGTACAAAATTTCAAATCGATGGGGTCTAACACAGCAAGTTAAATAAATGTTTATAAAAATGTTCCTTTTACTTTCAATATTTTTAATAATTATATTAGGTTTGGAAAGTTTAAAACGAAGACGTGATGACCTTAAAGAAATTGTTGGGAGAGGTCGGCTAGAAAAACAAAGAATTGAAAAAGAGATTCAAACTTTAAATACAAAATTAATAGATGTTACTAAGTCGCTAACACATCATGCAAAAATGTGTGAGCATTATGAAAACAAGATTAAAGAATCGGAGGAAGGATATTTTAAGGTAAAAAATATAATATATTTAAACAACTGTTATTTAATCCTCAGACACCATACTCCAAAATCAACCTCAAATACTATTATCCTCCCAGTTTTTCTTATTCATTATTCAGGGTTTAAGCTTTTTTGGAGTTTAAAAAAGGTTTGAACGAAAAATGATCATTTAAATAACTTTTTAACAAAAAAAAACCTCCTTCAAAAAGGCACTAAAAAGAGGAAAATAATGAAATTTTGAGGTATGTGCCAATTAAAATATGAAGTTGGTTAAAAAGAAGATATTAATCACTATACTATACTTTTTAACCGACTTCATATATTTTAATTGGCACAGACCTCAAAATTTCATTATTTTCCTCTTTTTAGTGCCTTTTTGAAGGAGATTTTTTTTGTTAAAAAGTTTTTTATTTTTTACTTTTTAGTGTCAAAAAGTAACATTTACCTTAAAGAATTACACGCCGTTATTTACTTTTATTAAAATCAGCCGAACTATTGAACCGATTTGATGAAATTTCTATGGGACCAATCTGAAAGTATATCCTTTCAAATAAAAAAAATTTTTTCAAAATCGGTTCATAAACGACGAAGTTATCCGCGAACACACATAAAACATAAAAAATATATACGGTCGAATTGAGAAACCTCCTTTTTTGAAGTCGGTTAAAAAGTAAAAGTAAACTGAACATTGATTTTTGTGAAGGTTGTGTTGCGCCGTTTTATAGGGTTATATTAATATTTTCATTGTTATCATTTTTATTTTCAGATTGTGGAAAGTTCTCAAATACTTTTAAATTTAATGAAACAAGAAATTACTCATGATATGAACATTAAAACAACATGAAAAACTTTAGAAAATCGTAACTATATTTTGTATTATATTGCATTTTAAGTTTTTAACAGTAAGTATGTAATTTTTTACAAGTAGGTAGGTAGTAAAATGTAGCAAACATAATTTAGAAGAAACCTCAAAAAAAAAAAAATCAAAAATCAAAAAAATAGATAGGTTTTGTACCTCTATAATTTTAAAAATAATTTTGTATTTATTGTGTATTTGAGATTTCTTCAATTGTTTTATTATTCTAATGATTAAAACTTTTTAAGCTGCATTCTAAATTTTGGTAACCTATTTTGGCACTATTTCAACAATAGCAATAATAGTCCAGTAATTTTAGATTTCCACTGCAGAATAAATCCTAGTTAGCTGATTTTTTTTATATACCTTTGCTATGGTGTTCTAAAAACGTGTAAAAAGTCCCCATCGATATCGTGCCGGCGTTGCCAGATATTCGAGGTTCAAGTTCACGATAGACGGTTTTTGCGAATTTCTCAGTTCCGTTCCATTTTTCGTAAAAAATGGTTATTTTCAATCTTGTAGAGGACGAAACTTTCGTATAAACATTTTTTGTCTACGATTCATAGTTTTACTTATTTTAATATCCGCGGCTTCCTCCCCCTCAATTTTACATAACGTGATTATGTTGCTTCTCGAGGGCCTAACAAAATGATTTGTAGCTTTATTTTAAGTTGAACTTTAAGCTAACGATTAACTATATAATTTTTTTCGAAATTAATGCAGTAATTCTCTAGTAATAAGCAACCAAACATAAAAATTGATAGCAGTGAAACAAGACAACTAGACAATTTTTTTTTTGAAAAATACGATATTTATACTTGACATCAATATTATTATAAAGGCCATTCGTAAAGTAATTTTGTAAAAAAATTTACAAGGATTTTGAGAGAGTGCGGTTTAAGTAAGAGTATGCGTTCGCATACCTTATAACACACTCTACTAAGAATAGCCCGGAGGCCGGAGTAGCCATACTTTTAATTTTTTATCAAAATTCCTTTACGAATAGTCATTATAATTGTTATAATGACTATTCGTAAAGGAATTTTGTAAAGAATATTAAAAATGTGGCTACTATTACTAGAGTTTATACGGTATGCAAATGCATACTCGTACTTAATTCGCACTCTCTCAACCTCTATAATTTTTTTTACAAAATTACTTTACGAATGGTCTTTATAATTGATGTCCAGGGCCCTCGTAAGGCCTCACGCCGCCCGCGTGCAGATTTATAATTGACGCCCCTTATTGGGGATAAACTCACTAGACGATTTGTCAAATTGAAAAACGTTAAAAATCCCAAAAAACTAATACTATAAGTGCAATTAATAGAAACTTTATTCCTTATAAATTTAAATACTGTAAAAAACATTACTTAAACATTGTTATGTTAAATAATTCATACAGGAATCAACAGGAAAATTCAAGATATAAACATACGCGGGAGTCTCTCGATAGGGGCGCCCTGTCTACACGCTGATGTGAATTAACGATCGAATCGAAAACTGCGCGCGAAATATTTCGAATTTGAATTTTATTAAAAAAGAAATAACTACTCAAAAGAGTTTTCACGTAGGCTTGAGTATACAAATAAAATTGATATAATATCAGTTGTATATTTTTTCTATACAGTACAAAAAACATAACTCAACTAGGCCATTTACCGCCCCTTGGATGTGCCGCCCGCGTGCATCGCACACATCGCACTCAGGGGCGCGTGGGCCCTGTTGATGTCAAGTATAAATATTGTATTTTCGAAAAAAAAATGTCTGTCTGTCTGTTTGAGTGCTGTCGATTTGTATGTTTGGTTGCTTATAACTAGAGAATTACTGCATTAATTTCGATAAAAATTATAGTTAATAATAAAATTAAGAATAATCGCAGGATAGTGGACAAAATATTTGGTTTATTTAATTGAATGTACGACGTTTCGTCTATATATTTAGACTTTTTCAAGTACAAAAAAATAACAATATTTATGAAAATTAATATTAATTACTAACCATAGCAATTAACATAAATATTTTGTCCACTATCCTGCGATTATTCTTAATTTTATTATAATCACGATGGACACGATTTCTAATATAAATTATAGTTAATCGTTAGCTTAAAGCTCAACTTAAAATAAAGCTACACATCATTTTGTTAGGTCCTCGGGAAGCAACATAATCACGTTATGTAAAATCGAGGGGGAGGAAGCCACGGATATTTAAATAAGAAAAACTATAAATTGTAGACAAAAAATGTTTATACAAAAGTTGTAGATAATTTCGTCCTCTACAAGATTGATAATAACCATTTTTTACAAAAAATGAAACGGAACCGAGAAATTCGCAAAAAACCGTCTATTGTGAACTTGAACTTCGAATATCTGGCAACGCCGGCACGATATCGATGGGGACTTTTTACAGGTTTTTTAAAACACTATAACGAAGGTATGTAAAAAAACTTCAGCTAACTGGGAATTATTCTGCAGATGGGTCGTTTAATTGTCTAAAATTACTGGAGTATAAATTACACATATTCATATAAAAATTATTTTCAAAAACATCCGACATCACATAAGCTACTCTGTAGTCGAAAAAATATTCCTTTGAAATATGAACTTCTAAATTTTAATTAGTTAATTTTATTAAAAAAGCCTTTAAGTGGACTATTTATATTTACTATACTTTAACGCATAACAATATTCAACATTTGGTTTTATTAATAATTCTACAGAGAAAGGCACTAATTTATGAAGTAGGAAAGTGCCAATTTTGATTGTAATAAATATTTATTTTATTCAAATTAAAAAAAAAAATATCACCTCGCAATAATTAATAGACATCGGACATTCAAGTGAAAAAACGTAAAAAAAGAACTTGACTTATTTCACTATAATTTTAATAATAATGAATATTACAGGGTCGAATGACTAAGAATGTCTCGGGCGATATATCATTCATTATGAGCATTAGAAAAAAAAGTTGAATTGGAATAAGACCACTATACTTGTGAATAGAGTTCGCTTTCCTCTACACATTTTATACCTAAAAATATACATGGCGTGCTACAAATTTTAAGTTTCACACCCTGTATTTTAGATATAAAATGTGTAGAGGAAAGCGAGCTCTATTCACATACCTAAAGATATACAGGGTGTGCTACTTAAACAAATTGTCTTAAGGTAAGTTAAAGTTATGCATTTCCCAACTATTGCCACTAACACCCTGTATAATTAAATTTAACTCAAAGGTATCTGGAGGGTGGCAAATACTGATACTTGACACGCAAAAATTGACTCAACTTGAAAAATGTGGTTGGTGTGTATTTTAGTACTAGATAACGAAAATGTAGAATTTTGCAGAAAAAGTTGAATATTTTGGCAACGTCGCAACCGAATTTCAAAAATAGCACAATTTTATTTAGGCTTCCGAGTGGACAATGAGATGGCCTGAAAATATACAGTGTTCTATTTATAAAAATAAAGTCAGTTGTACCATGACTATATCGTACACCATGTATAGCTAAAAATAATTATAAAGTATAGTGCTCTTATTCCAATCCAACTTTTATTTAAAACTTTTTTTTCTAATGCTCATAATAATTGAGATGTCGCCCGGGACATTCTTATTAACTCACCTGTATATTTTGTTACAGCCCTATTATCAATACTGTTACTGTTACGTGATAAGTAATCTAAACAAAAAGATGATGACGAAGCCATAGCAACTGAATTCATATACGTTAATACAATATGCTATGTTATGAATAATATGTAGATCTGGGATCATTAATACTTGAACAATAAAACAGTTAACATGTTAAAAGTTTACGAATAACGAGTTAATTATTTTCCAAAATAATATCAATTTAACAAATTTCAGAAGTGGGATTGGCTCATACCAGTTCAGTCGTCTTGATTTTAGTGTATTTTTGCGAAATTATTGTGATATGTGGTGATTGGTTACGAACTTATCTAATGACGAAATTTTATTCATTGTCATGATGCAAAAATACTGTTAGTCCATTGAAATGTTACATTAGGTTCGCATTTTGGGTAAATATGAAAATATGGCGAAAAAGTTGCAAAGATATGTGTAAAAAAAATGAAATAGTGTAAACGGTACAGTTCATGTTTATTAATATTGTCTTCCAGTATACGGCAGTAAATCAAATGTAAACTGATAAAAATTGGAAATCATAAAGTAATTTAATGAATAAAATAAAATTAAAGCTGAGTGTACTTAATGAGAAAAATATTTTTGGAATTGTGAGGTGTTATGTTGAGGGATGTGTTGCAATATGTAATGAATACAATGTGTAATTGTAGTTTTGATTGACATGAATTCAATTCTTCGTAGAATGGAATAGTGCTGGTAGGATAAAGATCATCGTTGTGTTTTGGGGAAAAGTGGCAACTATCGAATACATTTGAGATCTGAATTCGGAAGTTGTGGAAATGAAATGTTAGGTCGCTCATGACGTTGATATTAATGAAAATAAAAACTGATGTTTTTGGGCATGAGTTGGTAAAGATGATAAGACTGGATATGTGACCTCGAATGTGTTGAATTTGAGAGGACAATGGTCGGTATGTTAGCGACAATAACTATTGAAGATATTATGCCTAGAAAACGGAACTTATACGTGGAAGAGTTGCAAAGTACAGGTTACACAAACTGGTGTACGCACAGTACATGTAAACATTGTCAGTTTAAAGGATGGATACGATATGGTTGTTGGCGTTGTCACAAGTAGTGTCAGTCAGACAGGACCGGCTTTGATTTGCATAGCTGTTAGCTGGTGATGTCCTTCAAAGTTCAAGCTACGACGTCATTCTGGTGATGCATAATTTGGCTCATTGAGTGGCCGAAAGGAAAATATAAAAAAAGGTAGTATAAGAGGTGACGAATGTGCCGAAATAGTAAATGCAGATGTTTTAAGGGTGAGTCTTGAAATCGACATCAGGTATGTATTACTTAGCACAAGTATGCTTTAAAAATAATGATGTAAAAGGAAAATAACATTATAATTACAGCGTCAAAGTTTACTCCATTTCAGCTAATGTTTAATCATACAGGCAAAAGGTTACATGATTTGGAAACTAAGTCAATAGGTGACCTAGTCCAAATGATAAAAAAGGCTCATGACTACATGAAACAGGTAACATCAGATAAAATTAAGGAAAGATATGACATGAAAAGACAAAATAGTGAGCAATATGACAGGGGGACTTAGTTCTCTGGAAAAATTCAATGGTTTACAGGAAAGGCATGAATACTACAATCTATCTATATATTTATCTATCTATCTATCTACAAAGGTTAATAATATGTATGGTGGTCCTTATAGGATTACATAATATTTTATAGGAAATGACAAGTATAAAAGAAATGAAAGGTTATATAATATAATTTGAAATTCTGAAAAGATTTGCCTAATGGTTTTGGTAACGAACACAATAAGGTCAATTAATATTTTAATTATTCAAATTTTAATTATTTAAGGAGTTAAAAGTTATCATCAATAAGAAAAGCTTCAAATTAAAAGTTTCAAAATCGATTAGTACTGACCATTACTTTTACAATTAATGTTAAGGTTAAAATTCATATGCTTGCATAAAATAAGTATACACACACACACACACACACACACTACACGCACCTAGCATACATGCATAATATTATATACATACATATTCTATGCACACCTATACACGCATCCATAAAGACACACAAAATATAAATACAGTAGAATCCCGATAGAACGACTTTCAAGGGACCGGCGACTGCATTATTGTCGTATTAACCGGACGACGCACAAATCGACCGCATAATTTAAGCTTGTTTCTAAATTCTGTATAATGCATATAAGTGTGCAATAGATCAATTTCTGTGAAAATATAACAAAATATATTAACACTTGCAAATACATATGTACACATGTATGTATGTAATAATTATGTATTACCTATGTAACTTTAATGAAAATTGAGCATTGCGCATGTGTGTGTATTACAGATCAGAGGAACAATATGTATTGTAATTTCGTTATAAACGGAATCGTAATAGACGGACTCTAATGTACGTTCAGACATCTTTTATATGTACTGTCCTAGCAACAGAGTGCCCTAGACAAGTTGAACAGAAAATCCTGGCAATTCGATAGTCATGATATTTCATATTATTGAATGCAACCATAATGTAAATTTCAAAAATGAAAATAAATGAATTAGGTCATTAGTTAAAATGTGAACGTTGATCGTACATGATCTGAGCAGGTAATGATATGAACTGATATGATATGAAGGAAACTGCAGCAAGATTCAAGGGGCGGTTCAGAATCAGTTGGTTGACGCTTGACAGTAACTTGCTGACTATTTGAATGTGAACAGTTGATGTGCTTTGCTTTTTTTTGAAAATACTCCTATTGATGTTGTTGTGTTATGTTTCAATAAAGATTGTACTTGCGGGTCTGTGTGTGATATGTCTGTGTTGGGGTTGAGACTGTTGAGAGGAATGTATATTGACGAATGATTTGATTATGGGTACATGTTGGTAGAAACAGTTTAAATGTGCTGTGCCGTGTTCGGGTCGAATGAATGAATTGTGAATTATAGACGCTCGAGTCTGAGTTCGGGTCGAAATGGATGGGGGTGACAGTGACTCATTAACTGTGGTGATGTATGTGGTATGTTGTGTGAACCTATGAATGTTCTGCGTTTTATGACAGGAATAAGTTGATGTCAGCTGAAATTCAACTGATAAGCCTCACGTCTTGGCATGGATTTCGATAGGTCCGACTATTTAATAATGTATACGTATGGTATGTTACAGAATATAGACACTAGACAGTTACATGGTTCTGTTGTATTTGACCGTAAAATCCAATACAGTAGGTACTTATGATCTTGACATGATGTTATTTATATGCAATAAAAAAAAAACCACCCAGGACATTTAATGTTTCATAATTTATGTTTACATAATGTTATGTTTGGTTTAATTTCTTATTTTTATTTATATGGAAAAAAATTGTAAAAAACCCGTTCTACATAGCAGGAAATGCAGAATGATGTAAAAAAAAATATAATGTTATTGTGTTATCAAAGATTCAAAATGTTTTATTTGTTTGTGTTTTTTCTTATCGCTTTTTGAGTAATCGCCAATAGAGTAAATCATTTCATTTTTGTTGTTAGCAGTTTTTTTCAAAAAAAGTTTTTAGTTAGGTTTAAAATGTATTTACCGATATATTCAATATTATATTGATAATATGCGCTATGACGTATACGTATGTTATCAATAAATATGTGTTATGTTATGATAATATGTTATAGGTAAGTCCTTTTCAGCCACTGTGACTGCTGAGCTGAAACTTTGAGATGGAAATATACAAGAAATACACCATGTGTCTCCATGCAAATGTTTAGTCCATGCTTAATTGTTATTTATATAACTTCTTATCTTATTATAAACATGGGCCACGAAGTGACGAAGGTGCAGGCATTCTTTGTTGGACCAGAATAGGATTCGTACGAGTTTTGTTGATGAATTGAATTGGAGTTATTTATTAATTTGGTAATTTTATTTTTTGTATAGGTACTGTGGTTCGGTGGACAGGGATGGAGCAAGTTTGAGTTACGGTGACTCAAATGGCGAGTCAGAGAGAAGTGATCTTATCGATTTGCTAGAATGTTGAATTTGTAGGACCTGTTGTTGTGTTTGTTTGTGTCTTCTTTTGTTTTGACCAATAATGATATTAAATAAATATAAATAGGTATTGATATATTGATCTCGTTGCATATAAAATACATATTAAGATCATACACATACTGCATTGGGTCTTACGGTCAATGCAGTACAGTTAGGTAATTGTTTGTCACATACCAGCGGATCTGTCAGGATTCCGTATGTTTGCCAGGACGTGAGGTTAGCGGTCCGGTTCCGGCGGTCATCAACATGTTCCTGTCATAAAACGCATATGAGTATTCATAGATTCAAACTACTCATCAAATCATCATAATTATCTGGTTATTCAATCCATCATAATTAGTTATCCATGTATTAACTTATAAACTGGGCTCTGTTTCCCAACACTGCGGGCGAACACACAAACAGTATCAGCTTTGAGTGTGCAATGGGTGCTAAGGGTAGAATCGCGCGAAGCACCCACTCAAAGTGCATCTCAAACGACATTCCATAGAGACGTATTTCGTCATACCAAGCTAGTACGCTCTATGAAGATAACACAACCATGCTCACGGCGTACTGAAGGGCAAACACGCGACAGTACCCGAGGCCCACGTAGTACTGAAGGGCAAACTCGCGACAGTACCCGTGCAATATGCAAAAACAGAAAAGTGCGCCCGTAACCATAATTCATACAGTTAGACTCGAGTCGTAACAATTGTTATCTATACAATATATCGGTCCTTGTTGACCTAGTGTTATTATATCATCTGTTATCATCAATTAGCCATTCATTATGCTACAACACCATTTCTAAACTAAGAAGGTATAATCAGTGGTACTTCACCATTTCTACATTACGAAAGAATGCTTAGTGATAACTCACCATAGTAGATAGCTTGTATAAATGAGCCATTTATACCAGCTACCTACATTACTTATCAACATTCACGTTAAACTCTATTCATGACTTCTTCCAACTTTTCACATCCCTGACTCACGAAAGTCAACTGCTATAGAAATCCATCTATAACAGCTGTCTGACCTGTGCCAAGTCCCAAGACAAGTAACTCCACTGAAGTACTTCCAGTTTCAATCAGTAACATCATCCCAGTTAGTATTCCGTTACTGATAACTCAAACCATCCTTAAATCTATAAATTACTCAGTAAGTCTGATGACTTACGTGTTTATTGCTAATCCTTGAAGATGCGGGCACACAATCACCACAATACAATTATTACACAGATTAAGTACCATTATTATTATTATTGGAATATAACACAACATTCTCAATAAAAAGATATTCAAAAGACAGAGCACTACTTCCATAACTTTCCACATTCAAATCTAGTCAGAAACTGCGTCAACCTCTGGAGTTCTGAACTGCCCCTTCGTCTCAATGCATTTTGTTAATATTGTTCAGCTATTGGTTACATTTTTAAGTAATGTTTAATTTATTACTTTTTGGCCACGCTTCTTTGTTCAACTCCACGCATTTCTGTTTATCGTCTGTCAACGACGTCCCTTATCTACAGTACACGCTATTCTACATTTTTAGTTCTGGGAATATTTTGTATTTAGGGTAAATCTTAGTTTCTCAAACCATTAAAAATAACATCGTCTTACAAATTTATGTTTTTCTTTTTAGATTTATGCACCCAGTTGTCATGGCTCGTTTTCAGAAGTAACAATGAATGGGTCTTTAATATGGTGTTACGGGTGTGTCATGTATTGCATGTTATGTGCTTGCGCACATAATCTTAATTCTATATTATTTTGCAGAAGAAAAAGTATTCTTAATAAACAAATTTTATGTTCAAATAATTATGCCTATTATTAATGACAATTATAATTTCAGGTCTTTATGGAACAAATAATTTCTATCAAACTGCATTCCATTGCGGGGACCGCAATCTGTCAGGATGGACGAATGTTACAGCCCTATTATCAATACTGTTACTGTTACGTGATAAGTAATCTAAACAAAAAGATGATGACGAAGCCATAGCAACTGAATTCATATACGTTAATACAATATGCCATGTTATGAATAATATGTAGATCTGGGATCATTAATACTTGAACAATAAAACAGTTAACATGTTAAAAGTTTACGAATAACGAGTTAATTATTTTCCAAAATAATATCAATTTAACAATTTATATGAATTTTATAAGTCTCTAAATCTAGTATATATTATACAGGGTGTTTCTTAGAAAAGGTAACGTAGGGAAAATAACATAAAGAACATTTACAATTTTGTAGTAAGCAAGACCTAATGTAAATATCTAGTAGATGCTTTGATTTTTTTTTATTAAGGAGGTTCCGAGTTACAACAGTCAACTATTGCTATATGGAATATACCTATTTACATTAGATCTTATGGCCCATAGCTTACTACAAAATTGTAAATGTTCTCAATGTTATTTTCCCTAACCTTTTCTAAGAAACAGCCTGTACATATAGTAGGTATATACAGGGTGTTCACGCAAGGTAAATTCAATAGGTAAAAAATCTTTGAACACCTTGACTGCCATAGAGGTTCCATGGAACCGGTAAACATTGGATTATTAAAGTATTTTTCTTGCGCCACCGGTCCATTATATCATATTATTATAGGTACTTTACAGCAGTGGACCGAGACAGCCTTGCTGAACATTTTGCATGCCATGTTTTTCGATTTTGCTGTAAAATTAAATAAGTCGGCCTATGTGTGTAACCGACAATGACCCGGATCGGCGTTAGGTTGAGTGGAGGTCCCATGGGACCGGTAACCGAAAATCAAAAATCTCAAAAAATATACTTTATTTTTGAAAATCATAATTACAAAGGTATTTTAGAAGCCATTAATTATTTAAAAGTATATTCGGCCCCATGAACCTTTTTTAGAAATTTGTATCGGCAGTCAAGGTGTTAAAAATCATTGTCTCGAAAAATATGACTCAGAAAAATCAGACAAAAATCAGGAATATTAGTACCTAATGATATCAACATTGAACGAATATTATCAGCATTGCATTACATAAGTTAGTTTCTGGTATACTTATAAAAAAAAAATCGAAAAATCTTACGAGGGCTCTCTCACTGATGGCCTTTCGATTAACATCACACAAAATACCGATTATGTAATTACTAATAAAATGTACTTTATGGGATTTAAATGCAGCTGACAAGGACAAAAAATTATACTGTCCTGTGTCCATCGCTTGTAACGCAAAAAAGTTAAAAACATACGCTCACTATTTGCACTCTCCTGACCTTATTTTTGAAATCAGATGGTTTGTTTTGATCTTAAAAGATAAAGGATGCGTGTAGGCGCGTTAGTAATCAGAAGGGTGTTGTGTGGCCGGAACACAAAGTTTTTAGAATTTGGCCTGTAGGGCCCCAAGAGGGAACAATTAATTTCAATTTGATGCAAAAAAATCTATCCTTGGATCAAAACTACGACCGGGAGCGAGTAACAAAATTCATATGCTTTTGTTGTTAGTGATAAAAAAAATAAATAAAAACTTTTGGAATATATTCTTATCATAAATACTAATTGTAAATATATTATGCTTTAGATAATATATATTTCACTGCAATATCATCGTTATTAAATGTTTTCTACAATTTACTTTTTGCTCCGATTGTAGCTAACCTAAGAACACACAGCTGAAATGAAAACTTCAATGGCGATCATAATCGATTCGAAGTAATATATATTAAAATAAAACATGGCATAATGTTGTTACCATCTTTGTATATGTATCAAATTCTGATACATGCAAAAATCCAACATTAACCGCTTCGAATGCCAGTTCCGGGTACAGCAGCGATGCACAGTTGACTGTTTCTATCTCTATTTTATTTATTTATTGTAGATTATAGACGCGTCGACATCTAAGGTCATTAGCGTCTTTCAACTACACTAAATAACAACTAACTTAAAACTAAATAACATCACAAAACATCCATGAGCGCAGGTGGGATTCGAACCCACGGCAGTCCAGTCTAGAGGTTGCGGCACCAAGCATGCTAACCACTAGGCTATACTGCCCCCTGTTTCTATCTCGATCGGCTAAACCCGGCTCCCTCGAGTTTACCTGAATGAGCTTTTCACCTTAGAGCCTGACGGATCAGACTTATTTACTGACCAGGAAAAAGTGTGCACGGAGCACCTGAAGAAGTTTTCACTTCAAAAAAATACAAATCGTATCACCAATGACCTTACATTTACAAAATGTAAAAAAAAATAAATAGAGAAAACCTAGTAACTACGTATTTCTTCTGCTCTAATCACATTAGTTAAACCATCTTTGTATATTTTAAATTAAACCAGAATACGTGTTACAGGTATTCAAAGGTTTTGTTTTGCTGGAAAAAATCTTTCAAAAGTTTTTGTTTGTTTACTTAAATATGAACTACCAAGAGTTAAAAAAATTATTAATAAATGAATAAAATAATGATTACAACAATTTCTCGAGATATTTTTAGTAAACTTTTTACATAAAATCACAGTTGGGTCATACATTTTTACCGAATGTCCGAAGTCTTATATATTTAAGTACCTACCAAAATATGAAACATAAATAATAGTTTTTAAATCACCTATTTAGAAACATTTTAACAGTTACCGTAATGAACTATTTTATTTTTACATTACGTGGACATTACTCACCAATAAGTAAGTTAAAATTTTATATGCAATATTTTTACTTATGCAAAATCATAAATTACAAACGAAATAAAAATGCAGCATGATATTGCATAAATAACAAGGCATTTGGAGTGATTCTGCTAATTTTGAACAAACGCTAATAAATATTTGCTATTTCCTTTAGCAAAAATAAAAGCCAGCGCGCAAAGGAATACAGTAAGAAATAATATTACACTGCTAGCGTTTTGCACTTTTTGTGCACCGTAACAGTCGTGTTTTTCACTTGTTTTTTTAGTGCCATTTATGGCCGTGTAACGTTTTCCACCGAGTGTCATCTAAATTAAATATGCACCGTGGAGTGTGGAAGTGAAATAAAAGGTAAAAAAATACAAATGTTGCTGGGTTCCATAGAAAAAACGCTTTTTACTACCTCAAAGCGGAATTGCTGTTTCAAAAAGAGGGTTGTAACAGTTACGATCTGTCTATTTCAAACAGCCTAACACAGAAATTTCACTTTTTGCCGATGATACAGCTATTATTCGGTAGCTGCAAAATCCTATAGAATTGACACAATAGTAAATAAATTAAACAAAGCAGCCCAAAATATCATTAAATACTTCAAATATTAGAAGATACAGTTAAATACCGACAAAACAGAAGCAGGTGTGCAAACTTTCACGGCCGGCATTGTTCCAAGTCTGCATGGTTTCCGGGCTTGTAGGCCGTGGTCCGGTGGTATTTCTACCTGACGTTTCGTCTACAACTGCGGCTCACAAGACCTGTGAGCCGCCAAGGAGGACACTTCGACCGCTGCCATATCGCCTTTGAGAATGTCTACCGCAGTTGTAGACGAAACGTCAGGTAGAAATACCACCGGACCACGGTCTACAAGCCCGGAAACCATGAAGACTTGGAAAACAGAAGCAATTCTATTTACCTAAAGAAGACCAATAACCAACAAAACTGTATGTATCAATAATACAAATATAGAGTGGTCTAGTCATGCAAAATATCTAGGACTAAATTTAGATAAAAAAACTAACATTTACTTGTCATAATATAAATACCATTTTATGTTTTAGGCCGGCCGCACATTTCCTACTATCGGATCCGATTGTCTGAAACGATTTAAAATCCGACCACTACCGTGCACTGTCGACAAAATAGCAAAGAAAATGGACGACGGAGAGTTATTGGCAATTACTTTTCTACTCTTACAACGAAAAAAAAAAATAAAACGTCGCTATTGGATACATCCTTTAAATACAAAAAGAATTCAAGAAAGTTGGACGTCCGATCCGATATCGGATCATAAGTGTGCGATATGGTCATATAAACTCATAGATATTTGAGCGTCAGACACCCGGATCCGACAATCGTTTCAGACAATCAGATCCGATAGTAGAAAATGTGCGGCCGGCCTTAAGACCACCAACAGCTAAGGTTATTTGGACCTAGCACCAATTCATATTTTCAATTCATTATTATTTTTTTTCTTAATAATAAATTAAAAATTCAGTTGACACTTTTACCAGCTCTCGGGTTAGAACCCGGGGACTGGAGACCTGTAATAGAGGAACCATAGCAGCGCCATACCATTTTATGTGATAACGCACTAGGAGTCATGTCAAACCTCTTTCCAACGTTTAATAATAAGTCCAAGGTAACAAAACGTAATAAATTAATTCTGTATACCACAATGATTAGAACAATACTAACATAATATGCCTGTCCTGTATTAAATTTTACTTGTAATTCAAATATAAAAAAAATTATAAATTGTACAAAATGTTTAAGAATTATCGGTAACTATCCTAGATATACCCCGTGCTATATGATGCATGAGCAACTAAATATAGAAAATAAATACAATTTTATACGACATAATATATCCATTAACTTTTTTTCTAAAATCAAAGATGACAAAAATCAAATAATATCGAGCATTGCTAACTATGCCGTAAACATAAAGCACAAACGTAAAAGACACCCAGTATATCAATAGTGCATAACATTTCGTGCAAAAATATAGAGGATTTTTTTCAAAATTTTTCTCATAAAAAATTATATTTATTTTATCAGCTTTCTTTTATGTTAAAACTAGTGATGTGCCGGATCGTTAAAAATGTATATCCGCGGATACGGATCTGAATACGGATATTTGGTCTCAAGATCCGCGAATACGGATACGGATCTTAACATTCTTAGAGTACGCGGCGGTAAATACTAAATATTGCACATCGACCTTTGGAAAGAGACTATCTGTTATGGGAAAAAGTTATTGACCACGATATTAAAAAATAAAAAATAATCTGAATGGAATTTAACTGTTTTTCATTATTACCTAATTACCTATATATATAAAATTTTATCTATGAATTGAAAATTGATAAGGTAAAAGATCCGCGAAAAAATTAACGGATACGGATCTTTCTTTTCTCTCGGATATCCGCGGATACGGATCAGATACGGATATCCGGCACATCACTAGTTAAAACATGTGTAAGTTATAGACGATTATGGTCTGGAATCTTGTAAAAAAAATTCTGTAACTTTTTAACTGTATAATAAACTATATTTTTTTTCCTTTATTTGTAGCTATAGCTACTGCAAAATCATTCTTAACGGATACCTTATAACGAAAATTAGCAGAATACCCTGATTGTATATTAAAAGTTATGTCATTATTATCGCTTAATTATAATAATAAAATACGTATGCAACATTTTAACGTAATTGAAAAACGGCAGTCTTCATAATAATATAAAAAGCAATCAGCTCCTGAACAGCCATCTTGAAAACTAACACACATGTCCGGTACTCTGTGTTATAGATTTAAATTGGCTATTTTGGGTCTTAGGATAACTTTAGGACTGCTTAACCTTAAATATGTTTTGAACCCCAATTATTTTCTAAAGGAAATTGTTGTTAAAAGTGAAATAATTAAGAAATGAAATTATATTTATGTGAAAACACTAATTATTTCACTTCTACCATATACTAATTACAATATAGACTGACAACGCCAATTGAACAGAAGTTCACTAATGCTTGGAGTTAACGACACTAGCGAATATACAGTAAATAGTAGAACAATTTTATGTACTAGAAAGGTTAAAGATAACATAGGGTAAGTTCGGTTTTGAGCTCAGATCGATCTGAGTGCTCCAATGCGTTCGAATTTAACATTTATATGCTCTGAAAGATCTCTATCCTGCGTTCGGATTTAAAATCTGGAGGAGATCGAGCACGATCTATGAGCTCCGAGGAAAGCGAGCGAGCAAGCAGATTTAACCAACTTCAGAGCATTCATTTTAAAAATGAGCGGAAATACTTATTGTGAGAATGGATAAATTTCGAAGTTTATTTATATGAGGTAATTTTTCAACAGGTAAAAATACACGAATAATATTTATTCAAAGAATAGTAATAACCAAAAAGTCTATATCGCATAAAATGATTAAATAAAATATTTATTATATCTATGGGTCGAAAAAATCATCAACAACCAGTAGTACTATTAATTTTAAAATAAAGGAATAAAAGGAAAAAAATTGTGAATCATGATTTATTATTATAACAATGTTGAATTAAATCAAAATGAGGAGCAATATTTCGGCTTTAGTAATTAGAATTTAACTTACTGGGGTTATTTTATTCTGACGTTTGGAAAAATCTGCTAAATTACGTTCGGAATTGTTTTGATGGCTCGATTTGCTCGCTTGTCATGTGACCAAAAATCTGTTCGCTTGGCTCGATCAATCGAGTGCAAAACCGAACTTACCCATAATATATACATAGCAACAGACAAGGAAAGAATTTATTAAACTATAACGATTTTAGGTTTTCACGTTGCCAGTCTATAATTGTATGCTTCTACTAATGAGACAAATATTTGAATAAAAAATCTACTACGGTACGATTTTAATAAGGCTTTGAAAAATATAAAAAAAGCAGTCTAAATACAGAAAAGCTGCTTAAAGACATTTATAACAAATATATTTTTTGCTTTATTTAAGCTTATTCTGTTGCATAAGATCCAATGAAATTTTAAAGAAGTTAGCAAATATATAATTATTAATTTTTAAGCATTGCCAGCACTTCTTTGTTCATTCCATATTCTTAATAATTCATTAGGCTCTCCATAGCCATGAGATGCAATTACAAAATGATAGCTAAAAATACTGTACTCTTTTTTATAAAAATGAAATTCTTCACAATGGTATGGTTCAATACCAGATTTAAAAGCAAGCAAGCCTAGATAAACATCATCGAACCTGAAATGTTTTGTATAAAAGCTTGCGTAGTACATATCTAACAGAGCTTCTCTTGACAAAACAAATGCACCGCCAGTTACATAAGGTGGCCACATATCATATGGATATTCGTCCAGCGTTATATACCATTTACTAGATTTATGCCGATGAGGCGAAGAAACAAACACATAACCAGAAAATAAACGAACATCGTCTGGCAATTCAAAATCAAATACTTGTCTTTTTGATCTAATACTGATTGTCGAATTTTTGTAGATTGTTGTATGATTTGTAATCGTACCACTTGTTCGTTTGCTTCTTTCTATAGTTTTTTCTACTTTTAAATTAGGATTAGCTATTGTTTTTGTTATTATACTTTTGTTTAATAAAATTGACTGAAACTTATTTGTATTCTTTGGTACATATTTTGTGTCGACACTTTGAATGTATCTACGTGTTCTTTTACAATTACTTCTTTTTTTATCATTATTTATTTGTCTTTTAGTTCGGTCACTACGCTTCAGAGCATAAACAGGTTCTAATAAATAGTCCGGATAATTTGTAGGATTCCTTATAAATCTAAGAACGTTCTTTGTTGAAATATACATGTCGTCATCAGCAAAAATATAGAATTTTGAAAACGGGCAGTAGTTGTGCGCCCATTTAAAACCCACCATTGTCTTTATTGTGTTGTTAAAATATACATCGTGAAAATCTGCCTGTACAATGTCTTTGTACTTCTGATACTCTTTCGTAATTCGTTCTTGAAGTTCACTGTCAGGACGTGTACCGAGAATAAAGACAGTTTTTATAAGGACGTCAGAAAATCTTCTCTCATATCCCCAGGAATTTCTTATGGCTTTTCTTCTTTCAAAATTGTCGGCTGCCGACTTCACAATATATACCAATCTCGGGTTCACAAAATTTGACCTATCATCTTTACATTTTCTTTCACAGTGCGACACAAATGAGTAATTATAAAAATTTATAGGGTTTACGTCTGGCTTCATGTGGTGACGCAACTGTTGAATTAATGGTTTTAAGTCACCGTCGTAAGGGTAATGAAAATCTTTGTAAAAGTCCTTTTCATATAAGTGCGTAAATACACCAAAATAATTCAACACAAAGAAAAGCAGGACAGCTCCGCAGATGAATCTCAATTTAAATTTTTTCACTGTTCTTGGAACCATTTTTCTCGTTTTGTATTATATTTTGTTTAGAAATAAACTAAAACCGAGTATTATAACCCCACTTTTCAACACTTTTATTAAGCGCGTCATTATCTGTGTATTTTCTTTATTTTTCTATTGCATTAAAATTAACACTTCACTGCAATTATTTTCATTATCTATTTAAAAAAATATATATAAATTTTAATAATTTATTAATCTTGTTAGTAGTGTTATTGATTTGTCAGTTGATCTGTCTGCCTGCTGTCAACAGCTGTCCTGTCCGTCTCACTCATCCTATGCTTCAGACTTGTCATTTTTAAGTAAAACAAAGAACAAAATATAACCTAAAACATTAATATGACAAAGAAAGATACGAAATTGTTTGCCTTTAATAATTTTATCTTGCATACTGCTGCCTTTGTTTGTTGCAGTGTTGAAACTTTGTACTAAATGGGTTCATTAACTGAAGTCTTTAATATTATTCAATAGTTAAATATTTTGTGTTAAAATTACTTATTTTGTTTTGAATTTTGACTTCATATGTGATTTATATATGCGTATTCCTTAGTACTTTTATTTTAGCTAGAATGACTTTATATAAAGTATGATATGTGATAATTTTTCAGCCATGTTTTTAGAAGTGAAATGTGTGTAATTTGTCCCCAATAATATTTTTAATTGTAAAACAGTGATTTGTTAAAATATAGTATAATATTAAAGTGGTTTTAAGTGTTGTGCATTAAAAGAATGGATTCATCCGATAGAGGTAAGTTAATTATCGATATTAATTTAGTAATTTGATGTTTATTGTTTGACACATATAGAAAGGGCAATGGCAGTGTCAGGGTCGCTAAAATTAGTTCAGTGACCGCATTTCATAATGTTTTCAATCCAATATGTTTCTGTTTTAATTAAAAAACTACTGATTAGTGTCCTCAATATTTCCGCAGTTGATATTGATATTTGCGTTGAAAATATTTAAAAAAACATGAACTGTTCTGCATTGATAACCAATCAAAGTATGATTCTTTTTGTAAATGTATAGGTACGAAATAGCTAAAAGATATCAGGAAATAATCCACTGTTACAGTTTAATAACAAAATTTATTAATGTTATCCATAAACTGTACCAGATAGTCAGTTAAAAAATTACATATTCCTTAATATTTTCATTATTTTAGCACTGTAGGTACCTATGTAGGTATTTCGTTAAAAAATAAACGCAATGTTAGTCGACGCTCGACAGGTGGCAACACAAGCCTTAAGGTTGTTCGCACATTAGAGCAAGGTATTGCTTACTGCTTAGCTCAGTAAATGAAAGGAAAAAATCACCCAATGTGCAATTATTATGACATCAAATACCAACAATAGTAATTTCGAGATGTCAGGCGAAATTTAAAATTTTCATGTGCGTTTTTCTCAAAAAATATAGAGGGCGCCAAAAGTCGACCGGCGCCAATATTTTTGAAAATTTTTGAATTTTGCACATAACTAATTAATTCAAGTCATCGCATTTTCACCAAATACATGATTAGGGAGTTTTCGAGGTCGCTGATTACGAATCCGTTATCAGATTTTCAAAAAACAAAATGGCGGATCCAATATGGTGGACGTCTTTCATTTAAATTAATCGCATTCTCACCAAATTCATCATTAGGGGGTTTTCGGGGTCGCTGATTAAGATTCGGGGTTGCCCCGCATTCTTTCAGGTATTCTGTAGGAACAAGACAAGTTGGAGCCGGGAGGAGAAAGTATAGTACTGGCCGCTGAAGCTCATTTGATATTCAGTTTTCCACACCCCGCGTAGGATCCATATAAAAACCCGCGGGGTGAGGGAAACTTTATATCAACCCGCGGATGAGTTTTGGCGGTCAGTACCTTACTCTCGGATCAACAATTATTGTTATTCACTACATTTCGTTTCTTCATTTTGAAGAGAGAAAGTTTTGCGACTTTTTAAATTTGCATGAATGGTGATAACATTTTATTTATACAGGGTGACAATTTGAAAACTTACATTGGCAATATCTGAGGAACCAAAAAAATTTTAAAAATCGCTGAAAACAATTTCTATAATAGGGAGAGGGAACCAAAATTATGTAATAACTAACCTGTTTTCACTTACCCCCTTACCCCCAGCCACCCCAACTAAATAATCTTTAATGGCAACCCCCTACTTGTGATACCTTATCTGAAAGCTCTTAAAAATGCTTTTCAATGGTACCCTACAAAGCTACATTCGATGTAATAGTTTTTGGTTTATTAAATAAAACATTATTTAATTCAATTAAAATTGTATTTTTCATTATTGTACATCATTATTGCACATAAAAAATGCTGTTTTTCGTTTAGAACGTATCGAAAGTCAAATGTTCATTAAATAACAATTCTAATAACAGTAACGTTTCGCTTCTTAAAGAAAAGTAGCAATATAAACCCCTCAAAACCAAATATTTAAAACACCACTTTTTTAGACTTGTCAATTTTTTCTGGTAAAAATTCCGCAGCAACGAATAAACAAAAAATAATACAGGCCTAAAATGTTTGAGAGTTTATTACACATTTCAATGGTTTTATTTTGAAAAGCTGACAATTATTACATCAAATGTTAGCTTGTAGGGTACCATTGAAAAGCATTTTTTAAGAGCTTTCAGATAAGGTGTCACAAGTAGGGGGTTGCCATTAAAGATTATTTAGTTGGGGTAGCTGGGGGTAAGGGGGTAAGTGAAAACAGGTTAGTTATTACATAATTTTGGTTCCCCTCCCTATTATAGAAATTGTTTTCAGCGATTTTTAAAATTTGTTTTGGTTCCTCAGATATAGCCATTGTAAGTTTTCAAATTGTCACCCTGTGTATATGTTAATACTTAAACACCGACAGTTCTCGTCGTTCATTTTACTATTTATACTGAACCGATTTTGACGATCGAGGTGTTATTTGAAAAATTGAAAGGGCCCAGGTACAGATGTGCAGAAAGGTTTCAGAATTGCGATAAGTGGATATTTTCAAAAATATTGAGGCCGGTCGACTTTTGACGCCCTCCAAGCAAGCAAAAAAAAAAAATGTTGAACACATGCATATACTTATATTGTAGAGAAACTCAAAAGCTACAACTTTTGTCATAACCATTTTTCGCCCCCAATTGACCGTTTTGTTGTAAAATCGAAAAAACTGTTTCCACCCCCAACAGTGTCATTTTTGAGAATTTATAACTTTTGAATAATCAGAAATTTCAAAAAATTTTCCAAACAAAAGTTGTTGAATACATCCTTCTTAACAATTTCTGTAATAGTAATTTTTCACGTACAAGCAGTATTTACGAAGATACATGATTTAATCCCTTAAATTCAAGATGGCGGCCACCCCTTGCGGAATCCGAGGGGGGAAACTTGGCTGGAGTGTTCTAGTGGCATTCCCTATCTATACCATTAAAATTTCATCAAACTTCTAATTAACGCAATTTCAGACCTATTTTTTCGACTATTTGATTGGACTATATGCTTTCAAGCTGTAAAACTTTCATCAAAATCGGTTCAGTAGTTTAGAGTCTAGATGTGATATTGTGATGTGCAAACAAACGCACGTTTACTTTTGTAATTTTCATGAGCAAACAGACTAACATTTTACAGATTTATTAATATACTAGTGTTTGCCCCGCGGCTTTGCCCGCGTCGACCTATATACACTGTACAATGTCTTGGCCGGGGGGCGTCATACATTAACGTCTCCTTTGTTGGAATGTAATGTATAGATCGTGAGCGAGCCAGAAGTCCGACTCGCACTTGGCCGATTTTCGGAAAGCCGTGACCACAACCTTTTTTGAGGGCTGGATTCGCGCCTGATGATGAGGATGAAGATTTATTTAGCAAAATTGAAAGGAAATAAAATCGTGATTTTACGATAGACGATTTTTGACTTTCTTTGTCGGACTGGTTATGCGGTGCGATATTTTTGTCGGACACTACAATATTATTGCATAAAATACACTCACTATTACCTGTGATTTTTGGCTGACATGTGGTCAATCGGCAAATTGACATGTTCATTGTTCAGGTCGTCGGAATGAAAAAATGGCGGATAAAATTTGTCGGACAGTATGATTGATTAATTACAAAAATACTTAATTATCAAACAATCCTGCGAGAATCAGCATTGTGATAATCACAAAATGCAACCTCGTGGGAGGGACATGTTGCAGACGGTGGACTCATCGACCGCCGGATTATTTTTGTCGGTCAAATGTGGTTTCAGTTTTTTATGAAATAATCTTTTAATTTCACTGCAAAGTAAGTATGTGGTCATGGCAATAAGTATAACATCGTCATATTAACATGCTTTGGAATTGCTTGTTTGAAAACGCAGGGTTTTCAGAATTTTCGATAACCATTTTTTACTGAAAATGAAACGGAACTGAGAAATTCGCAAACAACCGTTTTTCACCCCTTTTCAACCCCTGTAAATTTTTTTCCACACATGGCATCGATGGAGAGAGAGATAGTTCAAAATGACAATATTTAGCCGTATACAAAAATCCAGTCGGATGTGAATTTTTCCGCAGATTGGTTCTTTAATAATATTGTCTATGTCTAATTTTTCTGGGCTAATTAGGAAAGGTGATAATAAAATGAAGAGAAAAGTTGACTCGCCGTTTTCTATAACGCACTTGTCTTATAATGTGTACGTGAGTCTGAGGCGGACTTTGGGATACAGTGTAATATTTGCATGCATTACTGATGCAAATGCAGTTAATAACTTAGCTTATTTCGCATGACTGCATTTTATCGTAATTGTCGGAAGTCGTGGGGTGCGCAATTTAGTCCCCATACAAAGTATAAGTGACTGATATTGAGCGGGCGTCGGCACCTATTGATGCGATCCGGCCTTGACATGGTACAGTGTAAAACCTACAGTGAAACCCCGTCCACCCACCTTGATCTGTGAATAACTCGAGACCAAAGAAATTGTACAGATAGGTCGCAAATTTTTACACGATTACACTGTTTTTGATGTGAAACATCTTATGTAGGGCTGTGAACAGCCGCGTGAGGGGAAATATGCAACGAAATGTTTGGTCCGCTCCGCTGCTGTTCTCCCCACCACTGCGGCACTCTCTCTCTCGGCTTCCGCGCGCTCGGGCAACCGCGTGTGTTACAGTGCAGTATATAGGATTACGTCAGCATAACAGTTAGTTGGTGCTTTTGAAAAAATATATACTACTACATAGAGAATACCACCGAGTTCAATAACGTTTTCTTTGATGTTTCACATCTGTCGGGGGTCCCGAGATCCACACCCTTTTTTTAAGTAATTATTTGTTATAATTTATGATAATTGATACACCTACATCTTTTATAAAAATGAAATAGGTATAGGTATAACTGGTAGGGCATTCAGCTGACAAGGATTCAGCGTTTAAGAATAAATTGCACGTGTAACGATTAGGCTTGCGCAAAACAGTTCCAAAGACGGAACGGACATGGAACGTTTCCTTTATTGAGCGGACATGTTTCTGAGAATCATTTCCGACATGTCCGAGGAACGATCTTGTTCCACTGATTCAGTGACACATTTGCGTTGAAGGAAAGAAATGATATTATGAGATATTATGATTGCGGACCAATCTCGTTCCACAGTTCTAAAATCAAAACGGACAGAGATAATTGCTTTGTAGTGTTAAACGCCGAGCCTACCCGAACCAGGCCCCTTTTTTCCATTGGCCACTCTGGGCAAGTGCCCAGGGCCCCGCGATCGATAGGGCCCCTAGTTCCTGCCAGATCACCAACCGATAATCGATATTACCGATAAATATATTTATAGCTGCACTATCCACCGGAACTGAACACGTTTCGTCGGCAGGGCCTCCAATAGGTTAAAGACGGCCCTGACCCGAACATGCCAGTCACTAGATATAGTACATATGCACTCACATTCGGGAACGAACAAATACTCATACTGTGGCCGTTGTTGGATTTGACGAATGTCGACAGATCTCGTGGCGGAATCCGACTGTATATGCCGGAGTATGGACATGTTAAGATGCGTTCTAAGGAAAAGTTGGAAACATCTCAGAGATAGCAGCGATGCCGTTGTTTATGTGATGTTTTCGTGGCTCCTCTTTTACAAGCCCCCACTTTCCAGGCTTTAGTCCGAAAACTGGTAAAAATGTCCATTTGATTTTCAATTTATTATTAAAAAAAATAAACTGAAAATACGCCTAAATAATATCTTCGCTGTTGGTCAGTGGCGGGTTTAACACTTAGCTAAGGCCCGCCTCGACTTTTCATTTCGATTTATTTATTGTAGATTATAGACGCGTCGACAACTCAGGTCACTAGCGTCTTTAACACAACAAATAATCCATTTGTGTATTAGAATCCGCTAGCCGGCATACGAGCTCGGGTACCTGGAAGCGCTAATTCCCACAAAACATTGGAATGCAAACTACATTCCAATGTTTCCCCTAATAGTAGGAGAGCCGACCGTGTGAAACTCCCCGGTATAAAGTAATAAGATGAGTGTCGTATCAGATGAAAGAGTGTCAAAATCCTTACACAAAAAGTACAATTTGCCATCCAAGATGACGGGTGGCAAATTGTACTTTTTGTGTAAGGATTTTGACACTCTTTCATCTGATACGACACTCATCTTATTACTCTGTCCCGGGTGGCTTTTGTCAAAAATTTCTATTTTCAAAGGGGCGGCCAGCGGCCCCCGCCAGAATGACGGGTGGCAAATTGTACTTTTTGTGTAAGGATTTTGACGCTCTTTCGTGTGATAGGACACTCATCTTTTATTACTTTTTACCGGGGAGTTTTACACTGTCGGCTCTGGGACTATAAGGGAACGTTTTCATTTCGAGGCCCCTTAAAAATAAATGTTTGTTGACGGTAAAGATTGTTTAATAAAATATGACACTAAGTAGTTATTAATTTGAACAGATGAATTGTGTACAGCAAAGACTAAAAAACCAACATAAAATATAAAAGAACTATAATAACAAATGGAGCTAGGTAACACGAAAAAAATTTTTTGTTGTTTCTGATAAGTAGGGCATCGAGAACCGGCCATATTTTGAGAACCGGTTCTTTCGGTTCTGAACTTATACCAGAACAGGGTACCCGGTTCTTTCGGTTTTATTGGTTCTTAGCTATAAAACAGTAAGCAGTATATTTTTAATATTATTTATTTTAGAGTTTTGTTCATTACGAACATGATATAAGGGAAAGATCGTAAATTAAACAATAAATTCCATATCAAAAAATTATTTATTTTAAGAACAATAGTCTTTTTAAGTATTTTAATTACATACTTATCAAATAATCAGTTTTTTGCAAGAACCGTAAGAACCGAATTACCCGGGCTTTTATATTTAGGAACCGGTTTTTATTTTGCTTCTCGGAACCGGGAAACCGGTTCTTTTGGAACCGGGAAAAACCGGGTTCGATGCCCTACTGATAAGCAAAGCGCGCGCCCACTCATACGTACAACTTATGCATGTTTACAGGAACTTATTCCATACAATCGAGGTTTCAAAAATCCGGAACACTCTTCTAAAATTCTAAACGGTACACCACACTATTAGGTATTCACCAAATGCCAAATATTTGTTTTTGACATTTGGAAAATGTCGCGTGTGTGAAGCCGCCTTAATATGAATGATTTCGTCGTTATATTCTCTAAGTGGGTCACATATAACTACCTTTCTCTGAATCTAGTGACTAGACTGAAACTTATCAACCTTGATATGTCACAGTGTAGATAGTAGATACATCCAACCGTTCCCAAAGGATTTGTCACTGTAACATTTCTATATAAATTTTCATTCCACACGAATGCAAAATATCATCACGGTAAATGTTATATGAAATATACAACATTTAGGAAGAACACGTATTTAAGGACACCCCACATGGCGATCTTCGAAAATTGTAATTTTGTTTACCCTTTTTTCGATGTACGGGGAGCCCCCTAAATATAAACTCAACAAAAAATTGCTTGGAATAGAGCCATCAACTTACATAAATAATTATGTCAATTTCATTTTTGTATAGCATTTATAGTTTAGGAAGTAAGCCAGACGCAGACGGGCAAACAGAATATAGGGTACGGAACCCTAAAAATGGATTTCGTTCTTACTGACTACTAGGCTTGCCAACTGTTCCAGATATTCCGGGACGTTCGGTTTTTTGGACTTTTTTTGACTATTTTGCCCCGCGCGGGACGTCTTTTGTTTCGGGAATCAGATCATACGAATTTCAAAAATTCCGATTCGCGCGTCGCATAATTAGTCCAGGCGATACGGTCCTTGATTTCGATTTTTACTTCCCACCTCTACTATGGTAGGGAAGTAATGGATTTAGTCCGAAAAAAATATTTCGAGATTTTAACAGATCTTCACGTTTTGAGACCCTAGCAATCGTTTAAGATCATTTTCTGATTGATGTCTGTATGTGTGTGTGTGCGTGTGTGTATGTGGTCAATTTTTCGCCTTCGATATCTTAAAAACGGAACAACATACGGCCATGCCGATTGTTCTATTGTGTTTATCATCCTTTAACTTAGATCTGATTAGATTTTGAGTCAAATCGGTTCAGTGGATCCTGAGATATTAAAAAAAACGTTCTTAATGTCACGTATTAACATAGGTAAAAAAAATATAAATGAATTCTAGATGTTAAAATATTTTACTAAAAAAAATAAAAATTTTACGTAAATCAAGGTAACCATGATTTTTGCTATATTATAAAGCTAGCCATCAGTAGATCACTAAACAAAAAAGAGGGCCATGCTTTTTTTCAAAGAATAAAAAAAGAGTGTTTATTTTTTGCAAATATTTACTAGGTGAGAAGTATAGGATTGGTCATCAGTCTAATTTTTTTAAATAGGTACTCAAAAGAACAAAAAGAAAACGTATCCTGACTCCTGAGAGTGTGCTTTTCATTTATTTAAAAAATATTACTTTCACACCGCCTTTTTTCCCTCAGGGGAAACATTGGAGTGTAGTTTACATTCCAATGTTTTGTGGGAATTAGCGCTCCCAGGAACCCGAGCTCATAGAGTCGTACCAGTTGGTTTGTGTATGCCGGCTGGTGGGGTCTAATAAACAAATGGATTATTTGTTGTGTTGGTTGAAGACGCTAATGACCTGAGTACTCTCTGGAACTATACCGAACCGATTCTAAAAATTCTTTCACTAATAGAAAGCTATATACCTACTATCCCTGAGCGATACAGGCTGTATTTTATTTTTATAAATTTCTCGCGGGGTCGCAGTAGCGGATCCAGGATTTTGGTTTGGGAGGAACTTGACCCAGCTGAGGGTAAACCCTTAGCCCCCATTGGCTCCGCTTCTGCGCGGGGGGGGGGGGGGATAATTCCTACGGGATAGTTACAAAACGTAACTTTGAAATTCATTTGCAATTCAGCGTATTAGCGGAATTTTTCTAATATTATAAACACCACCAGCCCGACTTCGCTTCGCAGGGTGAGAATTTCTCGCGTGGGGGGAGATAATAAACCATAAATTCTTATCTCTGGAACTACTGAACTGATTCTAAAAATTCTTTCACTAATAGAAAGTTGCACTATCCCTGAGTGATATAGGCTATATTTTATTTTGATATATTTCTCGCGAGGAGGAGGGGGGGTAATTCCTGTGGGATAGTAACAAAACGTAACACTCTGAAATTCTTTTGCATTTTAGCGTATTGGCGGAATCCTACCAATATTATAAACACCACCGGGCCAACTTCGCTTCGCAGGAGAAGAATTTCTCGCGGGGGGGGAGTTATAATAAATTAATTCTTAGCAACCGGTTGAAGCCGGACGGGACCGCTAGTAAAAAAAACACACTGCCTTTTGGACATATCACGGAAACTAACTATTGAGAAGTTATCTAGATATGCAATGAAGAAATTATTGTAATTCCAGTAGGGGAGACCGGGGCTAGTTGACTAAATTTTTACATAAGATTTTTTTATAAATTAACCGTTCATATTTTCTCAAATTAAAATGTACCACAAGGTTGTAAATTTGTTCAGGTATTCTATTTTAATTTTTAAATCGCTTTAATCGAACCGAGATAAAACTTTTTACCATATTTAGACAGGCAAGCAGAGTAAGTCAACTGGCCCCGGTAGCGGGGTTTGTTGACTTGCATGGTGGGGTTAGTTGACTATACAGGTTTTTTTATATTATATTTGATTATGGGCGCCGGCAGATAGGGACGGGGGGGACAGCTGACCCCCCCTGTATGTGCGCCCATGTATTTGAGGGGTAAAAACAATAACATGATTGAAAAAAACGTTTAATTTCACGTAGAAAGCAATTACAAAAAGTTTACAAATTAAAAAACAATTATAAAAAGTTTACAAATCATCATCTGAGCCACAGTTAATGCACACATAAAATGTTAAATTGGAGTTTTTGGTGCATTTGTTGTGGGCCCATCTATTGCAGCATGTGCATTGAAGCTAGTCAATTAACCTTAGTAAATTAACCCCGACTCCGCTTAGTCAACAAGCCCCATCCGCCATTTTGACATTTTGAGCGCCGGACGTCAGAAATTAATAGACTTCGGTAAAAACAATACACCTTAAATCATATTAAAACTTACCATATTTTCACAAAATATTATTGAAAATATGTGAAAGATTATTTATTCGACAATAATACACAAATAGTTTGAACAAAAATAATTACTTATCGCTGATGTTTTCAGATTTCTGATTTTTTTTTTAAACACTGTGCGAATATCTATAACGGCGGCACATACAATGATGAACTTCATTCCTGTGTTCTTGAACATCGCGATAGCAGTGCCCTCAAATACTTAATAGTGGAACTATCGGCAATTAGTCAACCTACCCATATAGTCAACTAACCCCGATCTCCCCTATAGGCAGACAGTTGTATAACAAAAATAATGTAATATTATGTCCGAAGTCGATAGTCAATAGATTTTCAGAATTCAGATATACAGGTGGCCCAATTTAAACAAACCAGTGAAATATCTCGCAAACGGTAAACACTATAAGAAAATGTTTTATACAAAAGTTGTTTAGTGTCAAGGGGGAAAGAAGACTATGATTGAGCCCGACTTCGCTTCGTCACGCTATAAATCATAAATTCTTAGCACCCGGGCGAAGCCGGACGGGTACCGCTATAATAAATATTGTAGAGTTGACGCAGACTAGAGCCCCGTATTTATGGTAAACAATTGTTGAGCAACACTGTTGCAGCAACGTGAATGAATGAATGAATTGTGAATTATAGACGCTCGACAAGCAGCAACGTGTTTCTGTGCTGCATTGTTGCTGGCAGCTTGTTGAGAAGTTGACGGTCAGCGAGTTCAAGCTTAGCAACAATTATTTACGTGTAAGGACGTGTTTTTAAGAACTTGCTAAACATGGCAGTAGTGTGGAGTAATGATAAAATTATGCTTTTATTTGAATTATTTGTTTCTTTTCTGACTATTGATGGACCAATCATTCCCAGAAGAAATTCAAAATCACTTTTAGTCATTCTCGTACAGTTACTAAATGATCCTTTTGAGATTCTCTTCATAACAGATAATTTCGCACCCACCACCTTTTTCTTCTTTTTAACTGACTTCAAAAAAAGGAGGTGGTTCTCAATTCGGTTGTATTTTTTTTTTTATGTTTGTTACCTCATAACTCAGTCATTTATGAACCGATTTTTATTTGAAAGGATATACTTTCAGATTGGTCCCATAGAAATTTCATCAAAATCGGTTCAGTAGTTCGGCTGATTTTAATAAAAGTGAGTAACGGCGGGTGATTCTTTAAGGTAAATGTCACTTTTTGACACTAAAAAGAAAAAAATATAAAACTTTTTAACAAAAAAAAAAACCTCCTTCAAAAAACCACTAAAAAGTGGAAAATTATGAAATTTTGAGGTCTGTGCCAATTTAATAAAATATGAAGTTGGTTAAAAAGAAGATATTAATCACTATACTATACTTTTTAACCGACTTCATATTTTATTAAATTGGCACAGACCTCAAAATTTCATTATTTTCCTCTTTTTAGTGGTTTTTTTTTGTTAAAAAGTTTTTTATTTTATTTAAGTTACGTCTATATGCTAGGTATACAGAGAACACAACATCACTACTTCTTCTGGCAACATCTTCACGCAGACTGGCAGTGTGGACAAGAAAGGTTAGATTAGATTAGATTAGATTTACACGGGGTGATAAGACATTAGATATCTCACAATCACTGCGACCTATAAGATCTTTTGTGAGTCCCCTAATAGTTTATTTCCAGTCGGGTAAAATGCTTTTTATGAACCTTATAACCTTTCTGGGGGCTTCTCTCCATATGTCTTCAGGCTTTAGAAAAGGCCTGTTAAGATGTTGCAGCCTTTTGGAGAACACTGCTTCACATTCACATAGAATGTGTTCGGCAGTTTCTTTTGCTTCTTTACAGAAGCGACAGTTGTCATCCTGAACTTTACCCATTTTTGAGAGATGGTATCTCAAAGGGCAGTGGCCTGTGAGAAGTCCTGTCATTATTCTCAGTTCTGCTTTGCTGAGAATAAGGAGTTCTTTGGTCCTTGTGGTGCTATGCGAGATAAATCTCTTTGATTGTTTAAGTCCTGGAGTGGACTTCCAACGAGAGATTTTCTTTTCTTCCTCCCATTTGCGAACCTCTAGTTTGATGTGGCTTTTAGTATAGCCACAGAAAGGTTCTGGGCCTATAAAGGTTTTAGTTCCTCCTTCTTTAGCGAGGGAGTCTGCTATTTCATTGCCTTCGATGCCTGTATGCCCTGGAACCCACATTAGGGTTACATTGTTTCCAGCAACATTTGCAGTTGCCATCAACAATGTTGACCAACTGTTGCTCAACAATTGTTTACCATGAATACGGGGCTTCAACTTCAATTTCATATACTTTTAATAACATGCACACGCTCGAGAAGCTTGTTTGTTTGGTGCGCACAGTTGTAGGTCAAGGCTAGGCTATTGTTGTTGTTGTGCACCATTACCTTATTGCACATGCATGTACATTTGTGCGAGATGCAATGCATTTCAATAGAGGAAAGGTGCCCGACTATTCACTCGTGTTATACCTACTCTTCTCTCACTATATAGCTATTCTTGAAGTCAGTGTTTCTATGCCTTTTTTTAAAGGGTAACTACTTATGCGAGTTGGGACGCCGGTGTAACCATGGTAATGAATAAAATATTAGTAAAAAAAAACTTTGGACTAAAAAGGAAAAAATAGTTTGTAATAATTTACGGTTCATAATTATAAAAGCGTGGGTTGTAAACTCTATGATTATTAGTCACGACCCATGCTTTTATAATTATGAAACTAAATTATTAAAATTATTTTTTCCTTTTTAGTCCATTTTAATATTAAAAGCTTGTCTTTAAAAAGTTTTTTTTTAATAATATTTTATTGTTCTTTTTAGTCTTTCAAATTTTTTGGCCGTCATTTCGGATTTATAATGACGTTATACACTGCTTATTGTATTGTACTCGTCATATCCTTTTATTTGATACCCATATCATGGGGGTTGTAAAGAAATAGTTAATTCGCCATTTTGTGCCGGCCGCCATATTGAATTTAGAATGACGTCACACAGCTAATATTGTACTCTACTTGTCATTCCCTTTTATTTGATACCCATGTCGAGGGGATTGTAAATAATAAGGTAATCAGCTATTTTGGGTGGCCGCCATATTAGATCTACCGTAATTTTAAATATACTATATTGTAAATTGTCTTCAGAACCAAAGATGTGTGCAAAATTTCACCATGATTGGATATCGGGAAGTGGTCGAAAATTCGATTGCCAGAATTGTTCCGGACAGACGGAAAGCAAATTAAATAAAAGCTTGTGAAAACAAATCATAATCGGTAAGGAGGTATGGTATTTTTGAAAAGACTGCCACACATTTATTTTCGTACCAATTTCAAAATTTATTGTTTTCATACATTACTGGTATACATTGCCATTTGAGAATCCATAAGAAATAAATTATAATTTAAAAACACTAAAAAACACGCTTTAATGAACTAAAAAGTAAAAAATAATTAATTTTATTGTAAAAAAGCGTGGGGTGGTCTGAAAATATGATACAAAGCACCCCACACTTTTTACAATAAAATTAATTATTTTTTACTTTTTAGTTCATTAAAGCGTGTTTTTTAGTTTTTTTAAATTATAATTTATTTTTGCTTTTTAGTCCTGGAGATCCTGGTCAGGATAATGGGACAAACTTATGGAATTATTGTATTGTAATCGGTCCTTGATAAGTGTGCAAAGTTTCAGTTCAATCTGAAGTTTTTTGCTTTTTTTTTAGTCCTGGAGATCCTGGTCAGGATAATGGGACAAACTTATGGAATTATTGTATTGTCATCGGTCCTTGATAAGTGTGCAAAGTTTCAGTTCAATCTGAAGTTTTTTGCTTTTTTTTTTAGTCCTGGAGATCCTGGTCAGGATAATGGGACAAACTTATTGAATTATTGTATTGTCATCGGTCCTTGATAAGTGTGCAAAGTTTCAGCTCAATCTGAAGTTTTTTGCTTTTTTTTTTTAGTCCTGGAGATCCTGGTCAGGATAATGGGACAAACTTATTGAATTATTGTATTGTCATCGGTCCTTGATAAGTGTGCAAAGTTTCAGTTCAATCTGAAGTTTTTTGCTTTTTTTTTAATCCTGGAGATCCTGGTCAGGATAATGGGACAAACTTATTGAATTATTGTATTGTCGTCGGTCCTTGATAAGTGTGCAAAGTTTAAACTAAATCTGACCGTTCAAAGTTGGTCAAAATCAAGTTCAAAGAAGTCGGTTACAAACTGACAAACAAGCAAGCAAGCAAACATACAGGTGAAGCTAATAAAAGCGTGTTAAAAAATAATTAACTGCTGTGTTGAGACATTCTTGTAGACGGGTTGTGAAATTGTCCATAATCCTTTCAAGCATGACACGCGGAACCCTTTGAATTTCTCGCGTTGTTTTCGGAAAGAAATAAGACAAAGCTTGTGACCAATGTGTTGTTGCCATTCATGATAAATGATTTGTAAATTATCATAGAAAATAAATTTTGAAACAGACACACCAAACTTTTATTTCTGAAATGTGGAGTGGCCTCCTCGGTCACCCGATCTGTCATCTTGTGACTACTTTTTATGGGACTACCTAAAAGCTCAAGTTTACATAAACAAACTACGTAATCTTGAAGTGCTTTCTGAAAACATAACACAAGAAATTCAAAGGGTTCCGCGTGCTATGCTTGAAAGGAGACAATTTCGCCACCCGTCTACAAGAATGCCTCAATATCGCAGTTGATTATTTTTTTTATGTTTCGTTATGTATTCTCAAATGGCAATGTACCGGTAATGTATGAAAACAATACATTTTGAAATTGGTGCGAAAATAAAAACCCCATAAGTACCTCCTTTCCGGGCCCTACATAGTATAATCTAGATTCTAGATATCTGGATGACCGAGAGTTGCTCGGAACAGTTAAATATCAAAGTTACGTCTAGGTACCTATAATTAAATATTAGTTAAAACTACTACTTAAAATATATGTCTTCCTTTTTGTTTTTTCCTTTTTATTCAGTAAATTTAATAAAAATCGTTAGAGCCGTTTTCGAGAAAAAACATTTACATAATATATACATAGGTACCTACATACATGTTAGAGCAAAATATAATAATCCAAATCATAAGCCCGACTCAAAACGGGCAAAGTATTATTTTAACAAAATATAATATATCGCAGCGCCACGTTCGCTGGTCGACACAACATAATGATCTCTAGTCAGATATAAAAATCCATACCCTCTGTGTGCCCTTGTCTTAATGACCAGCGCTTATGACGACACGAGTATTTCGTTATATAAACAAACATCCGTAGACTGAACTTCTCGCAATGACGTCTTAGCCTTTCTATAATTAAGTATTAATAACTAGACGGAACATAAATAATAACCAAAAATAATATTTTTTCGCTAACATACATATGTATGAGCGAACAAGCGAAGCGAGTGAGTAACGCGTTAATTAATCTATATACAGGGTGAGTTCGACCACCCGTATCAGTCGTTTTTTTCGAAAACGGTTAGTCGTAGAGAGTTGTGTCAAAAATTTGTATTATAAAAGCCCTATTAAAGAATCGAATGGTGATAATTTTTTTTTTCGGGAAGGTCGGCTTCCCTATTAGTTTGCTCCAGAATGTCCAGAACTCCGGAATTATAAATGTAACGATAGGTCGAAAGTGGTATTGTTGAAAAGATCTTTAAAAAATAAGCAAGTTTTGTAGGAAAATTTTTTTTATTACTGCCACTCCTGTTAAGTAATATTTGTTTGAAATTACTAAATTAAAATGTCATAAATCATAATAACGAATTTTTTAAAAGTCCGCATTCAAAATCTAGTTACCTATCTATCGATCATTAAATACTGAAGAAGTACACTCACAGCATAACCAGAAGAGCTCAGTAGTATGTATTAAAGAGTAAATGGAAGACAGTTTGAACACTTGTGACAATGTCTAAGGTTGCTAGATTTTTAATGCCGACTTCGATCGTTATTATGAAAATTTGATTTAATAATTTCAAACGATTGTTACTTTACAGGGGTGGCAGTAATTAAATAATTTTTCCTACAAAACTTGCCTATTTTTTAAAGAGCTTTTCAACAGCACCACTTTCAACCTATCGTGCTTTCTAAAATTCCGGAGTTTTGAACATATAATAATTTATATTTATACTTATAGAAATTTACAGGGGTGGCAGTAATAAAAAAAATTTTCCTACAAAACTTGCTTATTTTTTAAAGATCTTTTCAACAATACCACTTTCGACCTATCGTTACATTTATAATTCCGGAGTTCTGAACATTCTGGAGCAAACTAATAGGGAAGCCGACTTTCCCGGAAAAAAAAATTATCACCATTCGATTCTTTAATAGGGCTTTTATAATACAAATTTTTGACACAACTCTCTACGACTAACCGTTTTCGAAAAAAACGACTGATACGGGTGGTCGAACTCACCCTGTATATAAAAGAAAGTCGTGTTAGTTACACCATTTATAAACTCAAGAACGGCTGGACCGATTTTTATGATCTTTGATTTTTTGGATTTATCTCCGCCTTGGTTATAGCAGAATAACTATTAAAACATCGGAAAAATTCACCCGGACCGAATGAGCGAAGCGAGTGAGTAGTGTATTGCAGTCGGGCGAAGCCGGACCGGGCCGCTAGCAATTAATATAAAATCGAACGAATCGTGTGCACTCGAACGAAACCGGACTAGTGCTTAAAATAAAGGACTTGCAATAGTTGCAGTGCCAACGACAAAGGTTATGATGAAAAATAAACAATTTTTTCACAGCTGTTTCTGCACAAATGACAACTTGTTCCCTTGAATGTCATACGAGTATTACTTGTTGTTTATCCTTGAGTGTCGTTAATGAAATATTTAATCATTGTACAGCGCATTACTTATAATTTTTGTCCAAGTTGAGGTCCAGTTTAAGAATGTCTGCATCGACGGAAAAATGTAAAGTGAATCCGCCTTGTATTGCATCCCATTTATTCGTATTCATAATTAAGTCGGTCGTCTAATATTTTTAAATCGAAAACATCAATAAATTGATAATGGCTCATTTCTGTTCGCTTAATCTCGCTAAATTAAAAAAAGGTGTGTGTGCGATTCACACACGATAGAAGTGAATACGCGCACGAAACTCGCGACTACGTTCTGTTGAACTTTTTCCTGGATTTTTTTTAATTTTAATTTTATTTTCATTTTTTTTGCGTCGATATTGACGACACATTTCGGCATTAGTTTTCGGCATCTTATAAAATTTATTATTTAGCACAACAAGATATAATAAAAATACTCACAAACACTGTTAAATAATAACACACCACGCTGACTTCTTACTAAAAAGCATTAATACGCAGCCGCATACAGTAGTATTAGCTCACGTACTTTTCACATATACTTACTAACACACGTTAAATGCTCAAATACAAGCAAGTATTAAACAGTGTGCAATATACATACACACCGACATTTGCTCTCTCGCTCTGGCTCACTAATTACAGGCGACTATGCTTAGAAGACGGGAGTGGGGATGCTACGAAGCATGGCACAAAGAGGAGAGACCGATAATATAAAATAGTATGTATATTTCTGTGTCATTCTTTGCCAGCTTCATCCTACACATTTTTGTATTTGTGTCTCTTACCTGTCGTTTTTTCCGTTGCATCCGGTTTGAAATCACAACGATTCTAAAGAAGTATTCACTTCAAAAATAAAACTTAAAACTTAAGAGGAATCTCCCACTGAAGACAAACTACCTACTACATCAATAAAATTGTGTAGACTTTCACGGCCGGTTTCCAAAAATTCTTCCGGGGACGGGTGATGAGCCGTGGTCAACTCCAGTTGACCACGGCTCATCATCCCGGAAGAATTTTTCACCTTGTTTGACAATACCTACTACATCCTTCCGATTGCCACTGGACCCAAAATACCAATAATTAATAAGAGAACTCTAATAAAACATGTCTTGTGCGACTCTTGTAACGCATAATAAGTGAAAAATAGACGTTCACCATTTTCACTTTCCCGCCCTTATTTTTGAACTTAGAGGATCTGTTGTGATCTCAAATTAATGATAAAGGATTAGTCTAGACGCACTACCGAGCACTTTTTGAATATTACCGAGAATCTTAATAAATTTAAGCATATAAGCCAAAGAGATTTTAACGTTATGAGAAAAAAACAGAAAATTATTCTCATAAATGAAAAGTTTTTAACTTGAGTGCGTTTAAAGTATTTACTTAACAATCCGAACTTCCACCGTACAAAAGTCTACTGGACAACACTGACGCTAATGACCTCTGTTGTCGAGCGTCTATAATCTACAATTCATTCATTCATACTGGACAACACTACTGAAATTTTATTAGTGAGCTAGCTGTACCCGGCCCGACTTCGTCCGTGTAGATTAAATGTTGCTGTCTCTCGAGTTAATACCTTACCACTCGCTTTGCTCGTTCACTCAAATTTATGGGTAATTTATTATTAGGTTACACACTCGCTTCGCTCGTTCGATCTCCAATTTAGAATCAATGTGATTTGCACTCGGATAAATTTTTTTGTTTTTCGTTTCAGTCTACTAACATAGCCTTATTGTTATATTTGCAAGATTAAGCATTTTTATAAAAAAAATTAGCAATTCCTTTTAACCCACTTAAAGGGTTGTTTAAAAAAACGCCCAAACACGTATTTGCTTGTTAGTATGTTAAGTTCAAATACCTCTCACTGTAACGGTTTGTGAGATATGTACATCTCCTGATAATGCCAACTTGGTTGGTGAAACGTACGTCGAGAGTTTTTATTATGGTTTGGTGTTTTGTGGTAATTATAAAATTTTGTATGTACATTTTGTCAAAAAATCTAAACCCCTTTTGATCCTCTTAGAGGTCGAATTTCGAAAAATCCCTTCTTACTGGGTATTTTTGTCACAAAAAGAACCTACCGTCCAAATTTCAAGTTTATATCTTCAGCGGTTTTTTTAAATCTACTTATGTACAGCATGCAATTCTATCGGCAAAAAATAATTCAAAAGCCACTTGGGAAGTGGTCAATAATCTCTTGGGGGAAAAGAAGAAAAGTGTGGAGCTAGCTGAATTAGAGATAAATGGGCGTTTAGAACAAGATCTTAAAAAAATATCCGAACATAATATAAGTGAATATTTCGCCACCAAAATTGAAAAAAAAGAGAAATTTTCTTTGCTAATAATAAAAATACCCAACAATATTTCTAGAACCAATTATATGCGAAGAACTGTTTAATATAATAATAAATTTAACAAATAAAAAAAGCACCGGCATCGATGAGATAACAACTGAAGTGGTTAAAGAATGCAACATTTACATTGTTGAACAGTTAATAATAATAATAATAATAATAATAATAATAATGCGTTTAACGTCCGTTTCTCGACATTATGTCATAACAGACGCCATTCGCACCATTACTATTTTCTATTTTACCACTTCCCGTCAGTGGCGGCTCGTGCCTGTTTAGACAGGTGGTGCCAAAACGACGGCCAAAATAGAAAAGAAATAAAACATAGAAAATAGCTTTCTAAACAAGTACACACTGGGCACAAAGTGCAACAATAGAAATTCGAAAAAAACAGTTTAATAAAGTTCAAGGTCTCGACACATTTCTCGCAAAATAATAAAATAAAGAATATATTTTACGCAACACATATTACATAACTGAAAGTTACATAACTGAAAGTCCATCCTTCTTTCCTTCTTGCTTGTAAATTTTTTAATTACTTTATTATTAAAATTTTCAATTCCATAAACAAAATTTTTTCCGCCGATAGCTAAGTCTGTATTTCTTAAAAATGTTTAATTCTTTTAAGCATTGAAAAACAACGTTCAGTTTTTCTTATTCTTTTATTTGAAATTTAAGTTTTTTCCATAAAGTCTAAAGAGAATGCACTAAAAAGTTTTTTTAAAAAATTCACTTTGTGGTCATAACGGCGAATATAGTTATCAATAATTTGCCTTCAATAGATATACAAAACAAGCTAAAATGAAATTAAGACGACACATTCAGTAGTCACACACTACAAAGCAACACAAACTAAAAAAAATGTTGACAAAGCAAAAGATTAAATAATAAAACAAATTTGTTATCAACAATAACATTTAACCGAAACAACAATCTGAGCAATGCGTAATCAGATCTGTTACAAATTATTATAAACTTATGATTATAAACTGTAAATTTTTGTCACTTTCTAACAAATTTGACAGTACATAAGGGTAAAGTGAGACAGAAATTTTACAGTGCTGTAAACTCCAACATTGACCATACAGAATATCGCCACTTAGGTGCTTGGCACAAATTTCGTTTGGATTTAGCATTACTGCATACGGAAATCATGAGTACGTAGTTCCATCTCTCTTGCTCTCATATAAGGACCGTAAGGTATGCTTTGTTTCACTTGTGTCTATTATTAAATGGCACAGGATAAGTGTTGCTGATCGCGTGGTGAATGTTTTAGGAAATTTTTGCGATTTAGGTCGAACTCTGCTGTCCAGACAATCAATAATTTAATAAATTGATTAAAAAAAATAGTAATAAAAATAGATACATATTAGCAAAAAATATGTTTAGAGAAAATTGAAAAATTGGGGGTAGTGCCATGGCACTGTGGCACTACCCCACGAGCCGCCACTGCTTCCCGTTTTCTACATTTTTAAACTTCAACTTTTTTTTTAATAGCAATGCGAATGGAGGAATTATAGGAAATTAGGATAAGGTAGGCAATTTTAGGAGCATAGGAGTTTGACAGGTAAATCGGCCATGGCCTTGCTTAAAGAACCATCTCGATATTCATGTGGAATAATTGAGGGAAACCATGGAAAACCTCAAACAAGATGGCCGGTACAGGAATTACCGTTTCTCGACGTGAGGCAGTAGGAAAACATTGTTGAACAGTTATCACATATATTAAATCTTTCTTTCGAGCAAGGAAAATTTCCGTTATTGATGAAAGTGGCGGTTATCAGAACGATTTTTAAAAATGGAGCAAAAAATCAAATAGAGAATTACAGACCAGTAACACTTCTACTAATATTCTTCAAAATTGCCGAGTATGCAGTCCAGTCTAGACTAGTAAGACATATATAATTATATTAACAGATCACCAACATGGCTTTCGTCAAGAAAGATCCACAACTACAGCTTCTATAAGTTTGTTAGAATATGTTTATGACTCATTAGATGATGGCAATTGTACGGCTATTATCCTTTTCGATTTATCGTGCGCATTCGATAGTATGGACGTGGAAATTTTATTAGAAAAACTGAGCTATTTTGGAATTCGCGGTAAATGTGCAGAATGGGTTCAAACATATCTATCTGACAGAAAAGCGTTTGTTAAAGTGAATGGGGTCTTCTCGTTGGAAAAAACTTACAACATTGGCGTCCAACAGGGTTCCATATTGGGTCCCTCTCTTGTTCTCTTTGTATGTCAACGACATGCCAGAATTTATTAAAAGTGAATGTGTGTTTATCTATGCTGATGACATCTCGGTGGGTCTGTCAGCCAACTCAATGGAAAACCTTATTGAGAAGATTCAAACCCTTTGTGATAATGTTTATACGTGGTGTATAGCGAACAAATTAATGATGAATTCTCATAAAACACAGATATTATTATTTTCCACCACAAACATACCAAACAATATTATATACATTAATGTCAACCAAAAGACAGTAGCTACAGTAAATCAATGCAAATTTCTCAGCATATTTATTGACGATAAACTTAAATGATCTAAACAGATCGCTCATGTCTGTGCAAAACTAAATTCATCTTATTTTCAACTTAAAAAACTAAAATCAAGCTGCACTGTGCAAACACTTATAAACGTATATTATGCCTCTGCATATTCCCATCTAAACTATAACATCATAATCTGGGGACGAGCTTCCGAAATAAATAGAGTACTCATTATTCAGAAACGATTTCTTCGGTTAATTTTCAATTTACGCCCTCGAGATTCAGTAAAACCAACTTTTAAGAATAAGAAAATACCCACAGTAATTAATCTTTATATTTAGAATTGCGTCTTATTTGCAAGAAAAAAATATAAATAGGCATGTCAGCGATGTTCATAAATACGTCACAAGAAATCGTGATGACATATACGTGGGGAAAATATAACTACTCAAGAAGCACAAAGAGCCCGGTACGTTCCTCGTCTCTGTTATATAATAGATTACCTGTATACATTAAAAAGACAGACAATTTTAATAAATTTGGACAATCAGTCAAAATGTATCTATTAAACAATCCGTTTTATACAATTTCAGAATTTTAACATGTTTTTTGTGAATTTTACTTTGTTGACAATGTATGTACAGTTGCGGACTTAATAAAGTTTACACTTGAGTTTTTCAGTGTAAATTCACAAAAAGTCTGTAGCTTAGCAACAAATTTAGTTTTTAATAGGTAAATGTAAATGTCAAAAATTAAAAGAAATATTTGTCGTTTAAATGCCTCGAAATTATTAAAACGATGAACAAAAAAGAAGAATTATTGCAAGATTGGAGGAAGGAATTTGCTAGTATCAAATATTATCAAATCTTTTTATGTTTTAATTGAATAATATTGAGTAATTTGGATTGTATAATAAACAACTGAGGTGTTTTGATAATAATTTTTTTATTGAATTTTTAGGATGTAACCTTAGAAATTGATACATTACTATCAAAAGCCAAATTACAATATGCAAAAATTAAAAAAACCGGTAACTAGATGATACAGGTAACTTTTTTAAGTCCGCGACTGTACTTATTTTATAAGGCGATATACAATAAATATATGTTATGTTATGTACAGAATGTCATATATTTTCAACTAAATATCTCCACTTAGTTGAAAACAAATAATATCTTAAATCTAGGTTGAAAGCTTAAAGTCGTATTAGAAACCGTATATTAATGAAGTTTAGACAGATTATGGAGTAATCTGAAATATCAAATGTTCACAATTATCATTGTCTGCCTTGAAAAAAAATTTTTTTTGCATACCTGACAGGCTTCATACTGATTAATCCATTTGGGGAAAGGTCTGCCAGGTAATCAAAAAAATCTTTTTTTTAAAATTTATTTATTATTTTATTTTATTTATTTATACCTACTCATTTTTTGTAGTAGGTAATATGATTACTATTTATAATCAATTATTTCAGTTTTCCTACCCAACTTGACAGTGTCAGTTCCAGGGTATTATTTTATGAATCATACAACTATGCTTTGTTTTCGTACGTCACAAAAATCCTATAAGAAAAATTTTATTTTTGAGTTACTTGTACGTTGCGGCGGTGCAGTTTTTCTTTGTGGTCGAGAGCGACATATACTGAATTATTGCGGCCATAAATTGTGAAGTTTTCTAAGAAAGTCGGTTGTTTTACTGAAAAAAGTTACAAAACAACTTTGCTATATTTATAAATTTATAATGTTACAGAAAATAGATAGATATAGTGACTGTTAAGCAAGATTGCTGTTGGAAGTCCAACGAATGAGTAATTATATTGACTTCGATTATTTTATGTTCGTCATTTATACAAAAACTAGCGGTTCCCGTCCGGCTTCGCCCGGGTGCTAAGAATTTATGATTTATTATCCCCCTCCTCGCGAGAAATTTTACCCCTGCGAAGTGAAGTCGGGGCTGGTGATGTTTATAATATTAGTAGGATTCCGCATATACGCTAAAATGCAAAAGAATTTCTAAGTTACGTTTTGTACCGTTTAAGTACCGTTCGTGTGATCGCCGCCTTCGTTTCGCTCGGGTCGCAAACTTCACACTCGTCGCATTGGCCAACATTCTGCCCTTGTAACACAATTTACTATTGATTGTGTATTATATGTATCGTAACTTTTTTTTTGATTCTCCAATAATATGCTGTACCAGGATATTTAATCAATTCCCTTATACGAAATAAAAAATGTTGCTAGTTGTCGACAGTTCAAGAGTAAACTTGAGGCTTTTCTTTCTGATAAATGCTTTTATTCTGTTAATGATTTTTTTAATACCTATAATGTAATTATTTATATTTTTTATGTTTAGTAATAATAGGGTAGGTACATGCCAGTGGACAGTGATCAATATAAAACTTCGTTATAATGAAAGTATATGCTCTAAAATATTTATTAGAATTTTTATTTTTTAAATAAAATCATGATTTTTAATCTATTTGCACGTGACTTAAAACACCGCGTGACGTCAATTTTGAGTAAAAAATACATATATCCATAGCGACGCAGCTTAGTTTGTTTACATTATGTTTACATAGGTACAAAACGGTATTTTTCAACACTCTGTTTCTGGGTCTTTAAATAATATTTGTAGCTAATATAAACGAACTTTCATAAAATTATGACGTCATATTTGAGTAGAACAAAAACGATTTTTAGCGGGCGGGGCTAACATTAATATTTCAAAAATTATTTTTGAGCTTATTTGAAATCAGAATGAAGTGATTTAGGTGTCATTTTGTTCATAATTTACTGCTCTATTAATATAACACACACAAAAAAAAATTTAGTCATCTACCCTATTGTATCATTCATCAACTGACTTCTATACAATCTATTTTGTCTTTGTAGCAATAAAGAATTTAAATTTTTATTAAAGCACTAAGTACATTTAATATATTAGAAAAAAATTAATGGATATGTAGATATCGATATAGGTACTTACATAGATTATAGGCGCACGATAACTTAGTTTTTATAATATTGAATATTGACGTAAACATGCAAAACTGTATATTGATTAATTAATAGTGCGAAATGAAATTTGCCAAAATCAGATTATCAATACTAATTAATATACTAAAATATGTCTGTAATTTAGTTTTCTTACGAATCTTTTGAGTATTTTGTGATGCCTTGTTTGAAAACAACTGGACAGATTTTGATCAAATTTATCAACTTATTGTTGCCCAAACTTAAAATATAGGGTATGCAGTCAGTGGCGTAGATACCATAGGGCTAGACGGTGCCGTGCACCGGAGCCCCCAAGCTCAGGGGGCCCTAGGACACTGACCATCAAACCTCATATTGAACTAGCGAAAAATTCTCCCATCTTCAGAATGTAAATAAAATAGGTTGCAACACGACTTCAATCATGACAACTCATTTGAAAGAATACAGAGGAATTCTCAACAAGTTCCGACTTCTTTTCGAAACTTATGGGGAATTTCCCTGTATTCTTTCTGTTGTTTGTGCAGTGTTGCCAACTTGAAAGATTCACCGTCACATTTAACGGTCTATAAAAATAATCCGTTAAATCAATTAAAACTTTATTGCAACAAAAACCTTTTATAGAAAACTTTATATTATTTCAATTCAAAATTTTTTTCTGTAAACTGTTACTTGAAAAAATAATTATATGTATTCGAGTTCCAGTATACACCAGAAAGATATTTTTACTTGAGAAACGGGATGAGTCAACTTGGCCCCCCACCTCATTTTTTTTCAGTTTTTTTTTGATAAATCAATTGTGCTCGAATTGTGCTCAATTGTGCTGCTAATATTTTCAATTGTGCTCAATTGCAAATTGCTTAAAAATTGAAAACAAATCCGGGGGCCAAGTTGACGCTCAGCCCCCGGAAATTTTGGAATTTCGATGTTTTTTTTAGCTCATTCAATTGTGCTCGCAGTGTGCTGAATTGTGCTGCAAAGATTTTCAATTCAGCTCATCTGCAAAGTACCTTAAAATCGAAAACAAATCCGGGGGCCAAGTTGACGCTCAGCCCCCGGAAATTTTGGATTTTTGATGTTTTTTTTAGCTCATTCAATAGTGCTCGAATTGTGCTCAATTGTGCTGCAAAGATTTTCAATTCAGCTCATCTGCAAAGTACTTTAAAATCAAAAACAAATCCGGGGGCCAGGTTGACGCTCAGCCCCCGGAAATTTTTGATTTTTGATGTTTTTTTTAGCTCATTAAATAGTGCTCGAATTGTGCTCAAATGTGCTGCAAAGATTTTCAATGCAGCTCATCTGCAAAGTACTTTAAAATCGAAAACAAATCCGAAAGCCAAGTTGACGCTCAGCCTCCGGAAATTTTGGATTTTTGATGTTTTTTTTTAGCTCATTCAATAGTGCTCGAATTGTGTTCAATTGTGCTGTAAAGATTTTTAATTCAGCTCATCTCCAAAGTACTTCAAAATCAAAAACCAATCCGGGGGCCAAGTTGACGCTCAGCCCCCGGAAATTTTGAATTTTTGATGGTTTTTTTAGCTCATTCAATAATGCTCGAATTGTGCTCAATTGTGCTGCAAAGATTTTCAATTCAGCTCATCTGCAAGGTACTTTAAAATCAAAAATAAATCCGGGGCATGTTAAAGTCAGCCCCCGGAAATTTTGGATGTTTGATGTTTTTTTTAGCTCATTCAATAGTGCTCGAATTGTGTTCAATTGTGCTGTAAAGATTTTCAATTAGGCTCATCTGCAAAGTACTTCAAAATCGAAAACAAATCCGGGGGCCAAGTTGACGCTCAGCCCCCGGAAATTTTGAATTTTTGATGTTTTTTTTAGCTCATTCAATAGTGCTCGAATTGTGTTCAATTGTGCTGTAATGATTTTCAATTAGGCTCATCTGCAAAGTACTTCAAAATCGAAAACAAATCCGGGGGCCAAGTTGACGCTCAGCCCCCGGAAATTTTGGATTTTTGATGTTTTTTTTAGCTCATTCAATAGTGCTCGAATTGTGCTCAATTGTGCTGCAAAGATTTTCAATTCAGCTCATCTGCAAGGTACTTTAAAATCAAAAATAAATCCGGGGCATGTTAAAGTCAGCCCCCGGAAATTTTGGATGTTTGATGTTTTTTTTAGCTCATTCAATAGTGCTCGAATTGTGTTCAATTGTGCTGTAAAGATTTTCAATTAGGCTCATCTGCAAAGTACTTCAAAATCGAAAACAAATCCGGGGGCCAAGTTGACGCTCAGCCCCCGGAAATTTTGGAATTTTGATGTTTTTTTTAGCTCATTCAATAGTGCTCGAATTGTGCTCAATTGTGCTGCAAAGATTTTCAAATCATCTCATCTGCAAAGTACTTTGAAATCAAAAACAAATCCGGGGGCCAAGTTGACGCTCAGCCCCCGGATATTTTGGATTTTTGATGTTTTTTTTAGCTCATTCAATAGTGCTCGAATTGTGTTCAATTGTGCTGTAAAGATTTTCAATTCAGCTCATCTCAAAGTACTATAAAATCGAAAACAAATCCAGGGCCAGTTAAAGCTCAGCCCCCGGAAATTTTGGATTTTTGATGTTTTTTTTAGCTCATTCAATAGTGCTCGAATTGTGCTCAATTGTGCTGCAAAGATTTTCAATTCAACTCATCTGCAAAGTACTTTAAAATCGAAAAGAAATCCGGGGCATGTTAAAACTCAGCCCCCGGAAATTTTGGATTTTTGATGTTTTTTTTAGCTCATTCAATAGTGCTCGAACTGTGCTCAATTGTGCTGCAAAGATTTTCAATTCAGCTCAACTGCAAAGTACCTTAAAATCAAAAAAAAATCCGGGGGCGAAGTTAACGCTCAGCCCCCGGAAATTTTGGATTTTTGATGTTTTTTTTAGCTCATTCAAAAGTGCTCGAATTGTGTTCAATTGTGCTGTAAAGATTTTCAATTCAGCTTATCTGCAAAGTACTTCAAAATCAAAAACAAATCCGGGGGCCAAGTTGACGCTCAGCCCCCGGAAATTTTGGATTTTTGATGTTTTTTTTAGCTCATTCAATAGTGCTCGAATTGTGTTCAATTGTGCTGTAATGATTTTCAATTAGGCTCATCTGCAAAGTACTTCAAAATCGAAAACAAATCCGGGGGCCAAGTTGACGCTCAGCCCCCGGAAATTTTGGATTTTTGATGTTTTTTTTAGCTCATTCAATAGTGCTCGAATTGTGCTCAATTGTGCTGCAAAGATTTTCAATTCAGCTCATCTACAAAGTACTTTAAAATCAAAAACAAGTCCGGGGCCAGTTAAAGCTCAGCCCCCGGAAATTTTGGATTTTTGATGTTTTTTTTAGCTTATTCAATAGTGCTCGAATTGTGTTCAATTGTGCTGTAAATATTTTCAATTCAGCTCATCTGCAAAGTACTTCAAAATCAAAAACAAATCCGGGGGCCAAGTTGACGCTCAGCCCCCGGAAATTTTGGATTTTTGATGTTTTTTTAGCTCATTTAATAGTGTTCGAATTGTGCTCAATTGTGCTGCAAAGATTTTCAATTCAGCTCATCTGCAAAGTACTTTAAAATCAAAAACAAATCCGGGGGCCAAGTTGACGCTCAACCCCCGGAAATTTTGGATTTTTGATGTTTTTTTTAGCTCATTCAATAGTGCTCGAATTGTGCTCAATTGTGCTGCAAAGATTTTCAATTCAGCTCATTTGCAAAGTACTGTAAAATCAAAAACAAATCCGGGGGCCAGGTTGACTCTCAGTAACCGGAAATTTTGAATTTTTGATGTTTTTTTAGCTTATTTAATTGTGCTCGAATTGTGCTCAATTGTGCTGCTAATTTTGTCAATTGTGCTTAGTTGAAAATTGCTTAAAAATCAAAAACAAATCCTGGGGTCAGGTTAATGCTCAGCCACCGGAAATTTTGGCTTTTTAATGTTTTTTTGCCATATTGAATTGTGTTACATTGTGCCAAAGAAAATGTCAAATATTTAATTTTTTCGGGGCAGACCCTTAAGTTGAACCTTATTTACAGGTCGTTACAATCTTTAGTAGTTGATACTAATATCCAGAGATGCCTTTTAAATAATGCGTTGAAATAAAAAAATGCTTCTCTAAAATATTTAAATGCTTAGGAAATTTGGCAAATATTCCAGGTAAAAGCAGCTTCTAAGTCATTTTACGGGCTTTTGTTTTAAACCGAAAACATAAAGTTGTTCACAATAATTCACACATGCGTATGAAGGGTTGCCGATTTTAAACCAACGTATTTCCAACGGTTACTCTAAATACAAACAAACATATACAGTGTGTCCCAGAATAGATGTAACAAGAACATTTTTTTTAATATTGCTGAAATTTGAAATGGAGTTATAAATTTGCATTTTAAACAACTTTTTTTAAATTATATTTTCAAATTTTATTAAATAAATAATAAAAAAATCGTTTGTTTTGTAACGTTGTAAAAATGACCGAGAAAAGTATACCCTTTTCTTGGTCATTTTTACAACGTTACAAAACAAACGATTTTTTTTAATATTTCTGAAATTTGGTATGGGTTTATAAAATAGCATTCTAAACAACTTTTGTCTGTAACATTTTCATATTTCGAAAAATATTTTCTTAGTCATTTTAGAGCCCCGTACCTCCGTATGGAACACTTTTACTCTGTTTACGATATCTGTACGTCCGTCCGTGTTTCCGTCCGTCTGTCACAGGGCTCTATCCCACAAACAGTACGAGGTAGCTAGTTGAAATTTTCACAGATTGTTGTTATGGCATAAATCTTGACAAATAATAATTATAATTATTATTTGCGAATCAAATATAATTAAAGTATATTTATATACTTTAATTAAATTTGATACGGAAAAAAATTGAAACACTAAAAAGAACAGAATAAAATATAAGTAAAAAAAACTTTTTAAAACCAAATCAAAAAATGTTTTACCCCCACTCAACTCGTTAATCCTATTTTTGTATGGAACGATCGATGCGCGAATCTATAACTCGCACTAGGCCAACTTTTACAACTTTGCTTATAAAACACCCTGTAGAAATTCTAAATTTGTTTGTTCATTACACCTTTCGTTACAAAAAAATCTTTACAGCACAATTGAACACAATTCGAGCACTATTGAATGAGCTAAAAAAAACATCAAAAATCCAAAATTTCCGGGGGCTGAGCGTCAACTTGGCCCCCGGATTTGTTTTTGATTTCAAAGTACTTTGCAGATGAGATGATTTGAAAATCTTTGCAGCACAATTGAGCACAATTCGAGCATTATTGAATGAGCTAAAAAAAACATCAAAAATCCAAAATTTCCGGGGGCTGAGCGTCAACTTGGCCCCCGGAATTTTTTTTGATTTTAAGATACTTTGCAGTTGAGCTGAATTGAAAATCTTTGCAGCACAATTGAGCACAATTCGAGCACTATTGAATGAGCTAAAAAAAACATCAAAAATCCAAAATTTCCGGGGGCTGAGCTTTAACATGCCCCGGATTTTTTTTTGATTTTAAAGTACTTTGCAGATGAGCTGAATTGAAAATCTTTGCAGCACAATTGAGCACAATTCGAGCACTATTGAATGAGCTAAAAAAAACATCAAAAATCCAAAATTTCCGGGGGCTGAGCGTCAACTTGGCCCCCGGATTTGTTTTTGATTTTGAAGTACTTTGCAGATGAGCTGAATTGAAAATCTTTACAGCACAATTGAACACAATTCGAGCACTATTGAATGAGCTAAAAAAACATCAAAAATCCAAAATTTCCGGGGGCTGAGTTTTAACATGCCCCGGATTTCATTTCGATTTTAAAGTACTTTGCAGATGAGCTGAATTGAAAATCTTTGCAGCACAATTGAGCACAATTGAATGAGCTAAAAAAAAACATCAAAAATCCAAAATTTCCGGGGGCTGAGCGTCAACTTGGCCCCCGGATTTGTTTTTGATTTTGAAGTACTTTGCAGATAAGCTGAATTGAAAATCTTTGCAGCACAATTGAGCACAATTCGAGCACTATTGAATGAGCTAAAAAAAAACATCAAAAATTCAAAATTTCCGGGGGCTGAGCGTCAACTTGGCCCCCGGATTTGTTTTTGATTTTGAAGTACTTTGCAGATGAGCTGAATTGAAAATCTTTACAGCACAATTGAACACAATTCGAGCACTATTGAATGAGCTAAAAAAAACATCAAAAATCCAAAATTTCCGGGGGCTGAGTTTTAACATGCCCCGGATTTCTTTCCGATTTTAAAGTACTTTGCAGATGAGCTGAATTGAAAATCTTTGCAGCACAATTGAGCACAATTCGAGCACTATTGAATAAGCTAAAAAAAACATCAAAAATCCAAAATTTCCGGGGGCTGAGCGTCAACTTGGTCCCCGGATTTGTTTTTGATTTTGAAGTACTTTGCAGATAAGCTGAATTGGAAATCTTTACAGCACAATTGAACACAATTCGAGCACTATTGAATGAGCTAAAAAAAACATCAAAAATCCAAAATTTCCGGGGGCTGAGCGTCAACTTGGCCCCCGGATTTTTTTTTGATTTTAAGGTACTTTGCAGTTGAGCTGAATTGAAAATCTTTGCAGCACAATTGAGCACAATTCGAGCACTATTGAATGAGCTAAAAAAAACATCAAAAATCCAAAATTTCCGGGGGCTGAGCGTCAACTTGGCCCCCGGATTTGTTTTTGATTTTGAAGTACTTTGCAGATGAGCTGAATTGAAAATCTTTACAGCACAATTGAACACAATTCGAGCACTATTGAATGAGCTAAAAAAAACATCAAAAATCCAAAATTTCCGGGGGCTGAGCGTCAACTTGGCCCCCGGATTTGTTTTTGATTTCAAAGTACTTTGCAGATGAGATGATTTGAAAATCTTTGCAGCACAATTGAGCACAATTCGAGCACTATTGAATGACCTAAAAAAAACATCAAAAATCCAAAATTTCCGGGGGCTGAGCGTCAACTTGGCCCCCGGATTTGTTTTTGATTTTGAAGTACTTTGCAGATGAGCTGAATTGAAAATCTTTACAGCACAATTGAACACAATTCGAGCACTATTGAATGAGCTAAAAAAAACATCAAAAATCCAAAATTTCTGGTGGCTGAGCGTCAACTTGGCCCCCGGATTTCTTTTCGATTTTAAAGTACTTTGCAGATGAGCTGCATTGAAAATCTTTGCAGCACAATTGAGCACAATTCGAGCACTATTGAATGAGCTAAAAAAAACATCAAAAATCCAAAATTTCCGGGGGCTGAGCGTCAACTTGGCCCCCGGATTTGTTTTCGATTTTAAGGTACTTTGCAGATGAGCTGAATTGAAAATCTTTGCAGCACAATTCAGCACACTGCGAGCACAATTGAATGAGCTAAAAAAAACATCGAAATTCCAAAATTTCCGGGGGCTGAGCGTCAACTTGGCCCCCGGATTTGTTTTCAATTTTTAAGCAATTTGCAATTGAGCACAATTGAAAATATTAGCAGCACAATTGAGCACAATTCGAGCACAATTGATTTATCAAAAAAAAACTGAAAAAAAATGAGGTGGGGGGCCAAGTTGACTCATCCTGAGAAACGCTATTCTTTAGTACATTATAGTATTATCTATCGATTAATTTTGCATAAATTAGAGAGCTAAAATTATGGATAAAAAAAAGAAACCTAGTGGTGCGTTTAAGCGCAAACAACGCCAGGAAAGAGAAGATAGTAAACAAAAATTACCCAAAATTGACAAATTTTTTAGTCAGCCTTCTACAAGTAGTTTTGGCCCATTCCCAAATATTTCTAAACCTAAACAGTTTAGTTAGGGCCCCAGTTTTTTTTTGCACCAGGGCCTTTGGTTACCTAGCTACGCCTCTGTATGCAGTACGACACTGACAAGAAAAGATGGCGTTCATCACTACGGCACCGCCATTCTCCTTTTTTAAGCGACACTTCTCTCTTGTTGCGCAGTTCATTCTCTAAGCCTAAGTCAATGGTACAGACTATACGTACAGACACACAATACTAAAGAGAACGGGGAGCGGGATAGCCGTCTCCGACTATAGTGCTAGTGGATCACCTTGAAGATTCGCTATCACACTTATATGTTACTACGAGCATATAATAATATAATGTAACGCACATCTTGCAGCTAGGTATACAGGGTGTTTCATAATATATGCGCAGGACTTCAGGATGTGATAGCTCGTCCAAAAATATGAAAAAAAGTTTCTATTAACTTATCCTCTAAAATGCACCATTTTAGAAATACAGGGTGTTTGGGGAATTTTGAAAAGACAACTTTTGTATCATTTTTTCATTTTTTTTTTAATTTTGCAATTATGAAGTTAACGTTTGGTTTTGTTACTTGTTCGAACGTTTAAATTAATTTTGTTTAATTAGTAAGAAAAAAATTTTATTTAAAAAAATTGACCATGTTTTTCAACATAAAAGTTGATTTTTCTCGAAAACATTGGCGGTTCAAATGGGCGTCTCAAAACCGTACTTTTTTCAGTAGCGTAGAAGTTGGGGAGAAAAACACCCACTACCCCTTCAAAACCTTCACCAATTATGACTTTAAAAAAGAAAATTTCCGCACAAAACATAGCTTATTATGAGTAGAAAATGCTGACAAAAGCTGTTTTCTGTACGATAAACAGTTCCGGAGATATTCGCAAAAAACGAATTTTTTTTTTGTCTTTTCAAAATTCCCCAAACACCCTGTATCTCTAAAATGGTGCATTTTAGAGGGTAAGTTAATAGAAACTTTTTTTCATATTTTTGGACGAGCTATCACATCCTGAAGTCCTGCGCATATATTATGAAACATCCTGTATATCATATAGATATACTTAGTGATGGGCGATACGAGATGTTTTTACAATCGAAACAATTGCAATCGTTCATAATAACAATCGAGTCCACAATCAACTCGGAGTTTGATTTTACAATCGAAATGTTCGATTGTTCTAGTCGATTATTTGCCATATAGGTTATAGCAATGGCAGCGAATAAGAATACATATAATCGCGATTCAAGGTTATATTCTAGTCGACTAACGTTCACGTGACTCGTTGATTGTTCCACTGTTTAGTCGGTACTCACTATTGAATTCGTATTACGCGATTACTGCACAATCGACCAACAATTCGACCACAGTATTTGAGTGATGAACGATTGTATATTATGTGGCTCTCGATCTCTGTAAACTAGGAAACTTAACAATCGAGTCCAAGTGACAACCATCGAGAGTCATCGAGATGTTTAAACAATCGAGACAATCGACTAAAACATCTCGTATTCCCGCATCGCTAGATATACTACTTATAGTGCACTTGGCTCGTGGTAAAACTTGCAAGATTTTTGTAAAGGCTGATATTTTGAAATTAGCTAGCATTTAGGGTGTAAATAAATATACCTACTATAGAGACGCAATACTATAAGAATGGCACCGAGACGTCATCACTCGACAACGGCTATTGTTCCGGTCTCCACCCTTGAGTATGGGTGGAGACCGGAACAGCAACGACTCTCCACTCACTTGTACTTCGTTTCTAGATTCCTGTCTAAGGTGTAGACACAGTACTATAAGAATGACACCGAGACCTCATTACTCGACAACGGCTATTGTTCCGGTCTCCACCCTTGAGTATGGGTGGAGACCGGAACAGCAACGACTCCACTCACTTGTACTTCGTCTCTAGATTCCTGTCTAAGGTGTAGACACAGTACTATAAGAATGACACCGAGACCTCATTACTCGACAACGGCTATTGTTCCGGTCTCCACCCTTGAGTATGGGTGAAGACCGGAACAGCAACGACTCCACTCACTTGTACTTCGTCTCTAGATTCCTGTCTAAGGTGTAGACATAATACTATAAGAATAACACCGAGACCGATCATCACTCAACAACGGCTATTTCGGTTATAACGCAACGGCTCCAACAATAGAAAATACACGCCGTCTATATGGTAAAAACCGATTAGAGAGCAGCAGAAAGGGTAACGGTTGTCAAACAGACAGTCCGCTGCTAAGGACGGTGCTCTTTTGAGGAATCATATAGGAGCGATCAGGGTCTGCAGTCGGGGTCGTTTCTGAATGGTTGACTACCCTACGTCCCTACCTTGCTTCGTTTGACACACACACAGAGAGAGAGAGAGGAAGAGAGAGAGAGAGAGGAAGAGAGAGGAGAGAGGAAGAGAGAGAGAGAGAGGAAGAGAGAGAGAGAGGAAGAGAGAGAGAGAGAGGAAGAGAGAGAGAGAGAGGAAGAGAGAGAGAGAGAGAGAGGAAGAGAGAGAGAGAGGAAGAGAGAGAGAGGGAGAGAGAGAGAGAGAGGAAGAGAGAGAGAGAGAGGAAGAGAGAGAGAAAGAGTGAGAGAGAGAGAGAGGAAGAGAGAGAGAGAGAGGAAGAGAGAGAGAGAGGAAGAGAGAGAGAGAGGAAGAGAGAGAGAGAGGGGAAGAGAGAGAGAGAGAGAAAGAGTGAGGGAGAGAGGGGGGAGATACATTTCGAACCGCGACTGAACCCAGCTCACTTTTTAGGCGCGATCTTAGCGAAGCTAGAAGCGCCTATATACACTCGCTTTGTCTGTACGTCTGTGAATCTGTCAATCTGTGAATCTGTCAATCTGTAACGGATTTTTTGTATCAGTCGTACAGCCCAAACGGGTTAACCGATTTTAAAAAACTTTTTTTTGTTCGATTCCTCTCGGGGTCTATTTGATCCTAACGTCGCCCGATTTTTGAATTTTGGCCCCAGAGGGGAGCAAATTAGAAAAAACGGTGTTTTTTGCTTATAGTTTGCTCAATTTAAGTCAGATTGATTCGAAACCTGTCTTAAACGAAAGAGCAGAAAATTTTAGATAGATTTCATGTATAATATTGTGTCAAAACTGTTTTTTTATACAGATTTATATGATTATTAAACGAAATAAATGCGACTTTATCTAATAAATCGCGAACTTGTTTCGGTTGTCCTTGTCTATTGCACAGTGTGATATGGATATTGGAAGATAGCGTATGTTCTGTCTTATATTGCATTATTTAAATATAGTTATTCATTTTTTTGACTGCTGATATTTGAATTTAAGTTTATAAAAACCCTGGCCTACTGAGTTAAAATGACGTGTAACTAATTATTGACGTCGATCGGATGGCGAGACCTAGGGATCGGACCAAAATTTCTCGACGTTCATACCCCGGCTTTCGTCCGGGTGAAATCGTACTTTTGGATTTTCACCCACTTCCCGTGATCCGATTGAGTTGAAATTTTGCACACATGTGTAGCTCCGGTGACAATACAATATTATGGTAACTAGCTGACCGGCCCGGCTTTCGTCCGGGTGTAAATCGTACTTTTGAATTTTCACCCACTTCCCGTGATCCGATTGAGTGGAAATTTTGCACACATGTGTAGCTCCGGTGACAATACAATATTATGGTAACTAGCTGACCGGCCCGGCTTTCGTCCGGGTGTAAATCGTACTTTTGAATTTTCACCCACTTCCCGTGATCCGATTGAGTTGAAATTTTGCACACATGTGTAGCTCCGGTGACAATACAATATTATGGTAACTAGCTGACCGGCCCGGCTTTCGTCCGGGTGTAAATCGTACTTTTGAATTTTCACCCACTTCCCGTAATCCGATTGAGTTGAAATTTTGCACACATGTGTAGCTCCGGTGACAATACAATATTATGGTAACTAGCTGACCGGCCCGGATTTCGTCCGGGTGTAAATCGTACTTTTAAATTTTCACCCACTTCCCGTGATCCGATTGAGTTGAAATTTTGCACACATGTGTAGCTCCGGTGACAATACATTATTATGGTAACTAGCTGATCGGCCCGGCTTTCGTACGGGTGCAAATCGTACTTTTGAATTTTCACAGGCAAAAGGTCTTTCTACGGTAACGTTTCGGATAAATGTAATAAAATCAGACTAAGGAAATAAAGCACACTAAACAATTGTAAAGTCACGTCACGAAGTAGCGTAACGTCACTTTTGTAAAAATTATCCGATCCTTTTGAAAATTAATATTTGAGAGTTTTATAGGACACAAAAAAATAAAATGGCGTCAGATTTCAAAATGGCGTCCATATGTACTTTTTTGTAAACATTATCTGATTCTTTTGAAAATTAATATTTGAGAGTTTTATAGGACACAAAAAAATTAAATGGTGTCAGATTTCAAAATGGCGGCCATATGTACTTTTTTGTAAGAATTATCAGATCCTTTTGAAAATTGATATTTGAGAGTTTCATAGAACACAAAAATATAAAATGACGTCAGATTTCAAAATGGCGGCCATTATATATACTTTTTTGTAAAAATTATCCGATCCTTTTGAAAATTCATATTTGCGAGTTTTATAGGACACAAAAAAATAAAATGACGTCAGATTTCAAAATGGCGGAAATATGTAGAGCTCCTTTCTAAAAATTATACGATCCTTTTGCAAATTGATATTTGAGAGTTTCATAAGACACAAAAAAATAAAATGACGTCAGATTTCAAAATGGCGGCCGTATGTACATTTTTGTAAAAATTATCCGATCCTTTTGAAAATTGATATTTGAGAGTTTCATAGAACACAAAAAAATAAAATGACGTCAGATTTAAAAATGGCGGCCAAATGTACTTTTTTGTAAAAATTACCCGATTCTTTTGAAAATCGGTATTTGAGTTTCATAGGACACAAAAAAATAAAATGACGTCAGATTTCAAAATGGCGGCCATATACAGGGTGAGTTCGACCACCCGTATCAGTCGTTTTTTTCGAAAACGGTTAGTCGTAGAGAGTTGTGTCAAAAATTTGTATTATAAAACCCCTAATAAAGTATCAAATGGCGATAATTTTTTTTCCGGGCAGGTCGGCTTCCTTATTAGTTTGCTCCAGAATGTCCAGAACTCCGGAATTATAAATGTAACGATAGGTCGAAAGTGGTATTGTTGAAAAGATCTTTAAAAAATAAGCAAGTTTTGTAGGAAAATTTTTTTTATTACTGCCACCCCTGTAAATTTCTATAAGTATAAATATAAATTATTATATGTTCAAAATTCCGGAATTTTAGAAAGCACGATGGGTTGAAAGTGGTGCTGTTGAAAAGCTCTTTAAAAAATAGGCAAGTTTTGTAGGAAAAATTATTTAATTACTGCCACCCCTGTTAAGTAACAACCGTTTGAAATTATTAAATCAAAATTTCATAATAACGATCGAAGTCGGCATTAAAAATCTAGCAACCTTAGACATTGTCACAAGTGTTCAAACTGTCTTCCATTTACTCTTTAATACGTACTACTGAGCTCTTCTGGTTATACTGTGAGTGTACTTCTTCAGTGTTTAATGATCGATAACTAGATTTTAAATGCGGACTTTTAAAAAGTTCGTTATTATGACATTTTAATTTAGTAATTTCAGACAAATATTACTTAACAGGGGTGGCAGTAATAAAAAAAAATTTCCTACAAAACTTGCTTATTTTTTAAAGATCTTTTCAACAATACCACTTTCGACCTATCGTTACATTTATAATTCCGGAGTTCTGGACATTCTGGAGCAAACTAATAGGGAAGCCGACCTTCCCGGAAAAAAAATTATCACCATTCGATTCTTTATTAGGGCTTTTATAATACAAATTTTTGACACAACTCTCTACGACTAACCGTTTTCGAAAAAATCGACTGATACGGGTGGTCGAACTCACCCTGTATATTAGAAATCGTGTCCATCGTGATTATAATAAAATTAAGCAAAATCGCAGGATAGTGGACAAAATAATTTGATTTATTATAGAACAGACACTCAAAATTTAAGTAGTCAGTACAATTATATTATGAAATTATACTAATTTTTGTATTATTATTATTATTGATTGTTAAAATTTATAGTCAACATAATTTGTTACCATGTTACCATGTTTTTGTCTTATGTACCCTATCTTATGTTAATTGCTATGGTTAGTAATTAATATTAATTTTCATAAATATTGTTATTTTTATGATTGTACTTGAAAAAGTCTAAATCTATAGACGAAACGTCGTACATTTAATTTAATAAATCAAATTATTTTGTCCACTATCCTGCGATTTTGCTTAATTTTATTAATTATTATACATTGTTTATTAATTATTATGTTAATTCATAAATCAGTTTCGACGCTAATGACCTCGGTTGTCTAGCGTCTATAATTTACAATATCTATCTATCATAAATCAGTTTCTGACTTGAAATTGCATATAAGGTATGTCTGCGGAAAAACCTGTAGAATTCAGCGATGTTAAAAAACTTGATAGTACACAAACGCTGTACCTTTTAGTGCCTATATTGTTTGTCTATGACGATGAAGCATTGAATAAGGATAATGAAGTTGCTTTGGATGAAGTAATTTACAGTGACTTCTGCCAGAGTGCAATTCATGGAACGGAATGAGCTCAGCAAAGTTTCCTAAGAGTAGTGAGAATAGCTCCGAGCTTGTAGTGATGCTGTTGTTTATATGGTGTTTTTATGGCTCATCTAAATTAAAAATAAAAATATTAGACTGATGACCAGTCCTATGCTTCCAACCTAGTAAACAATAATTAACTAATACAATGACCTTCAAGTACCTCAACGTTCAAATTTGTGTATTGACATTGTCTATCTCATTCTGGCCGTGCGCGACAAGTATACAGGGAAGATACACAGCATATATTGGCAAGAAATAAGCACTTTTTTTATTCTTTGAAAAAAAGCATGGCCATCTTATTTGTTTATTGATCTACTGATGGCTAGCTTATAGCAAAAATCATGGTTACCTTGATTTACGTACAATTTTTTTTAATAAAATATTTTTTCTCGAAAACTAGATACATTTTAGAGAAAAAAATATTGAGATTTTTTCATATTATAACATTTAGAATTCATTTATATTTTTTTTTACCTATATGTTAATACGTGACATTGAGAACATTTTTTTTTAATATCTCAGGATCCACTGAACTGATTTGGCACAAAATCTAATCAGATCTAAGTTAAAGGCTGATAAATATAACAGAACAAACGGCATGGCCGTATGTTGTTCCGTTTTTACGATATCAAAGGCGAAAAATTGACCACACACACATATATACAGACATCAGTCAGAAAATGGTCTTAAACGATTTCTATGGTATCAAAATGTGAAGAGTTGTTAAAATCTCGAAATATTTTTTTCGGACTAAATCCATTGCTTCCCTACCATAGTAGAGGTGGGAAGTAAAAATAATAAAGTGCCAGGCACAAATAACCATAAACATGAAGGGTGGACAGGGCGTTCCCTATCCTACTAATGCTCACTATTGGCACAAAAATGAAAGAAAAAGATAGCTGTTGTAGACGAATATCATTATCATTATAGGATTGTGATTGGTTCTTCGGTGGTTCTTCGTCTTCATATCTATTTATATTGATAGCAACCATATTTATGTTAGGGCGAAGAACCAATCACAATTCTAGAAAGGGAGAATGATAGTCGTCTACAATAGCTATCTCTCTGTCTCATTTCTGTGGGAACGCCCTTTTCACCCTCCATGTCTATGCAAATAATTGACTTTCTCGCTGAACTGCGAATTTTCGTTCATAAGTAAGCTGTCATTTCTGAATTTTTCCGAAACAAATGAATAACGGCATAATGTAGGGTTATTAATGACGTAGATACCGATTTATTTCTGGATTTTTCCGAAACAAATCACATGAATGACAGCACATTGCGAGATCGTTTGATTTATGAAACATATTCAAAAAATCGTTAGAGTCGTTTTCGAGAAAATCGCAATTTTCTATTTTTATTTCATCAGTAAACACTACCCTTATTTAGAGCAGTAGAGAGAAATTGAAAATCCTACAAGAAAGTATAAAAAATATACAGGGTGTCATTTAACATTTTAAAGTAAAGGATTGCATTTTTAGGGGTGGCTTTTTTATAAGCATTGCTTTCACTATTTTTTTCCGTCCGTCCGATCCCCCCCCTTATCTCCGAAAATACTGAGCCTAAAATTTTGTAAAAAAAAATAGGCAATATAATATAGGACCTCACGCATAGTTTACAGGAAAACCTAAACAAAAGTCCTGTCTTTAAATTTCCACGGGAAACGGAATAGTAAGGAACCCTCTACACGCGAGTCCGACTCGCACTTGACCGGGTTTTTTTTTTTTAATACCTTATGTCATTGACTAGACAAATATATTATCATCTAATCATAGGGTGCCAGAGTTCATTTTACCGTAACCCCCCGGCTGGCGGCCTTAATTTTTCATTTTTTTCATTGTTTTCTTATGCCATGCAGAATAATAATAATTGTGGCTCCCTATTTGTCTCCCAAATGCTAAGACAGACAGACAGACCAGATTATTATTTGTCTGTGTATTCGATACATAGGAAATCTGCGTTGTTATGGTTCCTCTATTACAAGTCCCCAGTTCTCGGGTTCTAGCCCGAGAGCTGGTAAAAGTATCAATTGGATTTTCAATTTATTATTTAAAAAAAATATAATGAAATGAAAATATGAATTGGTGCTAGGCTCAAATAACCTTAGCTGTTGGTGGTCTTTAAAAACACACATAGGAAATCCGACGGTCGGCTCTGGGACTATGCTCACACAGCAAAACTTGCAGATGATGCACTGTACGTGTTCATCCCCCTGAAGATCCGCGTCAAGGTCAGTGTTGATGCAGTCCAATCTTTTTGGCAATTTTGTACCTGCACCGTATGAAATATCACGTGGGCGATCGTGATTGGTAGGTAGTCAATGGGTTTAATTTGCACGTTGTAGTCGAAGCGCGTCGCAGGACGCGATCCGCGGCCAGTTGGCTAGACTCGGTCGAACTGTGCAGCAATAAAGCTGCCTGTGCCAGAGAGAAGCACAATATTCTGTGTCAGTGACGAGTCAGTGTGGTGCGTTGTTTGCCGGTCGCACAACAAGCGAAGCACGTGCTGTGTTCCTTCAGTGTAGTCCCTACCTTGCGACAGTCGCTTGTTCACCGTGCACCAATCAACCGAGTGAGACGCGCGCGCATTTAAAACAAAACAACGTCGCGACGTCTACAAAAGCTTTGTGTTCGACAAACGACGGTGGTGGTTTTTTTTTTGTGATTTTTGACCGTCTGACTTAAGATTTGTGCTGTCAGTTTAAGTGTCGCTGTGCTCGAGTTGCTGTGAACTTGAAATTTATAGCCAAGTCTATTATCAGGGCTCTGTGATCAACTGTGCGCTTTTTGTGTGTATATTCAAACGAAGCTGAGCTTCAAATTTTAAACATGTGCTCGACTAGAATTTACTTTTCTATCAAAACAGTAAATTAGAAATACGACAGGTCTTTTAATCCAAAATTGATGATATTACCTTAACGTCTATAAAAATTATAATTCAGTAAATTGATGACGAATTGTAAACATACAAAGTTATAATGTACTTAAATCCCTGTTGTTAATTTTATTTTTTGAATTTTTTTAGATAGTGACATTCGGACCTTGAAAAAAACGTCGAGTGTTTATATACCTATAATATATTGTAATTTTGTCTGTTACAATTGATCGTCAATTTATTGAATCATAATTAATAATGTTGATTCAATGCTGCTGGTTTTAGAATCAGTGATTTAATTTACGTAAAATGTGTCGATTGGTGAAGTTTCCAGAGTCTAAATGAGATAATTATCGAAACGTTAAATTTATTTAAATCTATTGCAGGGTAGCGCATACGGGGGAGGGAGGCACGCATCAAAAACGGGGCGCAAACATTCTAATTAAAAATTATTAAGTTGACACTATTTATTGCTTTATTTGTTTTGAAAAAAAGCGATTTTACAAGATTGATATATGCAGGTAACCGAACCTCGTGTTTCCAGAATTTTCGTATTGCTTGAGAACCGCTGGATCGATTTTGATTGAACTTTGTACACTATATCAATTGACTAGCGACCCCGTCCGGCTTCGCCCGGGTGCTAAGAAAGCCCGGGTGCAATACACTACTCACTCGCCTCGCTCGTTCGCTATATATATAAACCTTCCGTGAAAAATTATCTAACTGATGGTGAAAACCGCATCAAAATCCGTTGTGTGGTTTAGGAATTACATTACTCACTCGCTTCGCTCGTTCGCTATATATTTAAACCTTCCGGGAACAATTCCATCATACATGATTTTTGCGTAACTTTAACCGTTTACGCAGCGCACGCAACGGAAGCTCAAAAGGAATAATTTTTGCCGTTTTTGCAACATTTTTCATTGATGCTCCGCTCCTATTGGTCGTAGCGTGATATTATATAGCCTATAGCCTTCCTCGATAAATGGACTATCCAACACAAAAATAATTTTTCAATTCGAACCAGTAGTTCCTGAGATTACCGCGTTCAATCAAACAAACAAACTCTTCAGCTTTATAATATTAGTATAGATTCAGACTTAAAATATAGCCTGCTGTTTATTGGTCTACTCTCCGGTTAATATATAAGTGCTGATTAAAACGATCTTAACGCTGGTAAAGGCTTTATTTTAGCAAATAAATTCCATTTCATCATAAAAATATATGAGCACTGTGGTTGGAATAAAAACAAAAATAAAGATAGTTACTTCTTACCACAACAGTTTTATTGATGGATGTACATTTCGAAAGCTATGTTTTCATCTTCAGCAAACACTATACATGATTCAATCATGTATAGTGTTTGCTGAAGATGAAAGCATAGCTTTCGAAATGTACATCCATCAATAACTGTTGTGGTAAGAAGTAACTATCTTTACTTTTGTTTCCATTTCATTATCTGATGTAATAATATGTAACTTCAAACAATCGAAAAGGTGCACAAATTTTCCAAAATTGCAATTTCTCATCCCTTTCAATCTTTCACAGATTTTTTAAACGGGCTTTGACTACCCAATTCTTTTAATAAAAAAAATTTACTATTAGATATTGTTCGATATCTATGCGTGTACATTTTTTATTATTATTTTGCGCGTGTTTATGTCCGTTTTAACAAAAGCCATCGTAACCCAATTATAGCCGATTAAATTAAATTAACCCAAGTAACCGATTAAAAAGTAGCCTATTCTTTAAGTTTGGATATCAGTATATATAGCATAGTGTACCAAGTTTCATCAAAATCAGTCCAGCCGTTCTCGAGTAATACAAACAGACAGACAAAAATTCCGGGAACATGTTTTCCGATCTTCCGAGGTCTCGATATTATATTGTATACTTATATAAATTCATGCGCCAGGATTCGATACATATTTTATATAAAATTGATGGAAATAGTTTAGCGTCTTTTTGGCATCCAACCTTATCGTGATTGTGTTTACATTCTTTCCTCAGCATCAGGGGTGTCAAACTCATTTGAGCCGCGGGCCATTTCCCGTGCAGTAGCTCACGCGAGCCGCACACAACCCAAAATGACTTCAAAAAACCTGTTATCAAATCGTAGTGTATCAGAGCATATTTTAAGCAATTTTTACTGGGCGGCACTAGAGTTCGAGAGTTAGGTCTACTAAAAAAAAATGTGGCGAAGCGTCAAGGATAATTAAAAAATACGCAATTTTAAAGCATAGTACATTTTATTATAGGTATTTAATGAATAAAAAACTAACAAGCCGTGAGGTGGGTCGTTTATTAGGACCAAAGTGCGACCCTTGAGGTCCACACGACGAACTTCCCAGTTTGATAAATATTTAATAATAATATTGATTTTATCATATAATAATAATTAAATTAGATATTACACAGAAAAGTAATCATTTTAATTATTAAAACATAATTATTATTTATTATTAACAATAATTAAAAAAAAAAAAAAACGGCTGAACCGATTTTTATAAAATTTATGTCGAATCAAAATGATGTTAACATGCCTCGATTGACACCCTTACGAAGTCGATATAATTTTTTATTCGCGAGATGTGTAAAATCTACTTTTTTGGAGTGTATTTGGTTAAGAATAAAGAACGGCTCAACCGATTTTGAAAAAATTTCTTTCAGATCATAGTTACGTTAATACGCGTCGATTGGCACCCTAACGTAGTCGATATCATCATTCTCGAGATTTTGTCTTAGAAAGAAATGGACACATACGTACGTACGTACGTACATACGTACACACACACAGACATCTTTCTAAAAATAGTGTAAAAATAGTGTAGTGACCTTGAAACATAAAAATTTGTTATACATTTTGATTTCGATTTTCGGACCCATTACAATAACTTCCAATGAGAAGTTAAAAACTATATAGTGTGATGGCTTTTGAATCTTAACCTGCAAAACAGTAAAAAAGCAAGTCACTAGAAAAAGGATATGAATGAATGCAATCATGCTGTAGTGTGAAAACTGTAGATACAATATATGCCTAAAAATTAAAATTGTAATTTTTGTGCCGCCGGCACAACCGACTTACACTAGGCGGCACAAACTCGTCACTAGGCGGCACTAGTGCCGCCTACTTTATATGTTATTTTATGCTCTGTCGTGTATGGTGTGTGATATGACCGATATTATTTGAACCGACTTTTGCCCCCAAAACCTCTTTTCAGTAAATTTCATTCGAATCGTTACAGCCGCTTTATCTCTATCAGCGTTTCATTAATTTTTGAGCCGGTAATATATGACTCGGGTCTCGGGGTCATTCCAATTCACTATACCCTCGCCAAAGCAGTATTTATTTATTTATTATTGTAAATTATAGACGCGTCGACAACTTAGGTCATTAGCGTCGCCAAAGCAGTATAACTTCAAAAGAGTCAGAATGCCTTTAGAAAAGATCAAATTATTTTTCATTTCGTTTTACAATTACCTTCTCTATCCATATTCAGTTAGAAGTCGGCGTATTCTTACGCCGACTTCTAATTGTTACTATTGACTTCTATTGTTCGACTTCTATTGTTATCTTATCCGATTTCTATTGTTACTAACCGCTATGACTGTAACAATAATAATTGACTTCTAATTGAATGTAGGTAGGAAGGTAATTGTAATTTTTTATTTTGTTACTGTTTTTTTTTAATAAAGACGGCGCGGGCCGCAAAAAAAATTGTCTCGGGCCGCTAGTTTGACACCCCTGCTCTATATTTTAATGTCGCGAAGGCGCCCGCTGTTGATTTATTGTTAGATTTGAAATCGTGACATCGTGATTATTTTTTTCGAGTGGTTTTTAGTTGAAGATTTTATCGGTACACCTCAGAACACGATATATTGGGATTACGTGGTCACACGTGCAGAATTGTTGACATTAAATTCACATCACGACGTGCTGCCTGTAAAACTAAACGATTTTGTTTATGTAGAATTGTGTTCACTGAAAGTGGTCTAAGGTGATCTTCACCTAGTGAGATGATCTAAATCTTGCGTGCGTTCACTAAAAGTTCGTGATTTATGTAGTGAATCTAGAATTCAGGGCAGCGCAGATGATTCCAGACGCCAAGTTTCCGAATGCTTTAGAAGGGTACACAGGATAAAAGATCATAGTTCAAAATAAATAAGAAATACATTAATGTGTTTGTATTTTCCTCGAGACGTCTTCTGACTAGCGAGGTTTTGGCAAAATTTAAAAATTAAAAAATAAGTTTTTCTTAAGATCAGACGAAATTTTTAATTCTGGACAACTTAATGTACAATTTTGTATTAAAATAATCAAGAAGAACAAAAATTTCATAAAGTTCCAATTTTTTTTTTGCTTTATGTGTTTTCATAAAGCATGCATTCTGTTTTATTTAAAAATCAGCGGTGCGTTTTAATTATTTTATACGTATTACGTATTGAACTTAAACCATTATGTAACAGGCAGTAATCGATACAGTGTAACCTTAATATAACGATTTCCTCGATTTAACACATTTTTCAAAAACCCCTAGAACTGCCCGTAAAAGCTAATGCAAAATATATCTTTACATTACGAATACATTTGTCAAAAACCTCTTTATAACGAATTTTCAATCATTGCAAAATATAAAGTATTATTTACCTCTATATAACCTTTACATAACGTATCCTATCAATTATTCACACTCAATTCCACAATAATTCATGTCTCGACAGGTTCAGACACGTTAAATTTTTCGTAAGACAATCATTGTTGTTTGATGCTAAGTAATGTTAAACACTGCTGTTTGTCACTGTTGTTAGTTTTAAAGTTGCAATGGCTGAGAAACGAAAAATGTGTTCCTTAACCTTGTTAAAACGAATCATAGTCCAACCTAACCTCTGTATAACAAACCTCATTGTAACGAATATTTTCTAATTCCCTTCAGTTTTGTAATATCGAGGTTGCATGTTTTTATTCAACACATGTACGCTTTTAGTGTTTTTTCGTATCTGTTTTGCGGACCTTAAATAGCCGTTTATTGACTAGTGACCATTATGTAACGCTTTTCAGTGCTATAATGGTTCATTATGTTACTAGTTACATAATGATCCATTATGCAACGCTTTTCAGTGGTATAATGAAAAACAGTTACATAATGAACCATTATGTAACTGTTTTTTTTAATTCAATTAAAGTGTAAAACCATGCATGTGTTGAAAAAAGTATAGTGTGCAACGCGTGTGCTAAATCTTTATGCGTCAGGCGCGATGTTTTCAGCACTCGTATTCGGCTCGCGATGCACACTTGCCAATGCTCGTGCGCGCTCGCCTACTACTTGTGCTGAAAACATCGCGCCTGACGTATAAAGATGTATTTAGCACACTAGTTACAGAATATACTATTACGGCCTTCACATTGATGTTTTATTTTTTGATTTTGTATGTATTTAATTGGGGTTTCCTTTCATTTCACTGTGCTCGGAGAATTCCAATCTACTCAAACGTATACAGGGGTGGACTAATGGTTTTAGCCGCACTAAGTATCAGATAGTTTACCAGTTTTTCGCATGATTAGAGAAAAATAGTATTCAAGTATTATACTCAAGTTTAAAATCAATACAAATAAATAAAATCTTAATTCTGTCATTAATTGTAAGGTTTAAAACGCGAGTGAAGCTGCGGGTAAAGGTTAGCAAGTAAATATAACCGGATAATAATTAAAACACCGGTTGATGTGTGAGTCAAATTGTCAAGTGTATTATGGCAACGTTTCGGCAACTATTTTGTTGTCTTCTTCAGGCCCGAAATTAACATTAGTCATATGTTTCAGGCCTGAAGAAGGCAAAAATAATTGACGAAACGTTGCCATAATAAACCTGTTATTTGACTCACAAATCAACCGATGTCTTCATTATTATAATACATTCGTGAGTGATCAACATGTTTTTCTAAAACCGGATAAATTCAAAATAACCAATCTCAAGAAACCTAACCTGGCATAACTGGATGTGCCAAAAAAAAACTAACCCGATGCAATCGGATAAACTCCAAAAACGTAACCCAACGTATCCCAGTACTTACTGATGCGCCGTTCTTCTTTGGTTTTCGCTTGGAATCGTTGAAACTTAAGCCCAAAGCTGTATCTAGAAACTGAAATTGGAGATAGTTTCCTTAACGTAAACCACATACCTAGCATCTGAGGCATTTTACCATTATTAAAATTTTCATCAATAAAGCAATAAGATTGGAACTTAGTACTATAATATTGTAATAAAATTGTATTCTAGTGTCGTTATAAATATTTATTTATCGTAATTGTGTTTTAAAGACCACCAACAGCTAAGGTTATTTTCAATTCATTATTTTTTTTTTTTTTAATAATAAATTGAAAATCCAATTGACACTTTTACCAGCTCTCGGGCTAGAACCCGAGAACTGGGGACTTGTAATAGAGGAACCATAGCAACGCCATTTAAACAACAGCGCCGCTACACTCTCGGCTATTCTCAAGCCCATTTATTTATCAACAATCGATCTTAACCGATTATAATTACTATTTACACTTATATTACAGAGAACTTATACTAACAAAAAAATATGTATACGGCACTTGCTTATTTATTTCTAACGTTTATTTGTCTCAGACAGTATTTTAGTTCATTACTTCAGTACTATTTATTTCTAAGTATCTCCACTATTTATATCGCTGTACTGACGAACACATCCGACTGTCTTGTATATTTATTTCTATTCGCTGTAGTCGGTATTGTCCAACCGACTCGTCCTATTCGCCACGGACTGACTCGGTATCCGACTGTATCAGGCGGCCAGGCCACCAGTCGCTCCGTACCGCACTGACTGGAGACTACCTTCACTGACTCTACACTGAGTCCACACTGACTAACTACTGACTACACTGAGCCTGTGCTGTTCTGATTAAGCACTCGCCATCACACTGAGTCTACACTGAGTAGTGAGTATTCGCCACTATACAGTGTCCCACCCCTAGGGGTCGACAAGACAAGAATTCTTGTCTTGACAATAACTTCTTGTCTTGTCTTGAAAAAAAATCAAGAAATTTTAAAAAATCTTGTCTTGACGTTTTCTTGACATCTTATGTCTTGTCTTGACTCAAGAAATTTCAAGATCTTGAAATTTCTTGATTAACCGGTGACACCGTACATGGTGATTCCTCGCCGGCGAACATTTTATTGCGTTGCGTGCTAACACGGCAATCTGGTGGTTCCCCGATCTTTATTTGTTTTCTGACGAACGCAAATAACTCAGTATCTTGGAAGTATGAAATTGAAAAATACTTAAATGAGCCTAGGACAGAAAATTCTGAGAATATACTTGATTGGTGGAGAAGACACGAAAATATCTACCCGTCGTTATCGAAAATGGCCAAGGATTTTCTCGGAACGCCAGCAACATCTTACATTTGTAGGTACCTGCGGAAAGGCTATTTTCAAGACCAGCTTTAGCAATAACAAAGCCAAGAAATCGGCTAGGCGTTGACTCCATAAGAAGTCTTATGTGCCTTAATTCATATGGCATATATATGTGTGTGTGTGTGTGTACACGATAACTCTCGACAGACTTAATCGATTTAAACGAAATTTGGTTCACACATTGGAACCCATCACCGCACGAAGCCTATTTAAAATGGGCCCGATCGGGCCATTTTAAGGGTAGTTTTTAGGAGTTGAAAAAAGTTTTTGGGCCCAAAAATACCGAAAAAAATCTCAGAATTGTTTCAAAATTGGAATTAACCTTTTGGTAGAGATTAAAATGTGTTGCTAAAATTTTAACAAAATCGGCACAACAGGACCGGACTTACAAATTTTATGAAAACACTAGTTCGCGGATAGTGATTTATTTGCTGACGGGTGTATTTAATTTGGTACAGAGGTTGCATTGATAATAATATTGAAATTAAGAAAAATAATATTATTTTAAGGGATGTATTAAGGGGTTAAATTTTTTGATTTTGTCCAAAAACAAACTTAAGTTCACATAATAAAGCCACAACACCTTATTAGCAAATACACTATATTATTGTCGGCAGGGTTTGGCACTGCGACCCGAGTTTTTTCATTTATTGTTTTTAATTTACATTTTTGTGAATCGGTCTAGCAAAAAATGTGTTCAATAAATTAAAATAATACGTTATGTTATGTTAAAATATGTTATCTTTTTCACAAATAAATATACGTTTTAGCGTTTTCATTGTTAGTCAAGATATTTCAAGATTTCTTGTTTTCTTGACAAGAAATCTTGGTATTGACATAACATTTCTTGTCTTGTCTTGAAATCTAAAATTACTTCTTGTCTTGATCTTGTCTTGAAATCAAGACAAGATCAAGACAAGATCTTGAAATTTTCAAGAATTTGGCGACCCCTACCCACCCCAGTGTTCGGCACTGAGTCAGTGAACTGTCCGTTCACGTTGTTTTTATAGCCCTGTGAGGTATTGTTCTGGAATCACTGGAATTTGGAAATTTCTCGAACAGTCATATACAGGGTGGTTCATTACCCTCTTTCTCGAACAATCATATACAGGGTGGCTCATTACAATATTATTTGTAAGTGTAACTTCTTTGCAGTTAATAATTATTTTATTTGTTTTTGAGCAATTAGACTGATAATATCTTCTAAAATGATTTATTTTAAAATCGATGTTTCAAAAGAATTCTTAATGTCTGTTACCTCGTTCTTTTTTGTTAAATTTATAAAAACTGGCATTCAGAATTCTTGGCCGAAATGTTGATCTTAATAATAAATCATTTTAGAAGATAGTACATTAGTCTAATTGATCAGAAACATGTAAAATAATACATTGGAAGGTTTAATAAAACACTTTTGGACAGTGCAAACGTACCTTTACATGCCATGGCTACGCCAGTGCTCTTACTTGCTAGTAAATCCGCCCCTGAATACAATTAGAAGTCAATAACAAAAAAAACTTTGTTGGCATCCGTTCGTATTTTCGTTATTGGATGCTAATTGGTTATTAAAACAGACTTGATTTGATTTTTAACTTAATTTGTTATATTTTGTTATATGTAAAAATAATTGACTGTTGCAAAATATGTTGATATATATATAATTTATAATTATTACATTGTATTTCAAATCTTTAAGGCCAATTAAAAGTTAATTAATTATGTTTTTGTTTTTTGTCCAGCTCCGTTTAATAAATCATGTTTATGGTCAGATGACAAATTTAATTTTTAATTTGAACTTCACTATCGACAAGTTTTAATACTAGAGAACATTTTTACCCCCATAACATCAGCGCTATATAAAAAACCGGCCAAATGCGAGTCGGACTCACACACCGCGAAAAAAATGATAATGCCCTAAAAAACATCATTCACGAAAAATAAATAATAAATGTTTCATGTGGAGCGCCCTGAAAACTACATTTGACTTGGATCCTCTTTTGTACGCCCACCTTAGAAGGATAAACTGAACCATGAATAGGACATTTTTCATTTTAAATTTATTGGCAAATATTTTTAATTAATTTACTTTTATCGTTCGATTAACCGTTTGGAAACTTGACACGAAAACACAGCGGTCGAACATCTCTGGGGTTGGTTTTTTGAAAAAAAGAGGGTAAAGTTGACATACGTAATACGAGACCCTAGGATTTTTAGTATGTTGTTCCCCACATTGCATGCAACATTTGCAACAATTTTGAGATATATATACATTTTTAATTTCTGGGTTTTGGTAAAATTTCGTTAGTATATTCCAAAACTGAGGCCTGGAAATCCAGAACGCCGACGTGAGAAATTCCAAGAATTTTAATATGCTGTTTATTGTGTCACTAAACAAAAATTTAGGTTTACATATTCATAGTTAACCCTTAAGGTAAGTGATAAGGGTCCCTTCGCTGAGGGTCGTTTGAGTGCTGAGGGCACCTTATTCAAAGGAGCATTTCATAGTCATTTCCTTGAGTGAGGGAGGAGTTATAGTAAACCTCTATGATTTTTTCCTTTAGAACAGTTGGTCATACTGCAGATCGATTGTGTTATAGTTGTCATTTTTGATATAAATGCGTGTTTTTAGCCACGATTAACCACGGTTAACCACGATTATTAATTTTTGTCAAACGATAGAATACCAATGGTTAACAATACATCTATTACAACTCCTTTGCTGAATCGATATCTTTTCGAAAATTCATTTTCTTCGTAAAATTCAAAAAGATTTTCAAGATCGCGTATATATCTCTTTTTTAAACGTTCTACTTTCATCACTTCTATCGTATTATTCGTCAAAATCCATTTTTATAATCTTTATTTTACGTAATATTACGCTGTTTACACAGTGAATGGTTAGGCTAGCAGAATAATAATAATTATTACCTACGTCTATTTGCTTCACATACTTTTTCGACACTTAAAGGACATGCTACCCACCCTTAAGGTGAGAGTGATGTAAGGGCCCTTACAGATGTCAATTTTGACTATGAAACGCATATTCGATTTGAGGGTAGAGTTAAGTGTCCCTTACTACTTAAGGGTTAACTATGAATACGGTCGTAGGTGCTATCCTATAAATCAGTCAAAGTTCTTTCATCAACGTAATTAACACTCTTACTTGATGATGTATTTTATTATGAATCGAGTGAGAAAGCATTTTCGCCGCTGGGCCATTCTATATTTACTACTGACAACTGTTTATAGAAAAATAAATTCTAGTCCGTAAAACAAGAAATAAACAAGTTTAAATAATAAATATCCAGTATTCAATAAAATATTTATTTCAACATTAATTATTTCTTAGAAAAAGCCGATATCAGCACATAGTAGTTAATGTTCTTATAGCAACGATAACAAAGTGAAATGGAATTACTGTATTGTTTCTGAGATATTATATTTAATTATTGTGTTATCGGTGTGAATTTTTGTCTGTGATAATTTACTGTTGACATTGAAAGAAGGAATCGAACAAAATGTTGAAGAAAGAAAAGCCAATGATGTCTGTGACAGCGATCATCCAAGGAGCGCAAGCTCAACACTGGAGCCGCGGATTTTCCGGTACGATTTTTTTCTCACAGATTGCTGTATTTTTTAAAGAAAATTATGTAAAGCGTAAGAAGTAATTTTTTTGTAAAAATATTGGTTTTTACCAGAGCTACAGATACAAGATACTAAACCTTAATTTTTAAAAGATAATAGATGGCTTAAGTGACGAATTATATGACAGTCGCGATGTTGCGATACGAGCCTAAGGCTATGTTGCATTTACACCAGAACGAGTAATCACACCAGTTCTGGTATAAATGCAACATAACAGAGTATTGTAAAATCGTGGCTGTCAGATTCTTCACTTTAGGCACGCATTACATACAATATTTTTTGCAAAAACTGCTTCAAAAGTTAAATTTTAATCAAATATTTAGATCAATATTTTATTAGTGACATTATAGCACAGTAATCTATAACAGTGGCGGCTCGTGGCCTTTTAGAGGTAAGGGCTGTAGAAAAATTAAAAGAAAATAACGTTTCCCAAGCTGCTTTTACAAAGCGTGCTCCATCGGAGCGATTGTCTTACGTTTGTGCACATAATGTTTTTAATTTTTATGATTTTACTTTCCGTAAGCTCAGCAGACAATTTGTGTTAAAAATTATCAAATGAGTTTGTACCAATTACCACTGCAATTGCATACATTAATTTTATCAATGGCGGAAAATGAAGTCCATGCGACGATTCTTATATTATTATTATTGTAGATTATAGACGCGTCGACAACTCAGGTCATTAGCGTCTTCAACACAACAATTAATAATCCATTTGTGTATTAGAATCTGCCAGCCGGCATACACGCACCGACCGGTACGAGCTCGGGCTCCTGGGAACGCCAATTCTCAAAGAACATTGGAATGCAATTGCGAGAACAACTACATTCCAATGTTTCCCCTGGGGGAACGATTCTTATAACTCACAAACTTGTCTATAACTTTAGAATTAAAGTCTTTATTTTGAACCATTTTTACTTCCCACCTCTACTATGGTAAGGAAGTAATGGATTTAGTCCGAAAAAAATATTTCGAGATTTTAACAGATTTTCACGTTTTGAGACCCTAGTAATCGTTTAAGATCATTTTCTGACTGATGTCTGTATGTGTGTGTGTGTGTGTGTGTATGTGGTCAATTTTTCGCCTTCGATATCTTAAGAACGGAACAACATACGGGCATGCCGATTGTTCTATTGTGTTTATCAGCCTTTAACTTAGATCTGATTAGATTTTGAGTCAAATCGGTTCAGTGGATCCTGAGATATTCAAAAAAACGTCCTCAATGTCACGTATTAATATAGGTAAAAAAAAATATAAATGAATTCTAGATGTTATAATATGAAAAAAATGTAAATATTTTTTTTCTCTAAAATGTATAGTTTTCGAGAAAAAAAATATTTTACTAAAAAAAAATAAAAATTGTACGTAAATCTAGGTAACCATGATTTTTGTTATATTAAGCAAAAAAGTTAGCCATCAGTAGATCACCAAACAAAAAAGAGGGCCATGCTTTTTTCAAAGAATAAAAATTAAATTGTGTTTTAAAGACCACCAACAGCTAAGGTTATTTGGGCCTAGTCAAAGAATAAAAAAAAAGAGTGTTTATTTTTTGCAAATATTTACTAGGTGGGAAGTATAGGACTGGTCATCAGTCGAATTTTTTTCTAACCAAGTGATCAGATATACCAGTGTTTGTGGACTAGTGTTAACGGCGTTCACTTGCCACCACGAACAGCCGGGTTCAAATCCAACTGACAATACGTGATTGTTTTTTTAGGCGCGATCTTAGCGAAGCTAGAAGCGCCTATATACACTCGCTTTGTCTGTGAATCTGTGAGTCTGTAACGGATTTTTTGTATCAGTCGTACAGCCCAAACGGGTTAACCGATTTTAAAAAACTTTTTTTTGTTCGATTCCTCTCAGGGTCTATTTGATCCTAACGTCGCCCGATTTTTGAATTTTGGCCCCAGAGGGGAGCAAATTAGAAAAAACGGTGTTTTTTGCTTATAGTTTGCTCAATTTAAGTCAGATCGATTCGAAACCTGTCTTAAACGAAAGAGCAGAAAATTTTAGATAGATTTCATGTATAATATTGTGTCAAAACAGTTTTTTTATACAGATTTTTATGATTATTGAACTAAATAAATGCGACTTTATCTAATAAATCGCGAACTTGTTTCGGTTGTCCTTGTCTGTTGCACAGTGTGATATGGATATTGGAAGATAGCGTATGCTCTATCTTATATTGCATTATTTAAATATAGTTATTCAATTTTTTGACTGCTGATGTTTGAATTTAAGTTTAAAAACCCTGGCCTACTGAGTTAAAATGACGTGTAACTAATTATTGACGTCGATCGGATCGGACCAAAATTTCTCGACGTTCATCATACCTTCCCGAACAATTTGATTTTCTCTGTCTCTATGTCCCTTTGTACGCTTATAACTCGAGAACCACTGATCCGATTTACATGATTTTTTTCAAGTAAATAACCTCTTATGCGACTGCGAGTTTTAAAATATTCTGGCATCACGCAAAAGCAACCGAACTGATTCTCAAATAAAAACTATGTTCTGGCATCACGCAAAAATAAGTAGGTTGTAGATGCTTTGTTTTTTAAACGGTGGTTTTATTTAGCTTGATCCCGTATATTTGTTACAAATCTTGCGATCGATTGAGTTGAAATTTTGCACACATGTGTAGCTCCGGTGACAATACAATATTATGGTAACTAGCTGACCGGCCCGGCTTTCGTCCGGGTGTAAATCATACTTTTGAATTTTCACCCACTTCCTATGATCCGATTGAGTTGAAATTTTGCACACATGTGTAGCTCCGGTGACAATACAATATTATGGTAACTAGCTGACCGGCCCGGCTTTCGTCCGGGTGTAAATCGTACTTTTGAATTTTTACCCACTTCCCATGATTCGATTGAGTTGAAATTTTGCATACATGTGTAGCTCCGGTGACAATACAATATTATGGTAACCAGCCCGAGTTCGTCCAGGTGCAAATCGTACTTTTGAATTTTCACAGGCAAAAGGTCTTTCTCCGGTAACGTTTCGGATAAATGTAATAAAATCAGACTAAGGAAATAAAGCACACTAAAAATTATTAGATCCTTTTGAAAATTAATATTTGAGAGTTTTATAGGACACAAAAAAATAAAATGACGTCAGATTTCAAAATGGCGGCCATATGTACTTTTTTGTAAACATTATCCGATTCTTTTGAAAATTAATATTTGAGAGTTTTATAGCACACAAAAAAATTAAATGATGTCAGATTTCAAAATGGCGGCCATATGTACTTTTTTGTAAGAATTATCAGATCCTTTTGAAAATTGATATTTGAGAGTTTCATAGAACACAAAAAAATAAAATGACGTCAGATTTCAAAATGGCGGCCATATATACTTTTTTGTAAAAATTATCCGATCCTTTTGAAAATTGATATTTGCGAGTTTTATAGGACACAAAAAAATAAAATGATGTCAGATTTCAAAATGGCGGAAATATGTAGAACTCCTTTCTAAAAATTATACGATCCTTTTGAAAATTGATATTTGAGAGCTTCATAGGACACAAAAAAATAAAATGACGTCAGATTTCAAAATGGCGGCCGTATGTACTTTTTTGTAAAAATTATCCGATCATTTTGAAAATTGATATTTGAGAGTTTCATAGAACACAAAAAAATAAAATGACGTCAGATTTCAAAATGGCGGCCATATATACTTTTTTGTAAAAATTATCCGATCCTTTTGAAAATCGGTATTTGAAAGTTTCATAGGACACAAAAAAATAAAATGGCGTCAGATTTCAAAATGGCGGCCATAATATGTACTTTTTTGTAAAAATTATCCGATCTCTTTGAAAATTGATATATGCGAGTTTTATAGGACACAAAAAAATAAAATGACGTCATATTTCAAAATGGCGGAAATATGTAGTACTCCTTTGTAAAAATTATCCGATCCTTTTGAAAATTGATATTTGAGAGTTTCATAAGACACAAAAAAATAAAATGACGTCAGATTTAAAAATGTCGGCCGTATGGACATTTTTGTAAAAATTATCCGATCCTTTTGAAAATTGATATTTGAGAGTTTCATAGGTCACAAAAAAATAAAATGATGTCAGATTTCAAAATGGCGGCCATATATACTTTTTTGTAAAAATTATCCGATCCTTTTGAAAATTAGTATTTGAAAGTTTCATAGGACACAAAAAAATAAAATGATGTCAGATTTCAAAATGGCGGCCGTAAGTACTTTTTTGTAAAAATTATCCGATCCTTTTGAAAATTGATATTTGAAAGTTTCATAGGTCACAAAAAATAAAATGACGTCAGATTTCAAAATGGCGGCCATATATACTTTTTTGTAAAAATTATCCGATCCTTTTGAAAATCGGTATTTGAAAGTTTCATAGGACACAAAAAAATAAAATGATGTCAGATTTAAAAATGGCGGCCGTATGTACTTTTTTGTAAAAATTATCCGATCCTTTTGAAAATTGATATTTGAGAGTTTCATAGAACACAAAAAAATAAAATGACGTCAGATTTCAAAATGGCGGCCATATGTACTTTTTTGCAAAAATGATCTGATCTTTTTGAAAATTAATATTTGCGAGTTTTATAGGACACAAAAGAATAAAATGATGTCATATTTTAAAATGGCGGTCATAGGTATATATTTCTTTGTAAAAATTATCCGATCCTTTTGAAAATTGATATTTGAGAATTTAATAAGACACAAAAAAATAAAATGGCGTCAGATTTTAAAATGGCGATCAAATAATAACTTTTTAATTGTATTATTTATATCTTTGATAAATTCGGTTTTATATACAATGCGTAAAAAGCATAGCTTCTGTCGGGTGTCTTACGACACATCATGACTTTTTTATTTAGCCGGTTCCGAGTAACGCTTAATAGTCAACCGTTGCTATGGAAAATTGTTTAAAAAATTCACTGTACTATTTTTTCTATGTAATCCAATACATATTTATATTAGGTCTTATGGCTCATAGCCTACTACAAAATTATAAATATTCTCAGTGTTAATTTCCCTATGTTCAATAAAACCGTTTACACACAGTACCTACTTGAATATCGCGCCTTGTAATTCTTGAATTACTTGTATGCTCCAAAATTTTTTATAATGTAAACATTTTGAAATTTTTCACTTTATTTTTTATTGCTCAAATATTCTGTTAATATATATTTTTTTACTTTAAAAATATTCGTACTTTAATTAAATTTGGAAAACAAATCTGTTAACTTTTTCACCCTACCTAAATCTTTATTTCTATTATTGTACGGAACCCTCGATGCGCGAGTCCAACTCGCACTTGACCGGTTTTTTAATTTCACTTTCAGATTTTAAAGCTTACATTGTTGCTATTATTATCTAAAGCAGGACACATGCGGTTGCTATTATCATGTTTTCTAATTTCTATATATTTTTTTGACTTATTTTTACACAATTTTCATTCATTATTCTACAGATACGTGATTATTTTCTTGATTTATTTTAAATAATAAAACTTAATTTTAGCTAATTTATAATTGGTTTAACCAGAGTAACAAATTTAAATTGTAGCCAATCAAAAACATTCTATATTTTTCTTTATTTTCTTACCTTGAAAAAAATTCATAAATATTCAGCTTATGAACGTTCAAAAATTGTACGTTATACATGTTCATTGAAAATAAAAAAGAAAATTAAACTGCTTTCACTTCCACTACAGCCTGCAGTCTCACATATTTTATTTGAAGTTTACTTTACTTTTATTATAGGAAATATACCCTGAAATAAAATTAAACGTTGGGTTGAATTTATAATTCCTATTAGTTCAAGGTACACGACGTCGTTGTTGCATGTCGTTACGAAATTTTTATGTAGTTTATTTTTAATTGAAGGAATTTTCATTTGGAACTAATTTTATGGTATGCATGCCATGACGTCATTATACTTAACCCTTTGGTGTTCTGTATCGGGCTGGATTCGAAATCAGTGATTTCTAGTTGCGGTCCCATCGTCCTATTATGATTTATCGGGCGCATGTCCATTCTCCAGCTTTTGACATCGGTGTAATTTTCTGAAGACATTGTGCAGACCTATATGTTGATTAAATCTTGAAATTTCGAAAAAAAAAATGTCTGCGCTTGATAATAGAAACTGTTTTTGTAAACAATGATTTTATAAGATTATGTATTATGTATTTTTATAAGCTTTATGTAGGTATATACAGACTGTCCAAGACTTGCGTTATCGGCCGATATATTAATTTTGGGTGAAGATAGAACAAAAGTTTAAATACAATAGTTGTATAAATTTTAATGGTGTATAACCTAAAAATATTTTTAATTATACAGCCCGTCTCATTTAAGCGTGGCAGACCAAAGTTGTTTTTTTTAACCTAGCACCCTCTTTTTTTATTTGTGTTTTCAATTCTGTACCTAAATGTGAATAGAAATTGTAAGGGAAGCCATGCTCGAAAATTCAGTAATTTTTGAGTTATTCAAGTTTTTTAGAAATTTTTAACACGTGCAGACCTTTACCTAAAATTCGACATAGCCAAAACAGAAACCTTTATCAAACTGAAATTTTGAGGATCACTAGATAATAGACGGACAAATCAATGTCTGTCCTAAAAAAATGAATTTATTATACAGGGTGTTCAAAATAATGTACTTTTTTTACCTAACTTCAGTCACGTGCAACTTTTGATTGTTAAATACAACGAGGTTATTTTTTTCTGTATTCTTTAGGATATTTACTAACACTTTTATTAAGGATTCTCCATACCTAAACCTAATATTTTCGTATTAAAATATTAGGTTTAGGTATGGATTGAAAATATTTTTAGGTCAATTGGACCGCAAAGGGTTAAAAAAATCTTTTTATAGATTCATAATAGCGAATAAATTTTCCACAGTAAATTTGTTTACATTGTCACATTTTTCAGTGTTTCCAATTTTAACGTAGCCATTGTTGTTGATCATCTATGTTTGCTTTTCAATCATATATTATTGATGATTGATTTCGTCGAAGTGATCTAAAAATAACATTGCATAACGAATACTAAAAATACCTGCCCACGTGTGTTTTTAAGTTAACGATGTTAAAGCTGAATATTATTTATAGGTGACTTAAGAATGGCTTACTTTTACTGTCTTTTATAAGAAACTAGATTATAAAATGACTACAAAAAAAATCTTTAACAAAAAAAAACCTCCTTCTAAAAGCCACTAAAAAGAGGAAAATAATAAAACTTCGAGGTCTGCGCCAATTTAATAAAAAAAAAGTCGGTTAAAAAGTGCAAATTTGATTAATATCTTCTTTTTAACAGACTTCATATTTTATTAAATTAGCGCAGACCTCAAAGTTTTATTATTTTCCTCGTTTTAGTGACTTTTTGAAGGAGGTTTTTTTTGTTAAAAAGTTTTTTATTTTTTACTTTTTAGTGGATTTACAATAGGTACGTAGTTCAGTCGCTTGCCAATAGATTCACTTCTCCAAACTTTTTTTAACAGACTTCTTACGCTGTGTGATGTATCAAAAAGTGACATTTACCTTAAAGGAATCACACGCCGTTACTAACTTTTATAAAAATCAGGCGAACTACTGAACCGATTTAAGTAAAATTTATATGGGACCAACTTTGAGGCATACCCTATCCAATAAAACAAAAATGATCAAAATCGGACTACTGTGTAAAAAGTTATGCGTGGTCATACATAAAAAAAAGGAAAAAAAAACTCGTCGACTTGAGAACCTTCCTCCTTTTTTTAAAGTCTGTTAAAAATATCATCTCTTCAAATCGTTCTCGTACGTCGATAGTCCAAATTGTCAATTGTATCAGTGAAAATAATTAATAGACTGTTATTTTTAACCCCGACTAAAATGAGCGGGGTTATGCTTTTGACCTGTACCTACATTTGTTTGTATGTTCCTCTCTAATTCTTCAATGCTGATGCGGTTTCCTTTAAATTAATGTAGATTTTACCGAGATGGTTATAGGATATATTAGTTTTGGGTATGTGACCGCCATCTTGGATCCGCCATTTTCAACTTTTCTAAAAATTGTTCGATTGATGTGAAATTAAAAATAAACCGAATATAATTTTGACTCAAAATTGTTTCGACACGGTCGAGTCACTGTTTACGACAACTAATTTACATGCTCACCTATGTTTTTATTTAATTAATTATTTATTGTAGATTATAGACGCGTCGACATCTAAGGTCATTAGCGTCTTTCAACTACACTAAATAACAACTAACTTAAAACTAAATAACATTATAAAACATCCATGAGCGCAGGTGGGATTCGAACCCACGGCAGTCCAGTGTAGAGGTTGCGGTACCAAGCATGCTAACCACTAGACTATACTGCCCTCCTACTCACCTATGCCTACCCAGCGGGTGAAACATGCGATTATAAGTACTCTGATGGTGGTATGTTCTAGATTGCACTATATGCAAAGAAAATGCTTTTTTTGTTTTAAAGGTCACCTACAGCTAAGGTTATTTGGGCCTAGCACCGCAATTCATATTTTTAATTTGTTATTTTTTAATAATAAATTGAAAATCCAGTTGATACTTTTACCAGCTCTCGGGTTAGAGCCCGGGAACTGGGGAGAAAAAGCTTTAAAAAGTATAAAATAAAAAGGAAAATTAGAATACATTTTTAGAGTGTTGGGTCTCCAAGTCTTTATATGAATATTATGAAGTATTAGAAATACCTTGTATAATGTCCGTCTTGTGACTTCTTGTGAATTTACACTACGCGTTTCAGCAACGAGTTGCCATCTTCAGGTGTGGTTAATTATTTTACTCAATGTGTGTTTTTTAAAAATAATTAACCACACCTGAAGATGGCAACTCGTTACTGAAACGCGTAGTGTAAATTCACAAGAAGTCACAAGACGGACATAATACAAGGTATTTCTAATACTTCATAATATTCATATAGTGACTTGGAGACCCAACACTCTAAAAATGTAATCTAATATTTTTCCTAAAATAATTAGGGAAGCAGGAAATCGCGAAAGTTTGATTTTACGGGTTAAATCCCTATGTGCAGTAGTTACGTTCACCACCCTGTATAAAGCGTCGATTTAAATATGACGTAACAGTATCTAATGTTACTATGTTGACGTGTTGCGTTATGTCAAGTTTAAGGTGGGAAAGTTTAGATCTCGTTGTTTGTGTGTATAATATGCTACTAGTATATTATAGTTAGCATAGTTACAGAAGTGGAGCTTAGCTAAGCGTGGCGAGCGTTACGACACGGCGGTCGGCGGTGTGGCGGCCGCGAGTCGGCTGTGTCAAGAGCGTGTCGAAAGGACAGGGCAGTAGGGGACCGAGAATAGAGCGTTGCGGAATGTACCTACCGATATTATGCGTTGTGATGGACGAACTTAACTTTTGAAGTGAAACTTCATTACTTATTGTGTCTTACCTTTCCTATCCCGGCCGTCCATGTTCTGGCTCTCTTGTACGTTTGTCCCGCGGAGTCGAGTCCAATGCACCTCCATGGTTCCCATCTTGTAAATCCCCTGATCCATCCATCTTGTGTCCCAGTGTTATATGTTATGGGAATGTTTAATTATTATTAGTTTTAAAAAAAGGAATTTTGTTATAGGCAATTTAGATTAGTTCATGGGCTAATTACACATAAGGTGTAGAAGCCAACAATTCACATATATAAAAAAAGTGAAACTTCTTTACGCTCGGTAGAATGAATTGGATTCATGCGGCTGAACGTGTAACGGAAAGCCATTCCTCTGCGCTGTTGATTTACCTATAGATGTGTGTGTACAGTCGACGCGACTAGATCCCCACCGCAATTGCCTCGAGAAGCAGCACTTATTCGTTTCGCGTTTTGCAGATCTTAAAATCGTTTCCAAACCGTTTGCTGACCGTCAGAACATTTCTCTGACGTCAAAGCAACAATGAATTTGACTCATGCGCATATCGTTCGTGTTTTGAGGGAATCCAGAAGAAACCGTTAGGAAACTACGAAATAATTTTCGACTGAGCATGCGTAATAAGAGCAACCAGTAAATGGTCAGGAATCTCATTGCAAAAACAAACCGATGCTGGGTTGCAGAAAGCATTGTCAGAAAATCTTTTGACAATGGACCTTAGATTGTGAACACACATATTATTTTTCCATGTAAGAAAAGCCTGGTGGAATTTTAATGCTCGAGAAATAATTGATCGATTGAAACGATTTTTTTTTCACTGCGTGTATACATTTTTACATAATTTTTTGCACAATTTCCACTTCGAAACAACATTTTTCAACGCATATTTACTAAATTTAGCTTGAAAATCGACCTTTTTCTATATGCGTATATCCAATCATTTTGTTAACCGACTACAAAAAAGGAGGGAGGTTATCAGGTCGACGCGTATATATTTTTTTTTTTTTTTATTATTATTTTTGTGTGAGTACAATCTAATGCACACAATTAAATTGTTGTTTTCAGCACATTACAAAACAATAAATTTACGCACCCATTATGCAAGGTCACTGAATATGAATCTTTAATACCGACTTCAGTTTGATGAAATACAGTCAGGTGATGAGAATGACTTGTTGCCAACTTTTTACAATTCCATTAATAATTATAAAATCAATGACTCACGTCGATGAAATATTATTCCTCAAAAGTACTAAGCGCTAAAGTGATGTGGTATTTAAGGTTTAATGATTATATTTTTTAGGAAACAATTTCGACATCTTTGTGGTTAAAATGTCGTGACCGTGCAAAACGGAAATGGCTTTTTGTTAACAATTTTGATTAATAAGTCATCCTAATAATCTTTTGGTCAAAATTAACACACCACGCGATTTGTTTGCTATATTTTTAGTGTTATAATAATAATAGGAATAATTAGACTAGAACTAGGTTAAGCTTAAAACTATCGGTCGTGAACGAGTATGGCAAAGGTCTGGCGAAACTATGTGCGAGCGTCGAAACAAATTATTGCCCAGAACACCAAACGATTTCCTTGCAGAGATATTGCAAATAGCAAATCATTTTTCTAGTTTTTTATGTAACCTATTTATTATAAATCATAAAAAATAGGTATATATTTTTAGAATCTCTACAAAATTTTCTTTCATTTGATATCCTACTCGATCGATTTGGCCGGGGAAAAAAATTTGACCAAGATTTTTTCCACCTTACGGCCGCCACACACAAAAATTATAGCCTATAACACTCACGTGATTAAGACAAATCGAATGACACATCGATTTTGAAAATCGCTCCAGTAGATTTGGCCCTACGTGATAACAAACGCACATAATATTTTTCTGGTTTTTTTAGTTTTTTTATATAACCTATTTATGAAAAGTATATATTTTTGGAATCGTCACAAAATTTTCTTTGATTTGATACCCCGCTCGGTCGAATTGGCCGGGAAAAAAATTTTAGACCCAGATTTTTTCCACGTTATGGTCGCCATTTTGAATTTATAAAAATATTTTATAACCCATAACACTACCAGGCCCTACCAGGTAACAAACATACATACATACGTACATAGACTGTTACAATCATAACTCTCCTTTTTTGTAGTTGGGTAAAAACCGTCTCTACGTACAAGAAGTCATGATTATGAGAAAATCGCCTATCTCTCTGCCATTACTTCCGTCCTGAACTAAAAGGTTTATTTATAACGTTGCTGTTGATTACGCGCGTAAACCCTTCCGTTTCTTCTGGCATTTTAGTCCTCAAATCTGCGGACCAACGCCGTCTAAAGGTAGCAATACACGTAAAGGAAATCCTCAAGGAAAAAGCCTCCTGGATTTCCTCTACCGAACCTTCCTATACACATAGAGGATTTTCCTGAAGGAAATCATCCAGGAAAAGGACTTGAGTATTTTCTCCTGGTCAACGCACTAGTCCTGTGTTTCTCGTGGTTTCGCAATCTATTCAATGGATGATAATATTTTAGCGGCTGTTGGTTGTGTAGTTGTATGGGACTGCATTCGCAAGAAAAGGCGCAAAAGAAGTGTATTGTGCAAGGAGTGGCTTTTAAAAAGAAGCGTGTATTCCCACAAAAATCTAATTAGTGAACTACAGATTTTCCCAAAAGATTTCCACAATTATTTGAGGATGGACCGCGGTACTTCTGTTAGAAATTCACGAGACATGAGTGATGAAATGAAATGAAATCCTCAAGGACGACTGAGCGTCAACCACACACGTGACCAAGAGATCGGGAAAATCCGGCCTCAAGGACAAAAAGAACTGAATTTCTTTCGAGATTTTTCGGCCTCTCGCTGCCTCAAGGACACTGCCACACACGTTGGAAAATTCCTCAAAGCTTGTTCGGGCCAAACCTTGAGGAAATCCCGCTCGTGTATGGGGGCCTTAAGAAGTTTTACTTCAAAAACAGCAATAAAACGAAATTACAAACAGGTTCCGTTACTGTATTAAGTGATTGGGATATTGATTAAAAGCGAAATCAAGTGAAAAGGACAATTTTTATGCATCCAACTGTACACAATTTACTCTGCAGAATGTAAATTGTGAATCGCGTGCGAAATATACATAATATATCTGGAAAAGATATAAAATAATACCTGCATGCCATTTTCCTTTATGATGACGTATGAACGCCTATTGTTATGCAAGTTTAATTAATTACACTTTTAAAACAAATGAAATAATGGGTTTTTGTATTCTTGTGTGGTAATGACCCTAAAAAAAGGAGTTAAAAACAATTATTGCAAGTTGAAGGATAAATTATTTTTTTCCTGATCAACGAATTATTGTGTGAACAAATTGCGTTTTTGTTAAAGTAATGGGTTTTTTTTATTTTTGCTATGTAAAGGTACGTGCAGTACGCAGCTGGGATTCTAGATGGTAGCATGTATGGTAGATGGTGGCTGAAATTATAAGCGGTTATAGGTTTGCACAACGAAGCTTTGATACCTACTAGCATATTGATACAAGCTTAAATCGCGTTTGAAATGTCAGATAGCGAAGACGAATATTTGTGTTCTTCTGCTACAAAGTGGTATATTTTAAATACAAATTTGGGTAGGTGCTATCATGTCCACCCTATTAATAGAAAACGATCTAATTTCATCATTTATACCAAGAATTAAAATTTTACCCAAACCGGTTTTTTGAATATTTACGTATGGAACCTAACACTTTTAAATAAGTCTTAGAAAAAACTCAAAACAAATTAAATAAAAATTGGCAAAATTTCGCTTATTAAACTAGTCACATCCATTGCGAAACTTGTAACGGCCATTTGATAGTTGTCACACGTTGATTGTAGTAGTCAACGCGCTGAAAGAATGGTGAAATACATTCTTGTATCTACCAGCTCTTGTAACAGCGCTTATACCTGCTACACTGACTGCTTCGTTGTGTACGCTCGCATATAAACAATGCATTAATTTAAGCAAGCCCTGCTATGATCTACGCTACCATCTAAAATCCCAGCTCCAATAACTCCATACTGCACGTACCTTAACGCAGTGGTGTTGAACTGTAACGTTAGTAATTTAGGTCAAAAATATTATGTGTAGAGTATTTATACATCAGCGTATTTCTGTTTTTACCCGACTGCCCCGAATGCGAATGTCTGTCGCCGATATTCGTGAAAAAAAAACAAAAAGTAAAAATTAAGGGGGGACCCATACAAAAAACGGAAAATTTGGCATAGAGCTGTGTTATTGTACGGAACCCTCGATGCGCGAGTTAGACTCGCACTTGACCAGTTTTTAATTTTTTGTTTCTTTATTTTTTCAGGTGAGTGAACCGCAGAGCGTCATGTTCTTCTTAATTCGAGCTTTGAAAAAAGTCTTGCGAAGGTAATTATAAGAATGATAATAATAGTGAATAATCCATTATTTCACACTAGTAGGCGGACACTCGAAAAATATTGAAATGGCTTTTCGATATTGTATATCAATATTCGTTCCCAACACTTAAGGTTGACCTTCAGAGGAGTGACAAAATCATTGTGATTGCTGATAATTGCCGCGCACCTGATACCATGGTGCTGTACTTCTATGGATAAGTTCTGACAACTTGTGTAGACAGTAGTGAGTAGACCAAACCACCATCAAAAATCATAAAATAAAATAACACACAGACAAATCCACATACGGAATGTATTATTGTTACGTATTAAGTGACCTACAGTTTGTTCACTGAAAGTACATACAAGCGACATACAAAAGTAAAGTAGTGAGTAGACCAAACCACCAACAAAAATCATAAAATAAAATAACACACAGACAAATCCACAAATCCACAATACGCCACTGGGTTGTTCAAATGCAACAAAATTTTGTCCGTTTACGGTCCTTATTATGTAGTAGATGTCTACCAAAAATGAATTAAATTGTTCAACCCAGTTAAAAGATACGAGCAAATAAGTGTTCTTCAAATCGATCCTTTAACACCCTGTATCTTGTTAGGGAAGCACTTTTAGAAAAAAAGTTATTCTTGGTTTTCGTATTATTTTGACAGTAGCTACATCCTGTATCATTTATGGTACTCATTACAGAATCACCTTGCATAATTATTAAAAAAATTTAACAAAAATAGGGGTAATTTCGTTTATTTTATTACGATTTTAAAAAACCGGATAATAATTGGGTTTTTAAATGGTTTTTTTTTTTACTTAAATGGAAGGACCACATACAAGTTTTATAGCAGAACTGTTTTTATTTAATTTTTTTGCTTACTAATTAAAAAGTTATATTTAAATAAAAATTTATTTTTAAACTCAGTTCCGATAACGCGCCGAAAGAATCCGAACGCGTGTGACGTCATTATGTTATCTATGGTCTTTGTGTCCATGGTTACCAAGTTAAAAATTTATTATTTTTGATGGTATGTGTAATACATATACACAAATACCAACAAATGCAGACACATTTTAACATAACGACGTCACAAACATTCCTGGCGCGTTTTGAAGTCACGTGATATTTTTTAAATTTTTATACATTTTAATTAATTTTTAGTAATTTATCTATATAGCTTTAAAAAATGTTTTCTTTTCGATTTTCAATATTATTTATGTTAAATTATTAAAAAAAATAATAATAATTTTTTTTAAACTTAAATACCTAATTCATAGTCAACAAAACAAGTACTAGATTTACCCAATATACTAGCCAATCGGTTAATTAATGTGCGCAATATCACTGAAGTGCGTATAAATTGTGTTTTAAAGACCACCAACAGCTAAGGTAATTTGGGTCTAGCACCAATTCATATTTTCAATTCATTATTTTTTTTTTAATAATAAATTGAAAATCCAATCGACACTTTTACCAGCTCTCAGGCTAGAACCCGGGAACTGGGGTGAAGTGCGTGTAGACTAGGTACGTGCAGTACGCAGCTGGGATTCTAGATGGTAGCATGTATGGTAGATGGTGGCTGAAATTATAAGCGCTTATAGGTTTGCACAACGAAGCTTTGATACTAGCCTTGATACAAGCTTAAATCGCGTTTGAAATGTCAGATAGCGAAGACAAATATTTGTGTTCTTCTGCTACAAAGTGGTATATTTTTAAATACAAATTTGGGTAGGAGCTATCATGTCCACCCTATTTATAGAAAACGATCTAAACATGGCGAATTTCATCATTTATACCAAGAATTAAAATTTTACCCAAACCGGTTTATTGAAATAAAAACTGGCAAAATTTACTTATTAAACTAGTCACTTCCATTGCGAAACTTGTAACGGCCATTTGACAGTTGTCACACGTTGATTGTAGTAGTCAGCGCGCTGAAAGAATGGTGAGATACATTCTTGTATCTACCAGCTCTTGCTTCGTTGTGTACGCTCGCATTATATATAACAATGCATTAATTAAAGCAAGCCCTGCTATGATCAACTCTACCCAGGGCCCTCGCGCTCCTGAGTGCGATGTGTGCGATGCACGCGGACGGCACATCCAAGGGGCGGCAAATGGCCTAGTTGAGTTATGTTTTTTGTACTGTATAGAAAAAAATATACAACTGATATTATATCAATTTTATTTGTATACTCAAGCCTACGTGAAAACTCTTACGAGTAGTTATTTCTTTTTTAATAAAATTCGAATTCGAAATATTTCGTGCGCAGTTTTCGATTCGATCGTTAATTCACATCAGTGCGTAGACAGGGCGCCCCTATCGAGAGATTCTCGCGTATGTTTATATCTTGAATTTTCCTGTCGATTCCTGGCAGGAATCGACAGTTTAAGGGGCGTCAATTATGAATTCGCATGCGGGCGGCGTGAGGCCTTACGAGGGCCCTGACTCTACCATCTAGAATCCCAGCTCCATACTGCACGTACCTTAAAACGTCTGCTACCATCCGGCGTAACTACAGGACCCAGTTAAATAAATTCTAGACTAAGATTTAGATTAATTTTTATGGGGATCACTTAATGAAGTGATATAGTCATCACTTTCTAGTCATAACAAACGCTTATTGCCCATCGGGCAGTTTGCAGATCTCTCTGGAGTTATAAACAAAAGTATTTTGTTTCAGTAATAAAATGATATAACAGTACCGAAAGTGCTTCTTCAATTATTACCGTGACATTCAGTTAATAATTATTTAATTAAGAATATAATACATAATATCATATAGGTACTACGTCTCTTCGATCGGGTCATTGTGCGCACTCGTTATGCCGGGTTCACATCAAATTGACATTTTACTATTAAGCTTTAATACTGGTAGAGGGGTTGGCAGAGCTGGTAAATTTATCCTGTAGGTATCTAAGATATTGTCTTGTATCTTAGTTACTTTTTTTGGGAGTATCTATCTGTATCCAACGATGAAGAAAATGCTCAAAAGTATCTGGTATCCAAGATACATTTAAAAGTATCTATAGGAACTTACAAATTAGCTTAGATATTTCAAGTATCCCAAATTCTTTTTAAAGTAACTTAGTTAAATATGTTATCTTAGATATTATGATATTTTGGCTATAATAATATTTATATAACACATGCACGCTTTTAGTGTTTTTTCGTATCAGTTTTGCGGATCTTAAATGGCCGTTTATTGACAAGTGACGTCATGATCCATTATGAAACGCTTTTCGATGAATAATGGAAAAAACATTTGAAAAACCCGTTATTTAATGAACATTATGTACCTCTTTTCCAAGGTTATTAGAGTACAGGTTGCCTCATTCCATCTGACCAATCAGCATAAGCGCGGGAATGACGTCAGCTAGAATTTAGTGTAAATCAAGTACAAAAATTGTTGAAGATTATGCTTATTTATATTAGGTGCTTCGTGCAGATTTTTTCTTAAAATTGGCAGGAGACAATAAATAGAAGAATAGATGTTAAAAAATAGGATAATTTTTATTTTTATTACAAAATTTAGGTTTTAATATCTATAATATACAGTGTGTCCACAGACTCATCCTCAACATGGGGATCTCCGTTGTTATGGGAGATAGAGATTTGGTTAAATGAGACAAAATGTGCAGAATCTCAAGTACTACTACCCTGCGTAGTCAAACTTTCCATATTTTGCTTGGTTCGCGACCGACAGTTGAAAAACGAGATTTACCCATTTTCGTTTTTTGTTTATAACTCGCTTATTAAGTAAGTTAGAAAAAAAATATTTTCACTTTCTTAAGGCCCTTTTTTATGAAGATTTCAAATCTCTTTTCATATTTTTATTTACTTTTATAGTTTTAGAGATACGTGTATTAACTTTGTTTTTTTAAATACACGTCAAAGATGGCCATGACACCATTCGAAAGAGATTTTTTTTCTCTTTAATTTGATATGAGGGTTGATGGATTTATTTTCAAAAATAACAGAGTTATACGTAAAACACTGATTTTTAATAGTAGGCTATGCTAAATTAATTGATAAAACAACAGAAGGCTTAGCAAACAGTTGAAATTTGCGTTGGCTTAGAAAACGGCTGTTTTGTTTTAGCTGCCAATGTGTAGTTTGTTGCTAATTTGACAGTTTACTAACTGATTTATTAAATTTACTTTTGATATCATGGAACCATTTTGTAACAATGAAAAATTTGATATTTTATCTTGTTACATTCTATGTCACAAAAATTCGAGCAAAAATTTGACCAGAGCTGCAGAAATGTGCTTCGATCAATATCCAGAACGAAGATAACCTCATTCGTCTATTTACAGAAACTTACGAGTAAATTTAATAAACTATGGATCATTTAAAAAGCCGTTTACTAAGTCAACGCGAATAAGTGAAGAAGACAAAACTACTGTTTTACGACCAATTGTTGAAAATCGCTTATTTTGCATTGTTACAAAATGGTTCCATGATAACAAAAGTAAATTTAATAAATCAGTTAGTAAACTGACAAATTAGCAACAAACTACACTTTGACAGCTAAAACAAAACAGCCGTTTTCTAAGCTAACGCGAATTTCAACTGTTTACTAAGCCTTCTGTTGTTTTATCAATTAATTTAGCATAGCCTACTATTAACTCTGTTATTTTTGAAAATAAATCCATCAACCCTCATATCAAATTAAAGAGAAAAAAAATCTCTTTCGAATGGTGTCATGGCCATCTTTGACGTGTATTTAAAAAAACAAAGTTAATACACGTATCTCTAAAACTATAAAAGTAAATAAAAATATGAAAAAAGATTTGAAATCTTCATAAAAAAGGGCCTTAAGAAAGTGAAAATATTTATTTTCTAACTTACTTAATAAGCGAGTTATAAACAAAAAACGAAAATGGGTAAATCTCGTTGTTCAACTGTCGGTCGCGAACCAAGCAAAATATGGAAAGTTTGACTACGCAGGGTAGTAGTACTTCAGATTCTGCACATTTTGTCTCATTTAACCAAATCTCTATCTCCCATAACAACGGAGATCCCCATGTTGAGGATGAGTCTGTGGACACACTGTATACAAACAAAAAATTAAATAATGCTCAAGAAATGGCAGATCTTGTTAATTACCTATTTTTTTAAATTTAAGAAACGAATAGAATTAACTAACAAATTGATAAATTAATTATTTTATCTTTTATATTCACAAAATATTAAAAATAACCACAAAACACCATGCATAACACTTAACAGCTATCGCAAAATTGACAACTTATCATATTTTTTTCACTAACAGAAGAATCATGTTTCTATTAGATATTGAAAAAACATATCACACTACCATGGTTACTGTGATTTTTATTTCCAAAAATTAGCAGCGTCCATGGTCTGATCTTTTCTATTGAAGTGAGCAAGCATGGTATATTCTGAGTGACGTCATCCCCCCACTACTATCTATCGTAATGAGGCAACCTATGCTCTACTAACCTTGCCTCTTTTCGGTGTTATAAATGAAATATGGTTACTAGGTAACAAAGTGAATAAATATTGTATGTTTTTATTATGAGATGTACTTCTTTCAGTGACATTAAATTATTCAATTAAAGTCTAAAACCATGCATGTGTTATATAAAGTATAGTGTGCAACACGTGTGCTAAATATTTATGTGTCAGGCGCGATGTTTTCAGCACTCGTATTCGGCTCGCGATGCTCACTCGCCAAGGCTCGTGAGTGCTCTCCTACTACTCATGCTGAAAACATCGCGCCTGACGCATAAAGATGTATTTAGCACACTTGTTACACAATATACTATTATATAATAAGTTAAAAAATGAAAAAAAATGTGGTGGAAGTGACGGTGTTAATGGCGAGAAAACGTGTCATCAGTCGTTTAAAATTTAAATATAAAACCTGTAATAAACAATGACTAAAATTTTGAGAATAAAACATATTTAAAAAAATAAAAAACGTTCATAGCAACGCACTAAAAAGTAGAAAATAAACTTTCTTTTCTATAACATTTAAAAGCGTGAGACACTCACTGTGTCTATAAGTATTTCATTTATTCCACCGAGTGTCCCATGCTTTTAAACTTTATAGAAGAGAAAGATATTTTTATTTTCTACTTTTTAGCGCGTTGATATAATCGTTTTTTATTATTTTTTTACCCACTGTGAACACACTGTACTGTGTTTCACCTGCGATTGATATGACCTTGATGCGTCGCAATACACATACAAAACAGTGACTCGCGTCCCCACTAATCGATCCCCCCATCACTCGTCGCGCTGTTTACATCTACATAAATGTAGTACGTAGAGCGTCTGTGTATACATTTTGTAGTATATGTACTCTGTATCTACGAACAGGTCCAGGCGTGGTCAACGTACACACAAATTGGGAGTGATTTAAAGGATGTAGCGTTTTATTTTTACGAGTGATTTTGATACAGATACAGACCATGTTGGAAACACGTTCCCCCGTTTATAGTTATACAGAATACTTGAAAATCTCAACAAAAAAGCCCACACGAAAACGAAATCACAAACAATCACTATTTTTTTTGATGCAGGCTCCATATTATAATACCCATTTTGATATTTGAATAAAATCTAAACGAGGTTTTTTAGGATTCCATCCCTCGAAAGGAACCCTATTACTCTATTACTGAGCCTACGATGTTCTTCCGTCTGTCCATAATTTTTTGCTTTATGAGCATATGTCCGAAAACGCTTCCCACTGCAATGTCGGGCTGGTGGTCTTTATAATATTAGTAGGATTCCGCCTATACGCTAAAATGAAAAAAAAAATTCAGAGTTACAGGAATTATTTTAAAATGGGGAACTCGGTATATAGAACGTAATTGGTTAAAAAAATGTTAGCCGTCGTGGGACGCCTGGCAGATGTGAAACATTTTTATAGCTTGAACCTCCCGCGACAAATTTATCAAAATAAAATATAGCCTATAGCGAAGACAAAATTAGTGAAAGAATTTTTAGAATCGGTTTAGTAGTTCCAGAGATATGAATTTATGATTTATTATCCCACCTCCCGCGAGAAATTCTCCCCCTGCGAAGATAATTAGTGAAAGAATTTTTAGAATCGGTTCAGTAGTTCCAGAGATAAGAATTTATGATTTATTACCCCAACCCCCGCGAGAAAATCTCCCCCTGCGAAGATAATTAGTGCGACAGAATTTTTAGAATCGGTTCAGTAGTTCCAGAGATAAGAATTTATGATTTATTACCCCCCTGCCCCGCGAGAAACTCTCTCCTTATGAAAGTATTGAAACAGCAATACACAGATATTTACACACACACGAACATAGTGACTATGTAACAGTATAGTGCGGGAAGACGCGACGTAACTACGTGCGTTCTGAACGACGTTCCATTCAAACGATTTTACACCCGTGCCTAAATATGTTTCACATCAAAAATCGGCCATTAAGTAAGACGTTGGCAAGTGTCTGTATCGTCACGTTGAACCCACAAAATTTCGATGTAAAACCCTTGCGGCTATTAACTCCACCATATTCTCTTCACGTCTGGAGTCGTAAGTGGTTTTTCTAACTGTCTCATTCTAACAATTGCGGTGTCTGTTTTTTGTCTGCAAGATGTTCCAGCAAACTTCGCCTTTAACTCTAGTGACGTCATCACAACCCACATTTTCACAAAGTAGCGCTCGGGCTAAAATAAAGTGTGAAGGTACGACGGTCTCTATATGATAACGATAATGACGTCACGAAGTACATTTAACTGTCCGCTGTCTCGTTACGGACAGACTGCGGAGACAAATCAATAATAGCGGGTTGAACGTGACGCTTTTGTACTGATTACATGTTACAATTTAATATACTAGTGCAGGCGTGCTCAAACTTATACTATTAGCGATCTACAGCAAAAAAGTCAGTTGACCCTGCAGGCCATCCCTGGAACTTCCCGCTATTTTCAAGCTCGAAAATCTGAAAATTGCTGATAACACTATTTTAATTTTTGAAAAGCTATAACTTTTGAACGAGTTGTTCGATTTTGATTTTTAATACGGCATTCGACGCAGTTTTTTAAGCTCTAAAAATATTGTAAATCGAACGATTGAGAAATCTCGAAATTATTTTGAAAAAACACTTTTTTCGAAATCTGTTGACTACGTAATCTCTCAAACGGATTAACCGAATTTGATCCGCTTAGCGGCTTCAACGCAGTTTTCTGAGAAGAGCTGATTAGATTATGAAATCAATCAGCACAATATTCTAGAAGTTATTTTGGAAAAACATCGTTTAAACAATTCTGAACGCTTCTTTTTAACATGCTTGTAGGTATAGCTTGTTTTCGGCTTCGCCGAGCAGTTAGATGGAACCCGATTCATATACATGTAGGTTTGCCGATTGCTCGCTTTGAACAGTGAACTTCTCCGAGTAGTTCGGATGAAACCCGATCATACACAAGCATGTTAAAAAGGAGAGTTCAGAATTGTTTATTTATAACTATATAAACAATAATTTAAAGAAATAATAATGACACATCTGTGGACAAAAAGCTTTAAAAAAAATTCGACTGCAGATGACCAGTCCATACTTCCCACCTAGTAAATATTTGCAAAAAATAAACACCCTTTTTTTATTCTTTGAAAAAAAAGCATGGCCCTCTTTTTTGTTTGGTGATCTACTAATGGCTAGTAATATAGCAAAATCATGGTTACCTTGATTTACGTACAATTTTCTTTTTTTAGTAAAATATTTTTTTTCACGAAAACTATACATTTTAGAGAAAAAAAATATTTACATTTTTTTCATATTATAACATTTAGAATTCATTTATATTTTTTTACCTATGTTAATACGTGACATTGAGCACGTTTTTTTTGAATATCTCAGGATCCACTGAACCGATTTGACTCAAAATCTAATCAGATCTAAGTTAAAAACTGATAAACACAATAGAACAATCGGCATGGCCGTATGTTCCGAAGGCGAAAAATTGACCACATACACATACATACAGACATCAGTCAGAAAATGATCTTAAACGATTGGTAGGGTCTCAAAACGTGAAGATCTGTTAAAATCTCGAAATATTTTTTTCGGACTAAATCCATTACTTCCCTACCATAGTAGAGGTGGGAAGTAAAAAAAAATACTATGTAAATCAGTTGAGTAGGAACCGCCGCAGGACTGGCGAAAGAAAACAATATTGTGTGTTTTTAACCGACTTCAGAAGTTCTCAATTCGGCTGTATTTTTTTTGTATGTATGTTACGTGATTTCTCCTGCATTTGTGAACCGATTTTGATGATTATTGTTTTATTTAATAATAGGGCATACCTGCGGGGTGGTCCCATATTAATTTTACTTAAATCGGTTCAGTAGTTCGGCTGATTTTAATAAAATTGAGTCACGGTCTGTGATTCCGTTAAGGTAAATTTTTTTTAACACAGCGTAAAAAGTTTGTAGAACTAAACTGCGTATTGTAAAGCCATAACTAAAAAATGTAAAAAATAAAACTTTTTAAAAAAAAAAAACCTCCTTCAAAAAAGCTACTAAAAAGAGGAAAATAATAAAATGTTGAGGTCGCGGTCAATTTAAGAAATCGGTTAAAAAGGAAATATTAATTACTAGGTATACTATACTTTTTAACCGACTTCATATTTTATTAAATTTTTTTATTTTCCTCTTTTTAGTAGCTTTTTTGAAGGTTTTTTTTTGTTAAAAAGTTTAAAATACCTGTTGGAGTATCGAAGAAAATTCTCAAAAAATGTAAAGTAATTTTAAAACAATTTAAGCAATAAACAGTGAAATTTTGATAATTTTAACGAAAAAGATAATCGTTCCGAACTCACTGATACTAAATGCATTATATTTGTGATGTTTCTTTCAATAGTAGTGTAAAGAGATATTAGGTATATTATTAGGTGACAAAATCCGAACATCGCCAAAGGACTTATTGTTGTGTAAGGAAAAACGGAATCATTTTTTTCCTTTTATTACCCCTTTCATGTCGCCATTTCGAATATACGTCACAAGTAAACTCCTCCCGTATGTCAGCTATCCCAAAAGTGTTCGATGTTATGGCATTATTTTGATGTAGCATTGGACTGTATGAAGACAAACCTTCATATGATTGCATTTGTAAGTGAAGTAGCAATAACACATGTCATTGTTCATTTAGTTTGTTTATTTGATTTGAAGTTAGATAATGACAGTTTATACACAGAGCCCCCATTGCACACGCATCTGGTCCACACATTGTTTTTATGATGCATGGTACAGGTTCTTTCTATTTGCTGAGAAGCGTCTATAATTTACAATTCATTCAATCATTCCATTTGCTGAGTATATAACAGTCTGTGATCAAAAGGCAAAATCACTTTGTCGAATTTTTATATTTTTTTCTTTTAGATTTTTTAAATATATTTTGTGTAAAAAACGTTTAATTTCTACATAAACCAAAGGTTTAAGTTCTCTAAGGAGCGGCGCTTTTGACGGACTTTTTGGCATAGCGTATAGGCCATGGCACTGGCGGCTCGTGAACATTTTAAATGGGTGCTTTTTCAGTTAAATGAGCAAGTCTGTTACACCAACTTCCGTCCACGATTCGTCACCACCATATAATACACAAACAAAACAGAAAAGAGCAATTTTTCTATTGCAGCCGAAATATTCATTTATTTTTGGAATAAATCTTATTAAATTGCCATGACTAGAGCCCTGTTTTTCAATCGAAATATCAGGCAATCGACGACCTTCCTCTTTCAGTTTCACTTTTTCCTCAAAAGTGTATTTAAAAAAAACTTTTCATATGAATTAAATTATGAATCACATCCATGTTTTAATTATTGCACACTTGCACTTGTTTTAGTTTAACGGCTAACGGCTGTGGCCTATGTCTTGTGAGTTGAGAAACCAAATTTCTTTGAAATCGGATTAGAGGTTAAAGAGTTATGACGGAGCAGACACACAGACACAACCTCTCTTTACAGCTTTATTATTAGTAGGTAGGTACTTATTTATTGATGAGTATTGAGTAAGTATATTAATAGTATACAGTTTCAAAATAATTGGCATTGGCTTTAACTTCACAATAAGCGGCACAGTTTTTATGCATGCAGGTATGGGAAGCATATGCTTTACATTGTTTCATTGGTTTTCCGCTCCAACAAGCTTGTGAGTAACTATCTCTGCAAACTCACTGCTACTTATTTTCCCTTTTTACCCGACTGCGCACGCAAAGGAGTGGTAATGTGTTTAACAGCCTATGTATGTATGTATGTATGTATGTATGTATGTTTGTATGTTCCTTTGAAGCACTATACAGACCAAACGCCTGGGCCGATTTTTTTGATTCACACGTCAATCGATTCCCCTTAGTCCGGCGAGTGTCACTAAAGACATGACGTTAGTGAAAATTCAATATGGCGACTACAGGACGTCATATTGTGAAAATGAAAAAATGAAATGTTCCTTTGAAGCACTATACAGACCAAACGCCTGGGCCGATTTTTTTGATTCACACGTCAATCGATTCCCCTTAGTCCGGCGAGTGTCACTAATGACATGACGCTAGGGAAAATTCAATATGGCGACTACAGGACGCCATATTGTGAAAATGAAAAAAATGAAAGTCAACAAACTATGTCAAGAGGGGTATCGTTGAATAGGTATTTAAAAATCATTTTTAGTTTTCCCTCAACATTTTTCGATTCGACTGACCGTTTAGGATCTATATCGATTCATTTTTAACTAAAAACATTTGAAATAAAAAATTTCTTTTAAAAAACAAAAAACCCGACTGCGTAAAAATCGCATTTAAAAGATGGAAACAAGATCAAATGATAACATGCAGTCGGAGGTATTTCTGTTCAATTTGTTACTACTATGCCTCCGACTGCATGTTATCATTTGATCTTGTTTCCATCTTTTAAATGCGATTTTTACGCAGTCGAGTTTTTTGTTTTTTAAAATAAATTTTTTTTGGTGCAGGCGAAGCCACGCCCCAGCCTCTTCCAATTTTAATGCACGACACCCGTGTATCTTGTGTCTCGGTATATGTGTGTAATTTGACAGCCAAGGTTAAGTATAAACTACTAGATAAATATACACATTTATGTTTCGTCCTTGAATTATGCGAGTTTTATTAATTTCATGATAAAAAAAATGTTTGGAATATACATTTATAGAGATGGCTTAAAATATTTCTGTACATATTGTGTGGGTCAGGTTCGTATTAAGACTTTTTTTATTTAGATAAGATAGGAAAAAACAACTTTCATATGGCAACCAATAGATTTGGAAAGGAAGGCGTGGCGGAGTCGCAACTATCTCCTCTTAACAATAATCTGCGTTAAACGTACGTTGTCAATTGAATCAGTCTTTCCCTTTCCCTTCACCCATTGACACGACACAACTGTCAAATTTCATTTATTCTACTGACATAACCTCGTTTTTTTAAACACGTCGTCATTAATATTTAAAGCAATTTGTTATGGGATGGTGTCTTGTACCTGACTGCAGTTATAATGAAAATTATGACTGCAAAAAGTTTAAATTTCCGACAGAGGAAAAAGCTAAAATAATACCTAGATATCCAATACCTAATTGTTGATAAAAACATTTTTTTATCCTTCTAAATTACGCTCCCTTGATCCAGCGTAGCTCAGACGACTTCAGAACACTTTTTCAACTCCAAATGGAAAGAACAAACTCAATTTCTAATTATAATTGCTTAAATTATACCTCGACAAACGTCAACGAGGTTAAGTTAGGTTAGAATAAACGTTACTGGCTGAATCTAGTTAGGACATTCATTTTTCATAAATTTTTAATTTCAAATAAAAAATTATTTCACACGAAATATTAAAGTTTTGTAGCCAATAATGACGGGATTTATTTAATTATTTTTATGAAACAGCCATTGTTTTGGTAAGAAATAGTAACGAATATTCCGTTAAACTCCATACATTTTTGAACGCCAATCGACTCAATTTTAAATTTCGCGCTCAAATTAGGACCGCCTACTTCTGTAGTCTATTAAATATTTTAAGGCCTGTGTATATAATAAATAAAACAACAAAATTTCTTTTATCAAAACAAGGTCTGAACTCTAAATACGTCTGATCACAACCAGATTGAAAATTGAATTAAACTCATAGAAATCCAAAACAAAACAATATTGTATCGACAATGCTGAGTAAATGCTGTCGCAGATGGCCACAACATTATCACACAGAATACGCGAAGAACCTGCAAGAACACTAATTAATTATTACAGACAGAGTTCCTGTTACAACTTTAATTGTCAATTTAAGATATTGGTTTGAGCGACGCTATCCTTATTTATTTATTTTGGCAAATTGGTGTAAGTTTTCAGTAACCGGTGCGACTCTGTTACAATCCTGTAGTGCGATGTTTTGTACGCAGGTGTGACTTTTTTCACCTCCAAATGTTGGCAGAATTATTGTAACGCGTTACCTTGTACCCACATTATCTCAAAACGTAAATTAGCAAATCGCGAAATGTGTGCGCGAGCGTAATAAACGTCGCAATGTTTCTAAATAATTAAGAAAGAAATTAACAATCAATATGACTGTTGAGAGGGAGTTTCACAACGACATTAGACTGTTCATGCATTTTTTGATAATGCTTTCTGCAACCCAGCATAAACTAAATATAGAGAAGTAATGCGTTTCCAAAATTTATTTCAGTCGGTATATTTTTACCACCATCACTTGAGAACGACTGGGGCTTGAGAATAGCCGAGTGTAGCGGCGCTGTTGTTTACATGGCGTTGCTATGGTTCCTCTATTACAAGTCCCCAGTTCTCGGGTTCTAGCCCGAGAGCTGGTAAAAGTGTCAATTGGATTTTCAATTTATTATTAAAAAAAAAAATAATAATGAATTGAAAATATGAATTGGTGCTAGGCCCAAATAACCTTAGCTGTTGGTGGTCTTTAAAACACAATTAATAATTGAGAACGACTGTGACGATTTTTATTAAACTTAAACTTTTTATGGGGCTATACGATCGAGTTAAACCATAGATATAGAAATCTGGGGATGAAGTATAAAGTGCCACTTTAGACGACGGGTGAACCATTCAGGGGAGGGTGCATGCCTGTCTTATGGACATGTCCATGTTATGCATGTACCCACATTCTATTGGTCGCGTCTTTGCGCATGCTCAATTGCTCATACAGCGCTTGCGCAACTGAAACGACCAATAGAATGTAGGCACACTTGCTTTTTCAACGCCCCCCTTAACAGTAACCACCCCACTCGCTTGTACTACGTCTCTAGATTTCTATGTCTATGGGTTAAACATAAACATACTTTATTTACCTTGAATTAAAAATCATTCAAACGCAGGAAGGTTCGTCAACTCGCATATTATACAAGTAAAATATATCTACGTATACAAAAAAAGTAGAAAATATCAAGAGAATATAATAAATATAAAACTTATATTAAAACAGGGTGTCCATAGGTCAGGGAATTCTGGAAAGTCAGGGAATGTCAGGATATTTTTTTTGGGTCAGGGAAAGTCATGGAAAGTCAGGGAATTTGAAAAGTGGTCAGGGAAAAATTTCAACAGAGCAGACTTTTAACACTTTTGTAATTTTTAATGCTGAAAGTTGCATAAACAATGAGTTTGTGTCGTATAATAATTGTACCTTTTTTAAATTTAAAAATATACCTTTATGTGTTTGTGTACAATAGACATATGAAATAAGGAAAAATTTTCAAAAAAGTCAGGGAAAAAATCAGATTCGGTCAGGGAAAGTCAGGGAATTTGGTCTTGAGAAAAAAGTGGACATCATGTAAAAGAGTGAACATCCCAAATATTCTGGAGCGAACGAGCGAAGCGAGTAAGTGTTGTATTAATGAATAACAAATTTATAGCACCCGGGCGAAGCCGGATCGGGCCGCTAGTGTACTAATAAACGTGATTTGTATGGGGTTTGTGATTCAAGCAACTGATTTGAGTCACAAAAAATGAGGTGCTCTTGGAAGAATGAAGTTCGCAGGTTCAAGGTCGCTGAAATTAATTCCTTCCCACGATTATATTTTTATTTGTGCAACATATTGTCAAAATATTCATTTTGACAATATGTTGAAATAAAATCAGTTTTGTATTTTTTTTTAAATTTTATTCATAAAATGTAAGAAATTATGCAATGTGCAATCATTTATCTAACAGATTGTGATTGCGAGTTAACTGCGGAGCGTGTGCGGTTAACAAAAAAATATATTTTTATTTTTATTAAATTATTTATTTATAAAATTACTTATTGGTTACAATTAATTATTGATATTTTCGTTTTCAATAATAGTTTATTATTTGTAAAATTGTTTATTAGTTTATCCTTTCAGTAATTATTTATTTATTGTTTAATTTTGTAGGATTGAGTTTAGGAGTTACTTATATGCAACTTGTTTCCTATTCTCAAAACGGAGTCAATTAATTAATTATACATTTGCGCTGTATAAATTATTATAATTAACTGGACTTTATTTCTAACGCATCTTGTGGTTTTATTGAAGTCGACTTAAGATAAGTCAACCATCGTAGGTGTCTATATCTGTGTGCTATGCACATTAGTATACATAACTCCTCCGCCCTTTAAGACAGGAAATTAATTTTTATTAAAATAAATTTACTGAGAAAGGATAATATTATTTTACAATGAAACATTTGCATCCGTTTCTAATTCGGTTTCAGGTTTCTGTTTGATATGAAAACGTTTCATTAGAAATATACGTTTATAATATATGTAGATAAGAATACTTACTATTAAAATAATATATATGGGCGCAAAAGAGAATTTCAAAATTTGATTGAAGAAATCAAATGGTTCGAATTTTATCTCTTGTGCATCCAATGCTAATTTATGTATATCTCTTAAATTAATTTTATCTAGTTTTACAGTATTGTATTTATTCGTACTATTGTATACGTGTATGTCAGGTAATACTAGGGGTACCTTCTGCTTATTGATTTGATTGTTTGTGAACAATTGATTTTTAATTTTTATGTAGCATCCCACTGGTAGGGTTAGCAAAGTTTTTCCGTTTATTAAAAGGTTGTCTGCACAATTGGAGTAAACCTTTTGAGTGCTTTTTGACAGGACAACATAATGTTGTTCGTCTATTGGTTCGATTAAAATCTTTGAAATAATTTCAACAGGCAGAAGTTTACAATTTTGTGAGTTTTCTTTTAAAATAATATTTGGTATACATTGGTTTTCAATAACAGAAGCTGTTTGATAAAAGGATTTGAACAGTTTAGTGGGTCCTAACGAAAAGGGTAGAATACCGGGATTTTCGTCAAGTGGTTTTATTTCTATCTTTGTCTGTATTGTTAGTTCGATTATCCTGAAATTTCATTGGTCGTTTAACTTCTTTTTTGTGATAAGTTTCAATATTAGCGGTAGCGGGATTTTGTAAAGTTAATTTGTTTTCTGTCTGTTTTAGGATAGTTCTTGAATTTGAAGTTTTGGGCTTAGATTTGGAACGGGGGGACAGTTGAATTCGAGCCGTTTCGGTTGTATATTGAATCGGTTCGTGGCGCGATTCATTTGCCTTATTTATGTATTTTTCTTTCTGTGCAGCTATTTTAGCGTGTACAGCTTGATAAAGCAATTTAAATTTTTCTTGCGACTCTTGTATAAAGTTATTATAAAATTTTTTATTAACGTCTATTTGTGACAGGGTCGATTCAGTATGTTGTGGATTCATAAGTTCGTATGGAGTATATCCGGTGGAAGAATGGATAGAGGAATTATAAGCAATGATAGCATATTCAATATGATTCTTTTCATAGGAAAGATTTTTCGATTTTAATTTGGCTTGTAATAATTTAAGATGTTCGGCTAAAGTACTGTGGAATCTTTCAATAGTTCCATTCGATTCGTGGTGACGGGCTGTAGTTTTATGTGAGGTTATTTGAAACATTTTAAATATTTCAGCAAAGAGAGTGTTGTTAAATTCAGCAGCGCTGTCGTATTTTATAACAGTCGGTACTCCGTGATGGGATATGTATTTCAACAATAATTCGTTAATAATAATAGTGGTGTTGGATGAGATTGGATAGGCTTGACCATATTTAGTAAATTCATCAATTATTGTAAAATATTTTTGGTTATTATATTGGAAAATGTCGATAGCTACAATTTCAAGTGGAGAACTTGGAGTTGGAGTTATTTCGAGGAACGGTTTTTGTGGGTTACGGTCATATTTTAAACGTTGACATGTGTCACAGTTATTAATAAATTTCGTCACATGATCTTTTAGATTGGGCCAATAATAGCTACGAGATAAATGTGTGCAAGTTTCGACTATTCCACGGTGGTTAGTTTTGCCTAAATGATATTGCGAAATAATTTCTTCTTGTTCAGAAATAGTTTCGATATCAGTTATAAAAGTTTTACATAGCCGTAAATTATAAGCATTGTTTTTAAATGTTTCTTGCAGTGTATTCACGATTAATTCGATATAATTTTGGTCTTCTACATAAAGCGCGATAGTTTGAGAGGGCTTTAGAAATTCTAAAAACAGTGAAGTTAAATCGTTTTTGAAATTTTGCCGTGTTATTTCGAATTTATATCTCGTTCTTTTCTTATCAAATAAGTAGGTTATCGAATGATTTTTCGTTTTAACATTTTTGGTATGAATTATTACTTGGGTAGCAAAACAATTTAGAGGTTGATCCGAAAATGGTATTTTTAAAATTGGGTTTTCTAAAGCGGAATGTTGAGTGTTTCCGTCTTCAATGTCAATTTCCATATCAGGATTAGGTGGATTGTGAGAAGTACTGGGGATGGGATCAGTATCGGTCTCTGGTAAATTTTCTGTTGGTATTACGTCAAGTAATAAATCAGGATTTTCTAATAAAGCATCGGCTAGCTCTTCGTCTGTTAAAACTGGAAGATCGTCGATGTTTATTATCATAGAGTCGGAGTCATTTGGTAAAGTCAGAAATTCTCTAATGTTTAATTCTATGCGAGAAAGCGCATCTGCATTTGAATTAGTTTTTCCTTTTTTATACAAAATTTCAAAGTCATAGTCCATAAGTTTAACTTTCCAACGCATTAAGCGCGAGTGTGGTTCCTTTAATCCGTTTAAATATGTTAAGGGTTTGTGATCAGTAACTATAAAGAACTTTCGTCCATATAAGTATGGTCTGAATTTGTTTACAGCCCATACTATAGCTAACAATTCTTTTTCGATCGTACTGTAGTTACGTTCGTGTTCATTTAAGGTTCTACTAATATATGCGACTGGCTTGTCTTTACTTAAGGGTCCTTGTGAAAGAACAGCGCCTAAAGCAAAGTTACTAGCGTCTGTAGTCACAATAAAAGGTTTTGTAAAATCAGGGAATGTCAAAATGGGGTCGTTAGTCAATAAATTTTTACAAGTCTCGAATGAATTTGTAAAAGCTTCGTCAATTATAACTTTAGATGTTTTCTTTAAACACTTTGTCATGGGTTGAATGATCTTAGCTAAATTTGGTATAAAGCGGCGATAATAGCCTATCAAGCCTAGGAAAGCTTTTATTTCTTTTGGTGTTTTTGGGAGAGGATATTCTGTTATCGCTTTAATTTTTTCTGGATTTGGCTTTATTCCATCTGATGTAATAACATGACCTAAAAAGTTAACGGATTTTCTAAAAAATTCACTTTTATCAAGTTGAATTTTTAAGTTTGCTTGCCGAAGACGATTAAAAACTTGTTTCAAATGTTTTACATGTTCATCTAATGAACTCGAAAAAATTATTATGTCGTCCATAAATACTAAGCAAAAGTGGTTTTGAATACCGCGTAGTATATTATCCATCACTCTTTGAAACGTGCTGGGCGCGTTTTTTAAACCGAATGGCATTCGTGTGTATTCGAAATGACCATTCTCTGTAACGAATGCGGTTTTTTGAATATCATCAGATGACATTTCGATCTGATGAAACCCGCTAGTTAAATCTAGTGTTGTAAAATACACTGATCTGCCTAGTTTGTCTAGAATATCATCGATATTTGGAAGTGGGTATTTGTCTGAAATAGTTTTTTCATTGAGCCGGCGATAGTCAATGACCATGCGCCATTTCTTTTTTCCGCTGGCATCTAATTTTTTTGGGACGATTAAAATGGGTGAAGACCAAGGGGAATGACTGGGCCTAATTATTCCTTGGTTGAGAAGTTTAGTTATTTGTTCTTGTACTTCTTGCTTGTGAACGTACGGTAGTCTGTAAGGTTTGGAATAAATTGGTATTTCATCAGTGGTCCGAATTTCATGTTTTACTTCGTTTGTAAATGTTAGAATACTATCGTCAGTGGATAAAATGTCGAAATAGTTAGAACATAGTTCTGTTAGTTGGTCTTTTTCTATGTCATTCAGGTGTTCAGTCCGAATAATGTCTTGTATTTGATCTTTAATATTTTTGGGTCGTTTATATTCAACATTGCGAATTTCAAAAGTTTCGTCATTAAAAATTTTAAATTTAAATGGTTCTGTTATCTTTACGTGAGAAGGTTTAGTATCATGATTCGTAAATTCAATTGTAGTGAGGCCATTTTTAACACGGGTTAACATTGGTGTAATTTTTACTGTACCAACCTTTTGACAATCAATAAAAACATCCGCGTCAGGGCTGTTTAAAGGCACTTGGCAGATTTTTGACGATCTAGCCGGTATTATGGCTTCGAAAATAATAAATTGTCCTGGTTTAAGATAGTGGATAGGAAGTTGCGTTTGGTTAGGCGTTTCAAAGCAATTATATTCTAAATTTAATTGAGCTCTTAATTTTCGCATCGCGTCAAGACCTAGGATGCCATCAAAAATTGGATGAGCATCTAGTAATAGAAATTCAAGTTCTGTATTTTCTGTTTTAAATTCATCGAAAGCAGGTATAATAATTTTGCCGTTGCCTGTAACAGTTTTTGTCAAAGCTGTAACAGTATATTTATGGTTTCTGATTAAATTTTTATAGTATTTGTGTGCAATTTCTGGATTTAAGAAAGAGCGTGTAGCACCTGTATCTACCATTAATTTAAGGGGTGGATCATTAATAAGAATATAGCTTAGGACATTTTGTTGTGATAATTCAAATTGAGAGTTGTTTGTCAAACAATTTAAGTTGACGTAGTTAAATTCGTTTGAGGTTCCGAGGCAGGTTCCTGAAAATTTTCGACTTCATTTTCTAAATATTCAACAGGTCGATCTGTCGGTTCTTCGTTGTAAGGCTCGTTGTACGCAAAGTCTGAGTCTTCATAATATGCTGAATTATCGTCATTAGTTTCTAAGTTTCTGAATTCTTCAAACCGTGGTGTTCCAGAGGGTTGAACAAAGTTTCGGTTATGACCTTCGTTACTGGGTTGGAATCTATTTTGTTGTTGCGGGACTCTAATAGTTCGAGGGTTAGAATAACTAATTGACATCGGAGTGGCTGGGGGGAGATTTGCTCTTTGTACCGGGTTAGGTCTGAAAACATTTCTATTATTTTGTTGCGAGTTATAATTATTTTGGTTATTTGGTCCAAATGTTTGACTAGCCGTTGGAAATCTTTGGTTTACGACTGGGCGTGGTCTTAAATTTGAAAACGGGTTAGCAGGTAATGTTTGCCAAACATTAGCTGGTCTATTTTGAGGGGAGTATCGATTTGGGATTTGAGGTGACGTTCGAATATTGGAATTTAAATTATTATTAGTATTTGGAAGAGTTCTGGTATGTTTAGGATATGGACCTATGTTTTTAGTTTCGTTGTCTATTAATAATTTAACTTCAGTTAAAGTAGTGGGTCGTACGGTGCGTAACAAAGTTCCTATGGGTTCTAATGAGAATTTTAACAAATTTTTCAATGCCAAAGTATGCGCAATTTCACTTTTAACAGCATTTCTTTCAGTTTCTGATGGGGGTAATTTGGAAACGTACAGACTGACATATTTGTAGGTGTCATTATAGTATTGTATGAATGGACATGAAGGTTTTGGTCTAAGGTTAATCAATTCGTACAGGATTTCGTTTTCATCACGGGGATCGGAAAACGTTCTACTGAGAATATCTTTAATCGAATGCCAATCTTTACACAGATTTGCTGTAACTACCTGTTTTGCTTCACCTTTAATTTTGGATAATATTCCGTTAATAATTTGGAAATTTTGGTATTGACCGTCAGAGTTGAGTGGTTGCGCTGTGACTGCAAACCGTGCAACAATCAGGTCGATGCCCTGAATAAAGTGATTAAGAATGTCTGAATTTTTGCCGTCAAAGTCCGGAATAAATTCAAAGGCATGTCTATCGAAAGTTGGTGTAGCCATTGTTAATAATGTGTCGTTATCAATAATAGAGGAGGAAGATATTTCAACAGCAATTTCTTCTAATGACTGATTTAATTGACTTAAATCAAATGATGACATAAGTTGAAAGATCTTTCTCTGGTTACAGATAAAATTGACTTACGCTAAGAAAGTTATGCAAATTTTCATGTTGAGCGAAAACACGTGGATGTTGACGTTGTTGTTGTGTTGTTGACGATGTTGTTGTGTTGTTGACGTTGTCTATGTTGTTGACGTTGTTGTTGTGTTGTTGGCGTTGTTTTAAAGCTGGTAAGGGCTTACCCGCCTTACTGAGCAATATGGCTCTAATTTTAAAGATGGTGAGGTGAGAGGTCTTACCGGCCTCTATTGATGAGTTACACTTAAACTTTTGTTTAATGTTTGGTTCGAAAGATTGCTTTTATGAATACACACAAAATATCACTTATGGGTACTCACAAAATTTCACTTAAGCAATCCTACCCGACTGCGCCAGTTAACTGCGGAGCGTGTGCGGTTAACAAAAAAATATATTTTTATTTTTATTAAATTATTTATTTATAAAATTACTTATTGGTTACAATTAATTATTGATATTTTCGTTTTCAATAATAGTTTATTATTTGTAAAATTGTTTATTAGTTTATCCTTTCAGTAATTATTTATTTATTGTTTAATTTTGTAGGATTGAGTTTAGGAGTTACTTATATGCAACTTGTTTCCTATTCTCAAAACGGAGTCAATTAATTAATTATACATTTGCGCTGTATAAATTATTATAATTAACTGGACTTTATTTCTAACGCATCTTGTGGTTTTATTGAAGTCGACTTAAGATAAGTCAACCATCGTAGGTGTCTATATCTGTGTGCTATGCACATTAGTATACATAACTTGCGACCTTGCTTAAGGTCAAGACATTAAAATTGTCTTTTTTCGTGTTTAAATATTATTCATTCATCTCTCATTTTTTATAGTATAAACTGCTGACTTAAAAGGCACTTAAAAATATTAGAAATATTAATACTTTTTTGATCTAATATTTATAAAATAAAAGGTGAATAATTAAGTAATATTTAAAAATTTAAAACCGACTTCTGGTACGCTTTAATTAAACAGTACATTAATATATAGTATGTATATGATCAAATATAATTTTAAATAAACATATTAAATAATTAAATCGAATCTGTCTTTAATAAAAAAAAAAACTAACGTTAAAAATAGAATTCAAACAAGAGTAAAAAAACGTTACATTGGGGGCTCAACCGGGATTTTACATAACAACAAAGAAGATATTTAATTATTTATATAAGTCAAAATGCCAATGACTACGCGATCTAATACATCCAGTACTGAAAAGGAAGACATCTTTCATTCATTATCGTCGCCGTCGGATAATAAGGTTCCTGATTTTGTTGAGATAACTGGTCAAAATTCTGCTGCATCGACAAATCATATTGTTACGCAAGATACAAGAGACACAAAAGGACTATCGCCATTATACCAAGCCGCTAGTGTTCAACTAGAATTATTAGGCCAACTTACGGATAAAATAAATTCACTGAAATTGCGTCCACATGACGATTTAACTGAGCAGAGATATACATCTTCTATGCTATCAAATGTACCGATTACAGATGGACAGGATACTTTAAAATTATTAATATTTATTGTCGAAATACAAAAAATTTTAGACCTTCAAATTACCTCAGAAAAGCTTCTCATCAATGAAATAATACTTCGTACTACAGGACACATGCAAATTTGGTGGGCTAAAGCGTCTAAAGAATGCAATTTTTCATGGATTGAAATAAAGCGCAATCTAATTGAAGAATTTCTTCCTCCAATGGTCAGAAATCGATTAATCAACACCCAGGTTCGAAGATTACAGAAACCTGGAGAAACTCTTCTAGATTTTGCCGAGGATATTCTCTCTAAATCTAAAGCTCTGTTATGTAATATTCCAGATGAAGAACTGTTGATACACATCTGGGACAGCGCCAATTATTCAACATTGCAACAGATTTCCACTCTGCCGATACCAAAATCCTTTAGAGAACTGAGAATTCTCTATAGAAATTTAGACGAAACTACAAAGAGAATTGAAGAAGCAAAAAGGAGAGAATGTCAGGCTGCATCACAAGGAACAAATCCTACGTCTTTTGATAAATCAAGATTTAAAAATCCAAAAAACTAAATAGCAAGGTCCAATCATCACCAAAATTGGACCCTTGTTCCATCCTTTCAAGAAAATGTAAGCTACAGTCAATGGATAATACTCTACCCTTCATCAATATTTCAGTTGGAAAAATAAATTTCAAATGTTTGATCGATACTGGTGCAACTTCTAATTTTATCAACAGCGAGTCCGTAGAAAAAATCAAGAAAACTAGAGGTTTGCGTATCTACAAAATTCATCAAAAGGCACGCTGCGCTAACGGATCATTTGTGAAGATAAATAAAGGTCTAGAAGTTTTTGTCAAGATTTCAAATTTAAATTGGAAACTCAAATTCCTTATTTTGCCAAAGTTACCTGTATCCATTATCCTAGGAAACGACAGTTTAATCAACATGCGAGCACTTCTAAATTTTTCCTCTAAAAATATATCCTTTCCATTCTCCAATGAAATAATTCCCATTGAATCATTATCTTGTAATGAAACAATGCAATCAAACTACATCGTAGATCATCCCATTTGTCTCAAGAAAAGCGAAGAAGTAAAGCTTCAACAATTGTATGAAAAATATAGCGACGTCTTGACAGAGAAAATCGGGCATGCTAAGAATTATCAGATGTCAATACAAATGAAGGATAAAATTCCTATACGTAAAGCGCCATATCCTCTTTCTCCGCCAAAAGCCGCTGAAATGCAAAATTATTTAGAAGTTTTACTAAAACAAGGGGTAATTGAAAAATGTATTTCACCATATGCTTCTCCTGCCTTTATTGTGAAGAAAAAGGACAAATCGCCGCGACTCGTAGTTGACTACCGACAAGTAAATCAGCACATTGTGTTTGATCCGTATCCATCGCCTAGAATAGAAGAAATATTTCAATGTTTGAATGGTTCAAAAATATTCTCATCAATAGATCTTACCTCAGCCTTTTTTCAAGTTCCTTTAGCCGAAGAATCAAAGAATATTACCTCATTTGTTGTTCCCTCAGGACAATTCCGATTTACCCATGCACCTCAAGGTCTGTCCATTAGTCCACAACTTCTCAATAGAATCATCGTAGACATTTTTGGCGATTTAAAATATAAATTCTGTCTGCCGTATCTAGATGACTTATTAATTCATAGCGCAACAATAGAAGAACATTTTATTCAACTAGAAGAAGTCTTATCAAGATTAAGAAAAGCTGGCCTCACCGCAAATCCAAAGAAATCCGTTTTCTGTAGAACTAGACTCAAATTCTTGGGTCACATTGTCAGCGAATCTGGATTACAACTGGATCCCGATAAAGTTCGTGCAATTAATGAAATGTCTCCACCTCGGAATATTAAACAATTAAGATCATTTATCGGACTAGCGTCATACTTCAATAAATTCATTCAAAATTTCGCCGAAATATGCACACCGCTGAACAACCTGAAAAAGAAAGGAGTTAGATTTAAATTTGGCGAACAGGAAATTGAAAGTTTTAACAAAATCAAAGAGAAATTGATGAACACTCCAATTTTACGATATCCAGATTTTAATAAAGAATTTTTGCTTCGTTGCGATAGTTCCGATGTTGCTCTAGGAGCTACACTAATGCAGTATCATGATAATCAATGGCTTCCAGTCGCTTATGCTTCTCGCAAACTTACTGAAACAGAAAGAAGATACATAATATATGAACGTGAATGTCTGGCCTTAGTTTGGAGCGTTCAAAAATTTAAAGATTACCTCATGCCGAAACGATTTCGTGTTGAAACTGATAACGCCGCCCTCAGCTGGTTAATGAAAACTCCCAGATCATTCGGAAAAACTGCTCGTTGGATTTTAACTCTTTCACACTTTGACTTTGATATTGTCCATATTGGTGGAGCGATGAACAACATCGCGGACTGCCTGTCTAGATTATACACTGAAGAAAACGATGATTATGAAGAAAATTTTATAAACGATCAACTTATTGAATCGCTAAATATACTTACCGAAGTCCCCGAAGCTTTCCAGTCACTAAAAAAACTACAAGACGCCGACCCCTTTTGTCAAGGCATCGCACAACAGATAAACGCTGGTCACGATGTTAAAGACTTTGACATGAGGAACGGTATCATAGTTAAACTAGTCGGAAAGTTTCATTATCGCCGGATATACGTACCTGAAAAAATGAGAAAGATGATTTTATATTATCATCACGATATGATTTTAAACGCTCACAATGGAGTAACAAAAACTTACCGTCAAATAGCTAAGAGATACTACTGGCCGAAATTATATCAAGATGTTCTTCAATACGTCAGATCATGCCAATTATGTCAACAAAACAAGCCTTCTCAAGCACCAAAAGGAGCTCCCATGGCATCTATAGCTCCACGTAAGGTATGGGACGCTGTTCACGTCGACTACTTAGGTCCGATGTCTGTAAGTTCTAACAGATGTAGATATTGTTTGGTCTTAATAGACTCTTATAGCAAATGGATTGAAATTATACCTACCGTAAGATGCACTTCTTCCGTCACTGTGAAGAAACTTGAAGAAATTTGGCACAGATATGGTCCTCCACAACGTGTCGTCACTGATAATGCAAAAAATTTCACCTCCAAAGAATTTAAGGATATGTGTTTGCGCTGGGGTTGCAAGCATATCACTACATGTCCATATAATCCAAAAGCAAACAACGCAGAACGCGTAAATAGAGTAATTGTTAGCAGCTTGGCAATATTAATTAAACAATACAGTGAAAAACATAAAAAATGGGACAACTTCGTTAAATCTGTATGTTTTTCATATAATAATTCTGTTTGCGAAACGACTAATGTCACGCCTGCTTCCTTATTCTTAAAACGAGAACTTTCTTTGCCGCTGGATCATCTGTGGAATGTGAATGAAATAATATCACCAGTCAAAATACCGTCAAAGGAAAAGGTGCAACGATTTATTCAAAATTCTTTAGAAAGAAGAAGATTTTATTACAATCTTCGACGTCCTGAAAACCATCCATTTAAGGTTGGATCTTTGGTCCTTCAAAAACTTATTAGAATATCTGTTCCTGGCATAACCAGTAAAAAATTTCTTCCACGGTGGTCATCTGTAAGAAGAATTGTACGATTCACTTCTCCCGTCTCCTGCATCGTGCGTGATGATAAAACTGGGAAAACATTTCGAGCGCATATCGACAACTTAAAGATTTTTCATCCCAGAAGAAGCAATTGATATATACAGTATACATATTTTTTTTCTTTATTTATTTAATTTTTTTTATAATTACCTTTTTTTTTAAGCGTGCCAGAATGCAACATATTGTCAAAATATTCATTTTGACAATATGTTGAAATAAAATCAGTTTTGTATTTTTTTTTAAATTTTATTCATAAAATGTAAGAAATTATGCAATGTGCAATCATTTATCTAACAGATTGTGATTGCGACCTTGCTTAAGGTCAAGACATTAAAATTGTCTTTTTTCGTGTTTAAATATTATTCATTCATCTCTCATTTTTTATAGTATAAACTGCTGACTTAAAAGGCACTTAAAAATATTAGAAATATTAATACTTTTTTGATCTAATATTTATAAAATAAAAAGTGAATAATTAAGTAATATTTAAAAATTTAAAACCGACTTCTGGTACGCTTTAATTAAACAGTACATTAATATATAGTATGTATATGATCAAATATAATTTTAAATAAACATATTAAATAATTAAATCGAATCTGTCTTTAATAAAAAAAAAAACTAACGTTAAAAATAGAATTCAAACAAGAGTAAAAAAACGTTACATTTGTTTTATAATAATATTAATAATTGCAAAACGTTGTACTCGGTCGTAATTTCTGCCTTCACGTTACATATTATGCCGTGTAATCGAACCTTGAATTAAAACGAATATAATACTTGTGTATTCAAAGAACATTAAACTGTATAAATAATTAATAAATAGAACCGGTGACCTTTCAGATATCAGAAATAATAATAAAAAAACAACATACAATTCAGTATTCGTTCACTTACCTATAAATTGCCCTGGTTGTCTGTCTATAAATAATTGTGTTTTAAATATTTAATTCTAAAATATGAAGCGTTTACTAAGTATTATGATATAGAATAGAATAGAATGTTATTTATTGCCCAATATAGCAGTGAGCAGGATTCGTCGTACAAAAGTATTTAATAATTATAATTAATTGAATAAAATTCATTAACTGAATACAAACATGTTTTAATTAGAAGAGTCTTTAACTCTCTTTTAAATTTAGGGAAAGGAAGTGACTTCAGCTCAGCAGGAAGACTTCAAAAATTTTAAAGTTGAATATTCTGGGCTATTGCAAAAAAGACTTAAGTTCGGTTTAGGGAGTAAAATCAAATTGTTATTACGTGTCTGATAACTATGCAGTGTACTGTGAGTGGAGTACTTCCAAAATATTTCCGAATGTGACAAAGCGAGTAAAAAATGTAGATAGCCGGAGCAGTTAAAATTTTATGTCTTATAAAATAATCTTTGCATCGGTCACGATATCCAAGATTGAAAATAATCCTTATGGATTTTTTCTGCATTAAGAAGACTCAATGGAGTTCCGATGTGCTACAACCCCAAAACATGATTCCATATTTAATATGCTGTAATATATATAGTAAGTAACGGGTGATTAGCTTAATAATGGTGAGAGCACTACACTCGCATTCGGAAGGTACTGGGTTCGAATCCCGGCGGGGGTAGATGTGACTAGGACTTTTTCTTACTGTCTCACGTCGAGAAACTAATTCCTGTATCGGCCATTTTGTTGAGGTTTTCATGGTTTCCCTCAATAAGTCTAGATAAAATATCAGGGATGTTATGGAGCTCCGTAACCGAAACTATCGGATATCCGAAGTAATTTCATATCCGTATCCATAACCGAAACCGATAAGACTCCTAATATATCCAGATCCGAAATTTCATATCCTTAACAACAATAAATATCGAGGTGGTTCCTTAATACAAGAGACCATGGCTAAATTTATGTTTAAAAATGTAGAAAATAAAAGGAGAGTGGTTAATGGAAAATAGTAATGGTGCGAGTGGCGTCTTTTAAACGTGTTATTATTATTATTAGCATGATGCGGTCAAACTATCCAAGATTCCTAAAGTGTTTTCGGCGGCAGAAACAGGAGGAGCAAAGGCGAAATCTCACATAATGACGCGACACTGCACGAAGCGGCTCTTCGAAGTGTTGAATTTTGTCGCGTCGCGCTTCCGCCGCGTCGGGTCTTCATTTGGCCTTAACACCAGTTTCTGCACTTTAGCCGTTCATAAACAGAGAACAAGTGAAAACACTCCTCCACATTCATAAAGTTTAAGTGAGGTTACAGTTCTCAGACTTCAAGAGTCTCATATATATCTGAACGTGGACGTGTGTACCGCGTACAATGTTTTATGACCTTCAGGCTTCAACGTACGTGATCTATTCGTTGTCGGTTTTTCGACCAAATTCATGGAGATTTTCGTCGAAGACTCGAAACGTAGACACACTGTTAAAGTATCTGAAATATATCTTATATAGGAGGGCTTGAGAATAGCTGAGAGTGCTGTTGTTTACATGGCGTTGCTATGGTCCTCTTACAAGTCTCCAGTTCCCGGGTTCTAGCCCGAGAGCTGGTAAAAGTGTCAATTGGATTTTCAATTTATTATTACAAAAAAATAAAATGAATTGAAAATATAATTGATGCTAGGCCCAAATAGCCTGAGCTGTTTGTGGTCTTAATTAAAACACACACACACACACACTCACACTTATATAGGACTGCCAATAGTTGAACCATTTTCTACGACTACTATGAAGTCCTGTGATATACAATCGGTCGTCGCGGCGACAGTTTCGTAATAATAATAATAATAATAATATTGTTTTATTGCCTCAAGCGACTTTTCTCAAGACAAAGCTAAGCTTTCAGCTCAATAGTATTGGCCGTATATCTAACATAGGGATTGTGTGCCGAATTAATAGAAAACCTTCGTCTAATGCCCTTATTATTGCAAGTTTTTAGGTTATGAAAATCTGTACGGCGCATGTGATCAACACGTACATTGTACAGTTTACAGGTTAATACTTGGTATACCACGTGGTGTGAGTATAGTATGGTGTGCTCTTGCGCAGCGAGTAGGTAAGTGATATACGTTCGTCTCGCTCTTGCCGTGTGACGTCACGTAGGGAACAGTACCTAGTGATTAGTTATTATTTTTCGCGTTTTTTTGTGAAAAAATAATGGGAATTTCGACAAAATTTGTTTTTTAAGGCTTATGAGAAGTTGGTATAGAAGTATTGTATATCCATTTTCAATATTCATGTTTTCTAATAGGCCTGCAACTTACCCCTTAAAAGTCTTCTAAAAATCGAGTAACTGGTAACTTCGAGATCTCGTTCTTTCGCAAAATTATCGAAAGTCTATCAGGTCGGAATACTCTGGACCAAAATTATTCAAAATAACTGCGGTGGAACCTTTCCAAATAGCGTTCAAATCTGCTCCCTACATGACGTCACTGCGCAAAGCGGTCGAAAATTGGTACCCTAGGTAGCACACCATGTTATATTCACACCACGGTATACCATAAAAACAAACAGCTGATGTAAATCAAACAGCTTCCATAGGAGACTTGATAGGCGGTAGCGCGTCTACTCCGTATGCAGAAGGTCACTGATTAGATTTCGGTTGACACCTTAATGTTTTTGTTTTTTTACAACTATTTCATATTCCACTTGACATTTTTTATATTTTTTAATATTGTCTATTTAATTATTTTTTATCATACAATCACACTTAGCGAAGTGTGCACTTTTTGGCTTTGCCAACGATTGCAGGAGGAGAATTAGTAGGGAAGAGGAGCTGTTGGTGCGATGACGTTTTTGCGGGGTGAAAACATGGGGGTGCAGGGTGAGTTTCCCAAAAAACGTACACTGGGGGGGTTGTCCGATGGCGTATTGCGCGGGGTGAAGATCCAGCGAATTATCTCAAGACAGATCACGTGCTCCTCGTCGTCTGACGGCTAGATTCTTGTGAAAATTTATGCGTCTTACTTTTTAAATTCAACGCATTATTATGGATAAGGTGGTTTTGTACGGGTGTTTTACAAGAAAAGGAACATATATTTCGAGAGGTAGTAGTGTGTTAATTCATAATACCGACTGGTTAAGGAAGTACCTACTTCAACTTTTATTTCAAAATGAAAAAACCATAAAAATGAGATACGTTTTCAATAAATGTTCGAGAACGTCAATGCACTTCACTTTCACAGCTCGTATCAGTATTTTAACAAAAAAAAATCAGAATCGGTAACTTATGAAGTATAGGGATGAGCATCGATGAGAAAACATCGATGTTGACCATCGATGTTAACATCGAACCATAACATCGATGTGTGGTCTCTAAACATCAATGTATTTCGGTGCAAAACATCGATGTTTTAGGAAAAAATCATTTTAAAAAGGTAATTGTAGGAATATACTAAATACAATGAAACACTCAACTAATTTTATATTAAAAGTACATATCCTATAGATTATAGAACACTCCTAACCGACTGGTCTTGCCCGCCGGTGTACAGGCTACTCCAAATTTATTTAGACAAAGAGTTAAGAGTGTTCTTAAAAACTTTAAGTGTTGAACATAAAATTAGCAATTCCGCGTTTATAAAACATCGATGTACGAAAACATCGCTGGTTAACATCGATGTACGAAAACATCGCTGGTTAACATCGATGTACGAAAAACATCGTTCCCTTACCATCGATGTCAAAACATCGAACATCGACATGGAAACATCGATGTTTTGAAAACATCGACCATCGATGCTCATCCCTATTATGAAGGAAATTCGTAAAAAACGCGATTTTGACTATCGTTTTGCCTGGACTAATTTAACAATACGCGGATGTGATCGGAAATTTCGTTTTATTATAACCATAAACTTTCGTTTGACCTGATTCTCAGGACAAATGGCGTGTGCAAAAGCCTTGCACTGGACAGCCAAAAAAATTCTCAAAAAACGGGATATTCTGGATAATCTGCGATAATTGGCAAGTCTTAATGACAACCTTAATGAACCTGCATTTAAAATTAAGCTGTAATCGGATTAGCTACTCGAAAACGCCTCCGTAGGTTGTGGACTATCAACCGTGAATGACAGCGGTGATGCCTAAAGGTACGTGCAGTACGCAGCTGGGATTCTAGATGGTAGCATGTATGGTAGATGGTGGATGAAATTATAAGCGCTTATAGGTTTGCACAATGAAACTTTGATACAAGCTTAAATCGCATTTGAAATGTCAGATAGCGAAGACGAATATTTGTGTTCTTCTGCTACAAAGTGGTATATTTTAAATACAAATTTGGGTAGGAGCTATCATGTCCACCCTATTAATAGAAAACGGTCTAAACATGGCGAATTTCATCAAGAATTAAAATTTTACCCAAACCGGTTTTTTGAATATTTACGTATGGAACCTAACACTTTTCAATACACTTTTCAATAGAAAAAATTCAAAACAAATTAAATAAAAACTGGCAAAATTGCACTTATTAAACTAGTCACATCCATTGCGAAACTTGTATAACGGCCATTTGACAGTTGTCACACGTTGATTGTAGCAGCCAGCGCGCTGAAAGAATGGTGAGATACATTCTTGAATCTATAACCAGTTCTTGTAACAGCGCTTATACCAGTTATATTCACTGCTTCGTTGTGTACGCTCGCATATATAACAATGCATTAATTTAAGCAAGCCCTGCTATGATATACGCTACCATCTAGAATCTCAGCTCCATACTGCACGTACCTTAAGTGAGTAAATCAATATATTGAAACGTGGACTTCATAATTTGAGAGTGAAGGTTTCAGTCGCAGTATCATAAATTTGAACCTTATGAACCTTGACCTTTTCCCCAGACCGGTTGTATAAAAATTGAAGTTGTTCGTACAAGATACACAGCCCTAACACCGAATTTCAGTGGTAATACATATTTTGTTCACAAAACCTCGAGGTTTTATTAAAATGCAGTTTTTTAATTTTTGACTAGCCTTTATAGATGGAGAGCCCACCGTCAGATTTCGATATCGAATAAACAGACGAATTTGTCTGTGTAAGTTAGCATTGGGGAAGACAAAATATACGGAGCCGGATGATGGGATACTGACGTCTCTTGATTCTTCCGGTCATTTTTTGGATTGTTTTCTTATGTCATCGACTACATAAATAAAATTTATATCAAAATGCCGGTCTCAAGGAGTACTCTCATATCATCATGGGTTGCCAGAGTTACTCCTGCCGCAACTCCTTGGCAGCCCTAATTTTTCTACTGTTTTCTTATTTCATCGACTACATAAATAAAATTTATGTCAAAATGATGGTCTCAACGAGTACTCCCATATCATCGCATGGGTTGCCAGAGTTACTCCTGCCGCAACCCCTTGGAGCCCTAATTTTTCAATTTTTTTACTGTTTTCTTATGTCATCGACCAAATAAATAAAATTGATGTCAAAATGACGGTCTCAACGAGTACTCCCATATCATCATGGGTTGCCAGAGTTACTCCTGCCGCAATCTCTTGGCACCCCTTATTTTTCAATTTCCGGCAGAATAAAAATAATAATAATTGTGGCACGCCTATTTGTCTACCCCATTACCTCACACAAACTAATTTGTCGGTGTATTCGATACATATAGGAAATTCGATAGTCGGCTCTGGGACTTATTACCCACTACTACGCACACAGTGATATTGCTTTTGACAGCAACCTTATTTTGATCAGAACGTAACCGAATTAAAACTACCCTGTTCTTTAAGTTTGAGTATCAATTGAAGAATGCGCGATTTTTCGCTATTTATTGATGGCAATTTTTTTTTACAGATTTCCAAATGAAATTGGCACAAGTCATCGTTGCCACCGACAGAAAAACATCTGTTTATCGTTTTTTTTTTTCGAGAAAAGATTCATGATACACGTGCATTTTAGATTTTTGTTTTTTCGTGCCAAACCTCTGAAACAATTTTTTTTTTGCTTCTGCGTTATAAATGACTGCACACATGTGTTCACACGAATATAGTCTATTTACATGTTCCAAGCATTTATTCTGCTAATTATAATTTCCAAATTCGTCAGTCAAAATGATTCTGATTTTGAAAATGAATTAAACTGAAATGCTTTGTATGCAGATTTATTGAATACATAATAATATTTTTTTAATTATATGTACATATTCAGCCAATTAATAAACTTGTAAATGTCAAAAATTAAAATTAATTTCTTATTTTCATAATTTCGTAACTTTTGATGCAAAAAAATTAAAAAGCAGCTAATAGCTAATAAAATAATTATAATCATGTTTAATTACAAGGGTTCCCAAAGTCGGGGTCGCGACCCCAAGTGGGGTCACGGGCTGATTTTTTAGGGTCACTGTCTGTTTCCGTGATTATAAAATTTATAACTCTCGTAATTATACCATTAAATTTGAAATTCGAATAATAGAAACAAAAATGTTAAATAACACGAAAAATAATAAAAACGGAGTGAAATGCTGCATTTTTTTACTGAAAAATCTTTTTTATAGACTATTTTGTACATTGTGGGGAAAAAATGTTTAAGGGTCGCGAAGGCTTTTGCAATTTTAAATTAGGGTCATGATAAAAAAAGTTTGAGAACCCCTGTTTTATTGTGTGATGTACAACATTGCCTATGAAGACATCGCAACTGCTCTTCATTAAAAAAATTCGACTGATGACCAGTCCTATACTTCCCACCTAGTAAATATTTGCAAAAAATAAACACTATTTTTTTATTCTTTGAAAAAAAGCATGGCCCTCTTTTTTGTTTGGTGATCTAGGTACTGATGGCTAGCTTAATATAGCAAAAATCATGGTTACCTTGATTTACGTATAATTTTTTTTTCAGTAAAATATTTTTTTTCTCGAAAACTACATTTTAGAGAGAAAAAATATTTACATTTTTTTCATATTATAACATCTAGAATCCATTTATACTTTTTTTTACCTATGTTAATACGTGACATTGAGAACGTTTTTTTTAATATCTCAGGATCCACTGAACCGATTTGACTCAAAATCTAATCAGATCTAAGTTAAAGGCTGATAAACACAATAGAATAATCGGCATGGCCGTATGTTTTTCCGTTCTTACGATATCGAAGGCGAAAAATTGACCACATACACACACACACACATGCAGACATCAGTCAGAAAATGATTTTAAACGATTGCTAGGGTCCCAAAACGTGAAGATTTGTTAAAATCTCGAAATATTTTTTTCGGACTAAATCCATTACTTCCCTACAATAGTAGAGGTGGGAAGTAAAAATGATATGTTGGATTAGCCGTAAGGCACGGAAATTATTTCTACTGGTGATTTATTAAAATTTCTAAGCGTTTGCGAATTGCGAGGCGTTGACTATTTCTACCAGACTACCGGTCATCCATTGTTTCTACCGTACATCCATTATTTGTACTGATCATCGATTATTTCTACTGACCATCCATTATAACTACTTCACAAATCACAAATTTAAAACTAAATACTCGCAGTACTGTACTCGCAAATATTGTATTTAAAGGGACCTGCACTTTACCCATTTCAAAAGATGGCGCCACCATATGTAATTTAACCCAATTTGTCTCTTCTTGAAGTTACAAGAAAAATTTCCGAACTATGTTGTTTACATAAAATTATAAACGGAACAATTAATTCACCCGACTTACTAGTGAGATTTTACCTGTCTGCTCCCGTCTACCATACCACGAATAGAGATCTATTTTATTTACCCCCAGTCACGACCAATTATGCCTTAAACTCTCCACTTTTCAGGATGGCGCACATTTTCAACGTTATCAATAATAAAACGGATATTGATATCTTTGGGGACACTCTCTGCAGTTTTAAAAGACAAGTTTCTGTTTTTTTTGAAGTAATAGTGAGTTCTTTTATTTATATTATTTAATTATGAATTTTTTTTTGTCATATGTTTTGTTAATGTAATACTGTGCTGCAAATGTGAATGTATTGTAATACTGTGTGCAGGCTTGTCACTGGACATTATTTGTCTGTTAGCCTGCCAGATTTACAAATTAAAAATAAAAAATAAAATAGCAACTTTTATATTGAAAATACAGTCAATTTGTGTGATCAGTAAGGGGTGGTGAACTGCTCAGTTGTATGTAGGGATTTAATATAAAAAATCATAAAATATTCAATCGCTCTATCTCCGTCTTAACGTTAAAAAACAGAGAAAACCGACAACTGAAAAAAATTTTCCGTAGGGTTGAAACTCTTAGTTTCAACCCGCTTATAACAGAAACCGAAAATAGAATTTTCAATAACGGCCTTGTGAAAAATACTTGAATTACCTACTGACCTAATGTGTTTACAATATAGGTACTGAACAAAGTGACTAATTGTGAACTGATTATGTTATTACAAGCCGTTGAAAAATATTGACAGTATGCCAATCACAGAGGTCACAACTGAACAGAAACATACTCTAACTGTATTGTTTTTGGTTTTGTAATTTGTTTGTTTTGAATGATTTATAGCAAATCATATTGTTACAATAATAATTAATCTGTCACTCGTAAATTAACAATATTGCAGTGACCTGTTATCAGCTGTTATTTATTTAATTCCTGTTCAGTGCAGCGTGAACACTGATTACCTGCACTCAGCAGACTGGAGATTACACAAATATCGGAATGTGTGGTTATGTTTTGGTCAATAGCCAGTGCGTTGGCCTAGGTTGGCATTCACTAAAAACACTCCAAATGTGTTGTGTGTGGCGTGGCTACGACAAGACGCGATAACGTACTCAATGCTCATGTCTGTCTGTTTATGGAGTGCATTAAAGTCGGATACACAAGGACGCAACTGAAAAACAATATTAGTAAATTAGTAGATAATCTTGTACTTTTTGGGTGCTGATTTAGACTATAGCTAAGTTCCAAAATTTAAGATAACGAGTCATGCGCTTATACTTCACTATTTATACAGGGTCCGGCAGAAAGGACTTTACACTTTGACTTCGCTATAACAATTTATTGAAAATGTTTAGAAAAAAATCAAAATACATTAATAAAATTTGATTGTAAACCTATGTATTTTTTTTTTGTTATCAAGGAATAAATTGAATTGAATTGAATTGAAAAACTACAAACTTAGGAAATTTATCGACCAAAAATTGAATCTCGAAAATGCCCTTCTCGCTTTTCCACACACTCCTCTAAACGACCTACGAAATTATCATTACCAACCGGAGCACAAGTGGGGAAATAGCGCGAATTTCAGTAGTAATGTTCACTTTAAGTTCTTCGAAGTTCCTGGGCTTATTCTTGTAGACTTTGTCTTTCAAGTAGCCCCAAAGAAAAAAGTCCGGGCGGCCACTTGCAATAATTGCTTGTCTGACTATCTCTTGGTTTTCTGCAAATTATTTACAGAACGTAGTATGCCTGGTGGTTTCTTATTGCAAAGTGACCCTTCATTTTTCCATTTCTTTATCCAGGAATAAATACCAGGACGTGACGCACTGTCTCTGGCGTTAAATTCCGCTCTTTGAACGACGGTAATCGAGTTTGTATTGATAAATTGTTCTACACAAAAGACACGTTGTGGTATTGTCTACTGCATTCTTGAACAACTGTCAAACTGACAATAAAATTTCCAAAGCCTCCTGTGTGATATGAAAAAAGAACCATCGCAATTTCTTATTTGGTTTCCTTGTAATTGAAGAAGAAAAGTGTAAAGTCCTTTCTGCCGGACCTGTATAGCGGCACAGTTTTTATGCATGGGACGCGTATGCTTACATGTTTCATTGCTTTTCCGCTTTTCTTTAGACGCTAATGACCTCAGTTGTCGGGCGTCTATAATTTACAATTCATTCATTCATGCTTTTCCGCTTCATTAACCTTGTTACGAACTATACATGATTCTAAACTTTGGAACTTCACTATATATGACAGTGTGTCCCAAAGTGGACGGTACCGCCCTCCTGGGGGCGCTTGGGCGATCCAGGGGGACGCTAAGATCCCGAAAAGCAATCGAGGGGCGTTGAATAAAAATAAGGGCGATGATAAAGAAAGAAGACGAACATTTTGTAAAACCGTTCGTACATGTTTCATCTGTTGTGAAAAATACAGTTAAATTCGTACATTACTTTATTTTCCAAATGAATTTCAAATTGCAACCGAGCTTTCAATAAATAGTTTTGTAATTTAAGCGTCAAGGCGTCTTAAGTAACATATTTCTTTATTATGTTCCGTAGGTAGAAATATAGATATTGATACATAAACAACATATTTCTGTTTGTTCGATTAAAGAAGAAAAATGTCTAGGGGAGCGTTGAATATTTTTTCTGAAAAGGGAGCGGTAGGCAAAATAAGGTTGGAAACCTATGATACCTATATGACAATGTTCTGGATCTTTCAGTGCCGCAATATCGAAAGCAGTTTAGAGTCTGACGCATGGCTTCGGTCACATTCGGTCAAAAATTGAACCGTCGGCTAAACCGTTCAGCTTTGACCAAAAGGTTTTGCCGAAGCCTGAATGTTGAATTGAATAATCAAGTGAGTATTATTTAAAAAGCTGAAAATCTTGGAAACGACTGAACCGATTTCGATCATAATAAGTATTAATCCTCCCATTTTTAGCATTATACAATACCTTGGGCTTCCAAAAAACTAGCTTTCGGTCCAGCGGCGTAACTTCGGCCCCATTTTGGTCAATAAATAATAAAATATAGGTAGGTAGCAGGTATAAGGTTGCCAACTCCATATTATGGAGCTTAACCCGGAGATTTTAAGAGCAGTGGCAAAGCGTGAATATTTCCCTTGGATAGACACATCCAGAGAGTCTGGAATACCCCCCAGCCTCAAGAGGGGCATTTTTTTGAAAAATAAGCCTCTAAAACACAAATTTCATCATGTTCTATGTAGTATTTTCGCCCCCGAAATATTCTATTAGTCAAAACGAAAGACTAGTATTAATAGTAACAGGATGCTTCAGGCTTTCCAAGACTTCCGGACCAAGTTACTACGATGTGACATAGACTTTAAAGATGGCGTAATTGAAGTGTCAATTTGTTACAGTTGATAACAACACATTTGATAACAAGTGCAGTGTGTTGCAGCGTTTAAAAATAATCTTTTATTTTTACCACATCGACGTGAATAGAACACAGCTAACAGATTACGCCGTTCGCGTTGTAAGGCGTACATAGCTGCGGGCACAAAGCAAAACTGCTTATGCTCACATTCGATATTTTTAACCGATTTAAAAAAAAAGGTTATCAATTCGACGTATATGTTTGTATCTACATATGTATATGCGCGATTATAACAGTAATTACTGGACCGATATGAAAAATTCTTTCACTGTTCAAAAGCCTAATCTCTAAATAGTATAAAATGAAGTCACTTTCCGCGTCTGTCTGTCTGTCTGTATAACCGCTAACTCCTCCTAAACCACGCAACAGATTTTGATGCGGTTTTCACCATGTCAGATAATTGTTCACGGAAGGTTTATATATATAGCGAACGAGCGAAGCGAGTGGGTAATGTAACTATAATATTCAAGCGAGCGAGTAGTGTATTGCACCCGTGCTTTTTTAGCACCCACCGGACAGGGCCGCTAAATGCGAAAGTGAGTTTGTTTGTTCCGCTTTCACGCCTTAACTAGTCAACCAACCACTGTGAAATTTTGCACACGGGTATCTTCCGCAATGGAGATGAACATAGGCTATAATAACTAGTCGACCCCCCGTTTTATCCCCTTAGAGGTTGAATTTAAAGAGAAAAATATGATTTTATAGTATGTTTACAAAAGTTAATAATCGAAGTCTAAAATACTTTTGCTGATCAAAATATGTATTTCATTACTTTAGAGTGATCACGCGCTCTCTTGCGATTCTGCGATACAAGCCTAAGGTTATGTTGCATTTATAATAGAAAAAGTGTGTGTTTACCGCGCGAGCCGAAGGCGAGTGCGGTAATCAAACGAGTTCTGTTAAGAGAGTATTTGTAAAATCGCGACTGTCAGATTCGTCACTTTAGACACGCGTTACATACAATATTTTTTGCAACTGCTTAAAAAGTTCAATCTCTGTCATGACTATAAAAAGATGTCTTAACTTAACGAAAATCATACATAAGCCGTTTTGCCTTGTGGCCACAGATATACTATGTGTTTCATGTAACATTCAACGTTATTTACATAGGTTTTTATTGTTTTTATCAATATTTACATTTGTTTTATGTTTGCCAATAAGTAAAGGTCACATTCTGCGTTAAAAAAACTCACGGCGTTGTCTGGAAAATCTTATTTTATCATCGTTATTCGGCTTACTGTTTCTTTTTTCTTATTTTTATTGCATCCTTTGAATGTTTGCCAAACTGTAAATCACAATGCACTTGATTTTATTACTAAATCAAATACACTACCGCTCTGAAAATAAAAGAGAGACCGTTTTTTTTAATAAATTGAAAATTTTATTTGTAATATTAGAAGCGTTCTCACTTTATGCGTTGTGACACATTTTAATATAAATTTTTTAAATTAAAGTTTGTTTTCTTTAACTAGGTGTTTCATTGTATAATTTTTAATTATTTTAACTTGTAAGTGTACTAAAGGATTTTTTTGTGATAAATCCATACAATTCTTGTATTGTCTCTGGATAATAAATTATGGTTATGAAATCATAGAATTGCTTTGGCTAGTTATTATAAATTCTCCCTGTACGAGTATTCGCTTTACGTGTGAGAATTAGCACATCATTAACTCGGTCTAGCCGTATACCGATTTATAAAAAGTGATCCAACTTCAGAGGCGACGCGAGGCGTGGGCGAAGTGGGCCATCGCGCACGGCCTCGCGCCCCGAGAGGCCTCGCGAAGTACATAATGATCGGATTTATAAAAAGGCGTGAGAGGCTCTAATTCAAAAATTCCGCTCCAAGCTGTGCGCGATGATTTTTCGGAAGGCGAAAGAATGGTTTTTTTCCGAGACACAATTTATTTCATTTTGCCCACGCCCACTTTTGTGGTATTTTTGAGGTAATTTTCGATGACTCGTAAATTTCGAGCGATATCTCGGCTATAACTTGGCGGATGTTAGTTTTTAGGTGCTCCAACGTTTCTGGTTTGTTGGCGTAGACATGACTCCTAGCGTAACACCACAAAAAATCCAACGACGTATCGCATAATCTTGGCGGCCAGTTGACGTCACCAAAACGTGAAATAATGCAATCTGGGAACTTTTCGCGCAAAACATCCAACGTTTCATTCGATATATGTGGCAAGTTCCATCTTGTTGGAACCAGTGCCGGACTTAAAGACCCTGGGCCCCTAGGCACTTGGCATTTGCCCCCCCCCCCATCTCGAAGCCATTTTCGAAATTTAGCGAATTAAATGCACTAGTGCAGAATATATCATTTTTAATCGACTTTAATTAATCAAATCAAAATACAGAAGATCTGTAAGGTAGTTTACGGTATTATTATAATTAACCAAGAAATTATTAGTCCTTTCCGTAAATAATATTTTCGATAAAGCTTTTTGATAAGGCAAGCCAAGCTTTTGAGCTTATATGAAGGTTCCGCCACTGGGGCCCCTATAGGCCGGGGCCTTGTGGACCTAGGCGGAAATCCGGCAGTGGTTGGAACCACATGTCTTCCACGTGCCTATATAACGCTCAAAATCGACAATTCGGGGTCTTTGGCCACAATTTCATATTTTCGGCTGAACGAACGCCACGGTGATGCATAGACCTTACCCTATCTCCGATGCTCCCAGTTTCTTCAAATTTTTTCACTACTTTGTGAATTGTTCGCTCAATAGTACGATTAAATTGACAACAACTTCCCGTAAATTTTGATACACAGTTCATACAGAATTGTTATTTCTATTTAGAACAATTTTAACACGTTGAGCGGTGGTCAAGCGTTCAATTTCGTGTGTTGTTGCAAAATTCAAACTAACAATTGACACTTTGAAAACAAGTTTATTGACAGCTGCTTGATTTACACTGCTGCCAACATAGGAAACTCAATTGGATCATCTTTTATGAACAATAGTGTAGTGCGTGTACCTATTTTTGGTATGCGTACAGAATTATTTAGAAAATCTCAGTTAAAGCTATGATTCACTGAATCACCGAAACCATTTTCAATAAATTTGATATACGAGTATTTGACTAATTTACTGGATATATTTGAAAAAATTTGGTATTTGCATATCTACTTATAGAGTTCTGTTTACAATATTTAAGTATTTAATTTTTTTGTCGTTTCTTGGCTGCTGTATCTCATTTTGAGTCATATAAATTATAATTGAAACTTTTGTCATAATAGACCAGACGCCAATTCGAAATAATGCACAAACATTGGAACATCGTATGTTATTAATAATTATTGTTTGTTAAAACTAATATTATAAAGTTATGTAAAATAAGCCTGTTATTTTCCAGCTGAACTCTATTTACTCGATTACAAAAAAAGGAGAGTTATGATTTTAACAATCTATATTATGTATGTATTTATACAGGGTGGCACATCTTAAACAATGCAGTGAAATATCTTGTAAACGGTACAAACCATAAAAAAACGTTTTATACAAAAGTTATAGAGTGTCAAGGCGGAAAGGAGATTGTGATAGCAGATTATAGGTGGTGCTGTGAAGGTTAGGCGAAGTCAGCTTCGATTTTTTAATTGTAACAGTGCATGTTTATTCCAGAATATGATACAGTATTTAATAGTAAACAGTAAATTATTAAGATACATATGAGCTAAAGTTAATAAATATTGAGATATTTAGAAATTAAATTACAGCCAAAATGAACGACAATTAGATAAATTATTGCATAGCAGATAGCCATGATCTTACGCACCGGCCTTCTTTTGGCTTGAATTCAATTCATAAAAGAACCGAATTGACAAATTAAACTTGCTATTTAATCTGTAAATATCTCAATATTTATTAACTTTAACTCATATGTACCTTAATAATTTACTGTTCACTATTAAATACTGTATCGTATTCTGGAATAATAATGCACTGTTACAATAAAAAAATCGAAGCTGACCTTCGCCTGACCTTCTCAGCACCACCTATGTTAAATCTGATATCACAGTCTTCTGTCCCCCTTGACACTCATAACTTTTGTATAAAACATTTTTTTATGGTTTGTACCGTTTACGAGATATTTCACCGCATTGTTTAAGTTGTGCCACCCTGTATATAGGTAAATGGTCTCGTTTAAATTTTTATATATCTAAAATAACATAATTCTTAGTTTTCGTGAATTGAACAAAACAATAAAAAACTGTTGTCTAAATGCAGCCAGTCTAGACTTTGCTTTAATTCCAGTTTTAGACATGCACTGCTAAAAAAGAATTTGAATGGCCGCGTCCTCGACATCACATTGAACTTTGCATAAATAACCATAGATATAATAAGATATTTGTTCGGAAACAATAGCTGAGAAACTGTGGAGGGACGTTACCTTTGAACTCTTTTGTTTTTTTGCGTTATTAAAATCTCGCAACGAGTTTTTGATGTCCTCGTCTCTAAATTGACAATCTTCATTATCTTGAAACTCGGATCTGCTTTTATACTTTTTTCATAATAGCAGTTGCAGTAAAATAATGATGCTGGGTTGCAGAAAGCATTGTCAGAAAATCTGATTTGACAACGATCTTGGATTATGACCACACATACTTCTCTAAGAAAAGCATTGTAGAATTTTAAATCGCTCCTACTCGAAAAATCAAAGCTTGTAATAATTATTGATCGATTGACACGATATTTTTTTTAATTAGACCGTGTATTTACATGTATTTAACATAGTTTTTTGCAAAATTTCTTCTTCGAAACAACATTTTTCTGCGCATATTGATCAAAATTTAGTTTGAAAAGTGATTTTTCTCATTTGTTTTTGTGTGAGTACCATTTAATGTTCTACATGACAGGGAGTTTCATAATGACATTAGACTGCTCCTGCATGTATTGAAAACTGTAATTATATGATCACAATCTAAGGTCATTGTCAAATCAATTTTTTGACAATGCTTTCTGCAACCCAGCATAAATGACGTACTTCAATCTACAATCGACTAGGCCCTGCAGTCAGGGTCCATTATGATTGGTCGAATACCCTATCTTGATGTCGTTTGACACACACACTTAAACGAACGTAACAACTAACTAGTGAATCCTGTATACTAATATGGATAGTTGATAGGGATTAAAAAATGAGTTTTGTATGTAGACAATGTTTATATACATTTTCTTCAAGACAGGCATTAATGTTCACAAAATTAGAATGAAAACTTCACATAAAGCTTGTAATCTAATTCTTTATATAAAAGTCGATCATTTTTTTGACATTTCAAAACAAAACCTAATTTAATATTATTATTTGAGATATTAGGATCATAGGATGTCCAAAATTTATACAATAACAGTGTTCTGGAGAAATTAGAAGAGACAAATAAATTTCAATTAAGTTTTATTTTGAAATGTCAAAAAATTTATCAACTTTTATAGAAAGAATTAGATTACAAGCCTTATCTGAAGTTTTCTTTATAATTTTGTGAACATTAATTAATCTTGAAGAATATGTCTTTGAACATTGTCCACATACAAAACCCATTTTTTAATCGCTGTCAACTATCCATATTAAGTATACAACAGAGTTCACTAGTTAGTTGTTAGGTTCGTTTAGGTGTGTGTGTGTGGGGGGGGGGGTGCGTGTGCGTGCGCGCGTGTGTGTGTCAAACGACATCAAGATGGGGTATTGGACCAATCAGAATGGACCCTGACTACAGGGCCTAGTGGCTTGTGTATTTTATTATTTTCTCTTTCGCTATAGAAAAAAAGGACGGCACATCGGCAAGGACCTAGGGCGGCATCGAACCTAAATCCGCCACTGGTTCGTTGTGAAAATAATTTCAACGAACGATTCGACTCGCAAATGTATAATATACACCTTAATGACTGTGTTGTGCACGGTTCACAGTGTGATCACGACTTAATAGTGGAAACAATGCAACGCGACGTGGAGGTGTTCATTTAGCGGAACGGTCTTCGTGTTGTCAAGGCTGCACGCGCTCTTTCCGTTTCCACCATCGCATCACAGCTCGTTGACAAACTCGCGATACTCTGTGTCTGTATGATACACACATGGCTGCTACTATAACAGCTTACATATATTATCTAATCAGTGTTGTCAGATTTACTATTTTCTAAAAGTGTTTTTTCAACACGTGCACGCTTTTAGTGTTTTTCGTGTCTGTAATGCGGATCCATCTCATGCGGCGTCAGGAGTGCCCCAAGGATCAAATCTTGGGCCTCTTTTATTTCTTATATTCATAAATGACATAGCGGATGTGGTAAAATACTCAGAAATATTATTATATGCAGATGACTTAAAACTGTTTAAGCGAGTGTCCAGTATAGTTGACTGTAAGCAATTACAAAGGGATATTGACAATATATATGAGTGGAGCCTGCAGAATAAATTGCACTTCAATATAAAAAAATGTAATGTCGTGTGTTTTTCACGTAGGAATGATAATGCCAATTTTGGTTACAAAATGAATCACTCTTATTTAGAATATAAAAATGAAATCAGGGACTTAGGTGTATTGTTAGACAAAAAACTTGAATTTACGGAGCATATAAAAAATATTAGTGTCAAAGCGCACAAAGTTCTTGGTTTTATTATAAGAAATACGAAAGACTTTCAAAATATTGAAACTATTTCCTTACTATTCAAAGCTTTACTTTTGCCAATTTTAGAATATGCTTCAGTGGTCTGGCGTCCAGTATATAATGTACACATCTGTAATTTAGAAGCTGTGCAAAGAAAGTTTTTAAAATATCTCTACTTTAGAAAACATGGCTCTTATCCTCATCAAGGTTATGAACATGCCTTATTATTAGATGAATTTAATTACAAATCCTTAGCTAGTCGTCGTAATTATAATTCTGTTTTATATTTGTATAAAATTTTACACAATATGATAGATGATCCAACATTTCTAAGTCAGATACCTTTTGATAGTCGTACTAGTAGGACTAGAACTGTGTCAACGTTTTATTTGGATACTGCTAAGACTGTGAGAATGGCAAACTCACCTTTACATGTTATGTGCAATCTAGTTAATGAAAATAGTATCGATATTTTGAATATTTCATTAAGAAATTTGAAAAAAATATTTTAATGTGTACCTTTTGTGAGTTGCTAGGGCTTTAGTCTGTATATACTCATTTTTTAAATAAACATTAAACATTAACGAGAATAATTTTGATCATAACTACTCGACAAGAAACAAAAATAATTTTAAAACGGTAGCATCTTGGCTAGCTGTAGTTCAGAGAGGTGTCCGCAACGCTATGATTCGAATACATAATAAAGTACCTGAAAATATAAAAGCAAGGTTTAATCTGCAAAAGAAGTTAAAAGAACTCTTAGTCAAAGATACCAATTATGACTTGAAAAAATATCTAGGATAATAATAATGATGCACCTGACGCTGTTGTACTGATTAATTGTATTTTAAAGACCACCAACAGCTAAGGTTATTTGGGCCTAGCACCAATTCATATTTTCAATTCATTATTATTTTTTTTTTTTTTTTTTAATAATAAATTGAAAATCCAATTGACACTTTTACCAGCTCTCGGGCTAGAACCCGAGAACTGGGGACTTGTAATAAAGGAGCCATAGCAACGCCATGTAAACAACAGCGCCGCTACACTCTCGGCTATTCTCAAGCCCGCTGTTGTACTGACTTCTCCTATACATGTATATTATGTCTTTGGAGCAATAAAATTATTATTATTATCTTAAATGACCCTTTATTGACTGGTGACGTTATGATCCATTATGAAACGCTTTTCGAAGTGAACCATTATTTACCTCTTTTCGATGCTATAATGAAATATATGATTACTATATGACACCGAAGTAAACAAATATTATATTATTATGTACTGCTGTCAGTGAATCTACGGTGTTTGACATTAATTCAGTTAAAGTCTAAAACCATGCATGTGTTGAATAAGTATGAAACGCGTCTGCTAAATCTTTATGCGTCAGGCGCGATGCTCACTTGCCAAGGCTCGTGAGCGCTCGCCTACTACTCGTGCTGAAAACATCTCGCCTGACGCATAAAGATGTATTTAGCACACTAGTTACACTATAGACTATAAAAAATGTGAGCCGTCGTGGGACGCCTGGCAGATATGAAACATTTTTATAGCTCTCCCCCTGCGAAGACAATTAGGGAAAGAATTTATAGAATCGGTTCAGTAGTTCCAGAGATAAGAATTTATGATTTATAAACCCCCCCCCGCCCTGCGAGAAACTCCCACCCTGTGAAAGTATTGAAACAGCAATACACAGATATTTACACACACACGTAACATAGCGACTGTGTACCATTAGTGCGTGAAGACGTGCGTTCTGAACGACGTAACATTAAAACGACGTAACATTAAAACGACGTACCATTCAAACGATTTTACGCCCGTGCCGAAAGATATTTCACATCAAAATTAATAAAAAGGGTAAATTCAGTTAATAACAAAATGTAATTCAACAGCGTATAATATTATAGGTGTCTGTCTGAATCTTTCAACGTTCCAATATTGAATATCTTATACATAATACAATCAACTTCACCAGACTCCAATGTTATAATTCACATAGTTATGCAAGATGCTACTCAGCCATATTAAAAACTTATTATAATCTATACTAATATTATAGTATAGTGTATTTATAATATTCAAGCGAACGAGCGAAGCGAGTGGTAGTGTATTGCACCCGGCCCTTCTTAGCACCCGGACGAAGCCGGACGGGGCCGCTTGTATATTATACAATAATGAATAATGCGTTATTTAAAGGTTCGCATAAAGTGTGTTCCGCAAATCCTCTAACAATTCACACAGGTATTTTTATACGAAGCTTGGTTTACAGAATTCAGAAAGCGTTATAACAATGAGCGCTTACAACGAAATCAGGTAGGTTGTGTCGTGGACACAAACCGCAGTTTTGACGTTGTGTTGGATTGTCGAATGAATGAAGTAGACAGAGTAAGTTCACGATGATTGTTGCGAAGTTCGTTAGCTTTCGAATGACACCTCTTCAATTTCATGGCATACTTTACTGATACGTATCTTCTACCACAGCAAATAGGACTTTAGTTGACATAGTTTGCTGACACATATCTTCCAAACCGCAGCTAACAGTATACTTATAGTTCAGGGATGGCGAATCTATGGCACGCGAAAGAATATTGTCGGCACATTATTGAATGGTATACAATCGAAATATTTAAAAATATGTTAGATGTTGTAGAAAAAATTGTACTATCATTCAAATAACGTACAAGTATGTAAACAGGTAAGCTACACATGGGAAATTAGCATTGGGAAAAATTGGGTTCAGAGTGAGCTCATAATGCGCGTAAATACATATATTATAGAGTTATGATTTTTTTAATAGTAAAATAAAAATAATTGAAACTAAAATAATCATAGTAACATTATATAAGTACTATAGCGACCCGGTCCGGCTTCGCCCGGGTGCTAAGAAAGTCCGGGTGCTAGGAATTTCCTGTGTGCAATACGCTACTCACTCGCTTCGCTCGTTTGCTTGAATATTATAATATTATTCACTCGCTTCGATCGTTCGCTCGAATTTTATTAATACACTACTCACTCGCTTCGCTCGTTCGCTCCCGGGTGGTATGAATCTATGATGAAATTATGATTTATTAATACATTACTCACTCGCTCCGCTCGTTCGCTCCCGGGTGCTACTTAGTCTCGCTAAAACTCAAAAACGGCTTGACCGATTTTAATTTTTTCCCCTACGTATCTTTCTATTAGTGAAAGAATTTTTAGAATCGGTTTAATATAAAGATTTCTTCTGTCCGTGTGTTTGTGACTGAACGCCTCCTAAACGGCTGGTTAGATTTTGATGAAATGTTGGATGTGTGATTAAATCGATTCGAGGATGGTTTAGATTAAAAAAAATTAAAATTGGTCTAGCCACGGTCAGTAGTCTTGCTAAAACTTAAAACGGCTTGACCGATTTTAATTTTTTTAAATCTAAAACATCGACTTAAGCGATTCTTTCATTATACAAATCATAAATTCTTAACACCCAGGCGAAGTCGGACGGCACCGCTAGTACTCATATAATATATCTCAATATATACAATCTATTTCTTGTTTAGATGTTAGGTATATAGAATTCTCAAGAACCCTTAAAAAATTCAAAAAAACAAAATCACAGTCAGAGAGAAAAATTTTGTAAACACGTATTCCCGTTTAGATGCCTTATAAAATACAAAACATTACAGGCAGAGGCCTCGTTACTATATTTTTATTTTTTATGTAGGTACATATTAGTACTAAATATTGATACCTTTTTTTAATGAACATGTGTTTTTTATTAATTTCCTTTCACTTTTTAAATTGTAAACGATTTATGCTGAATTTTAATAGATAACGCCCTCATCTGCAGTAATGTTAAAATAAACGAAATTAGAACAGTGAATAATTGAATGAACAGCTGAAAATCGATTGAAAACTTGTGATATATCATACACAGAAATAATAAAATAACAAAAAAGCTACTCTTAATAAGACTCGATTACTCTCATGGTTTTTGAGAAATTTGTATTTTAATAATAAGTTGATCAATAATAATAGGTGCGTTTGGTATCAAGGTGTAGTGTAAAAAGTGTAAGCACTTTTGACACTATTACGTTTGTTATACAAAAGTGTAAAATAACTGATCTGTTTGTTATTTCAGTGTGGGACTAGAAGTGTAACAACTATTAGTCCTGACTTTTGAGCAGGTGCACGTAGTGTAGTGTAGGTCACGTAATATATGTCTAAATTGACAATCGCTTTGACAGATTTGATACTTTTTTCGTACTCAATTTTTTACATTTTTTGTCTCTTAAAAATGAATGAGCTTCAAAATGTAATGGTACAAGATAAATATGGCATTGAGTTTAACATTTTTACGACCAAAAAAAACTGTAAAAACTAGAAATAATGAACTCAGCCAATCTGTCATTAATTTATTTTGTAATGCGCATGTACAATCTACTCAGAATGTACACTAGCCCGTTTGTTACAAGTGTACATTTAGTTTACATTTTTGGTGAACTTTTTACACTTTTCAGTGAAAAATTATCTACACTACACCTTGATACCAAACGCAATAATAAGTTGATCAATAATAAATAATCAAATAATAAGTTGATCAATAAACAAATAAGATAGCCATGCTTTTTTCTAAGAATAAAACTGGAGATAAAGAAGAAGTTATGCAAAGAGTAATAATTCTTCGTCGTATAAATCTTTGTATGCGTGAAAATGGTGGATACTTTGACCACTTTTTATGACATTTTATTTCTATTCATCTTTTAGTAACTTTACTTCATTTTGTAAAAATTACTGCGAATTATTAAAATACAAATTTCTCAAAAACCATGAGAGTAATCGAGTCTTATTAAGAGTAGCTTTTTTGTAACAAATAAGTTACTGAATCTAAATTTTATACTTAAAGCCCTTTTCTTCCATTCGCGTAGAAATTTGAAACGTTCAAATATTAAAAAACCCCAGTTCTACGCCTATGGATTAATATTATTCATAATTTTGATGTGGGTTTTTTTTTGTTCCATAAAACTATGTCAACGTGCCAAATTTTAGCAAAATCGCACAAGCCGTTTTAAATTTATAACAAAAAAACGATTTCAAAACTAACTTCAGGGCCGTATAGCGCCCAAACTAAGCAATTTTGTATGAAGGTAAGTTTGCTTTAATCGACTTATTTTGGTCTCAGGAACATGTGGTAGGCGTGTATTAAGTGTCTTTAATATTCTCGGTTTTTAGTGTTTTTTTTTATAAATTACTCCACATTAATCATTAATGTTATTTAAGAATACCAAATTGTAATTCATACCAAATAATACCAAAGACGGTAGACAGTATTGGGATCCGTCAAATGAGCATATGACATCTGGTGGCATAAAATTGTACTCAAAACGAGGGAAAATTTTACATGCTAACAGTGCAAATTAATCATGAAATTGTTTATTACAAAAATAAAACAAGTAAAATAAACAAAAAGTTTATCGAAAATGGAATTCGTGACGTTTTCTAATATCATGGCAATAAACACTGTCAGTTATTGCAATGTAAAACTTACTTTACAGAGAATTATTATTTTCTAATGAAATGTGGAAAAACTGTATTTATGAATTAAAAAAATATTTTATATTAATAATAAGATGTACTTATTATCATACTGCACTACAATAGTTGAATCCCTGATGATTGACAAATTTATAGGATTAACTTTGTATACAAATATTTTGAGGTTAGTAACTTACCTACTTATTACAATATAACTTATTATGTTGTAGTTATATGTTTACATTATTCACCTAACCCAGCCTTAAAGACGCATTGAATGCGGATTATTAATTTCGTGGAGATTTTCTTTTAATTTTGATGTTTTTAAGCAACATGTCGTAAAGATTACTACTTTTGACAGTTCATTTTGCATGCATTTTTCTCGTCATATTTCCGACATTTGATAATATGCCCGGCTTTGAGAATCCGTTCTCCTTCAACGAAATTCCTTTGTTTAGGATTCGTACCGGCCCAATCACAAATTGCACTTATATTTATCATTTCTTATCACTTTGAAAATCATAAAATTACATGCAAAACTATACCCCGTATATGAAATTTCCCCCCCTCTGCGCCATGTTTTTTAAGCTCCACCTATCTGACGGATCCCAATATAAGTGTAATAATTTGATTATTGTCTATCAAGCCAAGAATGTTTCAGCTGTTTCGGCTTTGTCTGCGCATTTTTTTACTGAATCTTCAAATATAGAGTCTTCCAAAGGTGGCAACCCTTATCCCGTTCTCCTAAAGTAAATAACAATTTAATGAATGTTCTAAAATTTATTATTTTATATATCTAGTAATCCATGTCTGTCACACAAGGAATCATGTAACATTTCCGGGTGGATAAACTGTAATAAATTAGATCATGTTTGTTTTTTGTTTTTAATGTAACGCGGGAATTTGACCTGATACAAAAAAAATGACATTGAAATCGCTGTGTGCGGTTTGACATTAGGTAATAAAGAAAACGCCGGCGTGTGTGTTTGTGGACAGCTGGACTGTTCATAATAATTTACATCAGCAGTAAACCAGCCAGTGCATTGTCATTGTCATTGTGATGTTTGTGTTATGATGAATGACAATGATGACATCGCGAGTGGGTGTTCAACGACATCAACTTGCGTTAGAGCTGGTATCCTATACAGAGCGTCTCAAGTCTCACGGCGAGGTAATACGATATACGTATTAAATTTTAACATTGAATGCTCATAAGTACAAACTTAATTCCCAAGTTGGCTTTGGAAAGCGTATGTCTTGGCGACTAATACAGTTTGTAAAGAAAAAGAGGATGCAGGGGATATAGCACTTTTAGTACCTTGTTCCCGACACTGCATACAACATTTGAACTAATTCAGATATATATTATTTTTTATTTCTGGTTTTTGGTAAAATTTCGTATTTGAATCATTTTGACAGTCTATGTTCTATTTTAAAATAAACACAGTAATGTACCTATTGTTGTCAGAAGTGTTATTACGTGTAACCATGAAAATGGGAAATTGTATGTTTTGCATTCTAATGAGAGAGTGAGAAATGGATAACAAAACTTCAAGTTATTAAAAATTACCGTAGCAACACTAAATAAACCATTAATTAATGTAATTCCCTATGTATACCTCGCCGTGAGACGCACTGTATATAATAATATACACATAATATACAGATGTCGAAAATAAATTGTAAGGCTCGCGCACCAGTCTAGGCACTTGTCGATTAACACTGAGGCCCCGTTCTCCTATAACTTTGCGCGACTGCACTGAGGCACATTGGGGCTTGAGAATAGCCGAGCGTTTAGCGATGCTGTTGTTTACATGGCGTTGTTATGGTTCCTCTATTACAAGTTCCCGGGTTCTAGCCCGAGAGCTGGTAAAAGTGTCAATTGGATTTTCAATTTATTATTAAAAAAAAAAAAATAATGAATTGAAAATATGAATTGGTGCTAGGCCCAAATAACCTTAGCTGTTGGTGGTCTTTAAAACACAATTACTGAGGCACATTGTATTAAACCAGAGTTTCAAAGATACTTGGAAAAAGTATCTAGAATCAAGATATCAAACAGTCATTACTCCAAAAGATACAAGATACTTCTTTTGAAAGTATCTAAATAAAAGATACTTTACTATCTAAGATACTTTAAACCAACAGTTACTGTATAGTTAATTAGTCAGTCTATTATCTACAATTAGCGGTCCCGTCCGGCTTCGCTCGGGTGTTAAGAATTTATAATTTATTATCCCCTCCTGCGAGAAATTCTCCCCCTGCGAAGCGAAGTCGGACTGGTGGTGTTTATAATATTAGTGGGATTCCGCATATACTTACGCTAAAATGCAAGAGAATTTAAGAGTTGCGTTTTGCTACTATCCCACAAGAATTATCCCCCCCCCACGAGGAATTTATCAAAATAAAATATAGCCTATTGGGATCCGTCAGATAGGTGGAGCTTAAAAAACATGGCGCAGAGGGGGGAAATTTCGTATACGGGGTATACTTTTGCGTGTAATTTTATGATTTTCAAAGTGATATGTTATGGTAAATATAAGTGCAATTTGTGATTGGGCCGGTACGAACCCTAAACAAAGGAATTTCGTTGAAGGAGAACGGATTCTCAAAGCCGGGCATATTATCAAATGTTGGAAATATAACGAGAAAATGCATGCAAAATGAACTGTCAAAAGTAGTAATCTTTACGACATAATATTGCTTAAAAACATCAAAATTAAAAGAAAATCTCCACGAAATTAATCATCCGCGTTCAATGCGCCTTTAAGGCTGGGTTAGGTGAATAATGTAAACACATAACTGCAACATAATAAGTTATATTGTAATAAGTAGGTAAGTTACTAACCTCAAAATATTTGTATACAAAGTTAATCCTATAAATTTGTCAATCATCAGGGATTCAACTATTGTAGTGCAGTATGATAACAAGTACATCTTATTATTAATATAAAATATTTTTTTAATTCATAAATACAGTTTTTCCACATTTCATTAGAAAATAATTCTCTGTAAAGTAAGTTTTACAAGGCAATAACTGACAGTGTTTATTGCCATGATATTAGAAAACGTCGCGAATTCCATTTTCGATAAACTTTTTGTTTATTTTACTTGTTTTATTTTTGTAATAAACAATTTCATGATTAATTTGCACTGTTAGCATGTAAAATTTTCCCTCGTTTTGAGTACAATTTTCTGCCACCAGATGTCATATGCTCATTTGACGGATCCCAATATATGCAGCTTTCTAATAGTGAAAGAATCGGTTCAGTAGTTCCAGAGATAGATTTTATGATGCTTTTAAAAATTTTTTAAACATTTAAAAATTTGGAAGATTAATTTTTTATTTTCTGCTTTTTAGTGCCCCTCAATAAAAAGCGTCTTCTATAAAAAAATTTTTTTTTACTTTAATTTTATTTTGAACGCTTACATTTTTCTGAGATTTGAACGATTTTAAACATTGTACCTATCTACTGTTTTTTAAACTAACATCTTATCTGGTTATTTATTGAATATTGCCGTTGAACATATCACGTCAACTTACTGAAAGGCGAAAAATAAATTTTTTTCGGTCTTACAATAACCCCGAGATGTGTACTGATTAATATATTGCCACATATTTTGGTTTTATTTGTTTGTTATACCTTCTAATGAAAATAGGAATAAGTTAAAAGTTGACGTGCCGTCTTAGCAATAAGTAAACTAACTTTTTAAATGTAATTGAGTAACCCCACAATATAATAGAAATAGGTAATATATTTGTTTCTTTCAAAATACATAAAACAAAACATCATTATAGGTACTACATATAATATGTAATACTCCTATATTGCTAGTCGGGGTCTGAAGTCGGACGAAAAGACTACGGTGCAGACATACATATATATATCTGTCTCTCTCGCAAGACGTCGAGTCTTATGCGCATGAACAATTTATAATATTAATTGATCTATGATAATAACAAGGTTAGTAGTGATAATAATATTTCCGAAATTGCTGTGAAAACAATGAAAAATGAATAAAATAAATAACGAATCGAATGTTGCAACGCTTGCGCACAATGAGATTGGTTTCTTGACAAAGATAGAGACTGTCATTTGCTCTCACTTGCGGCGTGATACTTTCACTTACGAGCGCAAGCAATATATGAGTATTACATATGTTATGAGGTACAATCGTATATTACTCAAAGAAACAATACTACGCTACTTAGGGTATGTTGTCGCTATATAGTTCAGTTCGGAAATTGTAGGCAGTGACTAATACTTAGTTACTAACAAGCTTATAATGGAGCGCCAAAGCAATAAAATAATGTAAAGCATACCCGTTCTTAGATTTTCTCATGCATAAAAACTGCCGCTTGTAGTGTTGCCGTCTAGATCTAGACTTTCTAGACTCTTGTCTTGTCTTGTCTAGATTTTCAAGACAAGACTTGCAAAAGTCTTGTCTAGAAATTTTCAAGACAAGACAAGAGTTTTTTAATCTAGACTTAGACTTAGTGAAGTCTTGATATTTCAAGACAAGACTTTAGTGAAGTCTTGTCTTGATATTTCAAGACAAGACAAGACTTTGAAAGTCTTGTCTTGTCTAGACGGCGACACTAATTTAGAAGGAAAATTACTTTTGCATTCTCAGAAAATGGCGTCTAGAGTCCGCCATATTGAATTTTTCGTGACGTCATATACCTTATTTGTAATCTCAACAAAACCTTTCTTTTTATACCAATATCAATGTATTTAGATTTAATAGTGTTGCCGTCTAGATCTAGACTCTTGTCTTGTCTTGTCTTGCAAGTCTTGTCTAGACATTTTCAAGACAAGACAAGACAAGAGTTTTTTAATCTAGACTTAGACTTAGTGAAGTCTTGATATTTCAAGACAAGACAAGACTTTGAAAGTCTTGTCTTGTCTAGACGGCAACACTAGCCGCTTATATTGCATTGTAAAATAAGTTTTTGTCACTGCCTACAATAATTGTAACTATATATTACTATAATTTTTTTTGTCAAAATTATCATAAGAGATGAAAATGTATTAGCCTTGTAAGTAACTATTATTGGTAGCTGGTTATTTTCAAGTGTCAGTAACATTTATAATTTGAAAACTATTACCAAAAGTAGTAGTTTCGCTCACCAGTTTCCGCCAGCGCTCGGCGTGTAATCTGTTTCTGTCAAGCGTAACAATGTTGTAAAAAACAAACAATTATCATGTTCTACACGCTCGTTTATAAAGCTTCAGACACACAAAATCTCGATTTGATCTTGCAATAAACAGCTGCGAGTGATCGAAATGTCTTTGTTTTCATCATACCCGAGGACTGGCTTTGATTCTTTTCTCAAATGCAGCGGTGGCAATTGAACGTATTGGATCGTTCAGGCCTTGAAGCGACAAGTTTTTCTTCATTTTCATCAATTAGTTTTAATTGGATGACGAAGTGCCGGCTCTACTTTCAGATTAGACGTTGGACGATAACTCGTTTTATTTTTTTTACCAAAATGTAACAATTGCAGTTGAACGAATTGGATTGTAATAGCTTGAGGCGACACGTTTTTTATTTTCATCATTTTATGATCTAATAACATTATTGGATGATGAATTACCCATTCATTAATTGTCTTCTACTTAGATGCTGGAAGATTATGTGAATATGTCTAATTTTTACCACACATTTTTATGATTAATTGTCGGTGGGTAACCAGAAACAAACTACGTATAACTTTAAAGGAATTGCAATTAAGAAATAATAATTAGAATATGTTGTCTTTTTTTGAACATATTGTTACGTCTTTGACTGCGTTGCCATATGTCCGGTATTTACTCGGATAGTTCGATATTAGAATGTTCAATGTTTTGTCCGGATGAAAAATAAAAAGAGACCCGGACTAAGAATTGTCCGGTATTTGTGAAAGCGTGCATCAACCACGGTGCAGGTGAAACTTTACTGCCATAACCCTAAACGCTTTTAACCCGAAATCTCCTAAAAGTATACAATTTTGTTTACGTGGTTTTGGTAATGTAATTTGAACCCTAATCAGTATGGACTATGGAGATAAACGTAAGAATCTAGATCAGGTATGGGCAACCTTTGGAAAGTTGCGGGCTAAACATTAGGATATTAATGAAGTCGCGGGCCGTAGATAATAGGCAATTGTGAAAAAATAATAGTGATACGGTTTATTTTTTTTTCGGCAAGGTATGTTCTGTAGAAATCACTTAGCTCCACATCTTCAAATTTTGACTTCAAATGTGTGTCTTCCTGAAGCTTGATTAACTCCATTTGCAGGTGTGTCGGAGCCTTCTCTAGTATCTACGTCACTTTTCATCGGAGTAGCAAAAAGGTAAAAGGTTAAAGCAGATATCCATTAACTATGTTTTCTAAGTCGGAAAATCTATTAAAAAATTGCTCCGACAGTGATTTTAGTTCTTCAGCATATTGAGTGTAATCAAAATTATCGTGACTTAATACAGTTGAAAAATGATAACAGCTTTCAGATCGCATTAATTTTGTTTCCCACAAGCGAATATTGTTCTAGGACGCTTTCAGATGACTGTACAATTCGTTTACCAACTGACCTTGTTTTTGAAGCTTCAAATTCAACTCGTTTAAGTGACCCGTAAATCGTGATGTCAACTAGAAATGCTAAATCACAACCATTTCTGATCACTAACTTCAGGCAATGGTTTTTCTTTAATTTCCATAAAATCGACTATTTCCTGTCTAAGATCGTAAAATCTTTTTAGCATTTTGTCTTTGCTTAACCATCTTACTTCGTTTCGTAATATGTCACATCACCATGTTCTGAACTCTGAAGAGAGGTCATCCAAAAATGCTTTGAACTTTTTCAAGCGCGATTTTAAAATGTTCCGCGGGCCGGATCAAAAGCCGGGGCGGGCCACACCCGGCCCGCGGGCCGGGCGTTGCCCATATATGATCTAGATTCTATCGTTGGTGGTCAATGGGTGTTTGGTGTGCTGCTCGACTTATTCGTACGATATTAGTTATGTAGACGTACAATATAGTTATGAAAATGAACATGACGTAGCTGAACGTCATTGCTTTTCGATGAGTACTAATCTGGTCGATTGCTTCGATTGGACGTGACGTGACGTGACGTGATGCTCGCCATGCGTACTCGAACGGAAAAAACGAGTCTAATAAAGTTTCACTTTAAAAATCCTCAAGCAAATGAGAAATATGATTTTTAATGTCAAGCTGGTTCCAGTAAAAATTAATAAATATAATAATTAAGAAAACCAAATTGTAATTCGTACCAAATAACACAAATGACGGTAGAAGCTAACTGATATAGTATATTTGTGTAATAATTTGATTAATGTCAGTGAAGCCTTTAATAAAGAAATACTGTTAAGTTACTGAATTTTATTTAAGTCGGGACTTTGTCTGCGTTTTTTCCCTTGATCTCCGGGTTTAGTCTTGCAAATGTGGCTGTCCTAGGTGTAATCGAAGCTTTAAGCGCCTCTTGCAGCCGGCTCAGCAGCAGGAGCGTCAGAGGCAAGCCAACTTACCCGGCGGCACGTCGCTCGTCCCAGTGCAGTAGGCCCGTCCCGTCCACCGCCGAGAGCGGCGCGGCGAGGTCCGAATTGGGTGAATTGTGACCTTGGCAAACAAATCGTACAACCGGCAAGCGGCAGCGAACATCATCCATCAGACAGACAACAACCACACACGCTCAATGTGTGTTGGTGTTTAGCTGATGTGACCAGGGCTCACCATTATATGGAACGCTTCAAAAAAAGTCCACTGGTAATTAGCTCCGTTCATTTCTATGTCTTTAGTCATGTTAGAATTTTGTTACTTTTGGAAAAACGAGATATAGGCAGGGATGTTACAGATATCGGTTTTACTGACATCTGCGGATTTTTTGACGTCCACATCTGCATCTAAATGTCATTTTTTTCAAATTTTCAGCGCAGCTGACTCCTCAATCCCTATTGACCAAATAGCCAAAGAATTCGAGCACGCGTCAAGTGCCGGGCCCGTCCTTGATGATCCTATCATGACTTGCATCACATTCGTATCCGCTAAAGCTCCTGGATGCGAATGTTCCGCGATTGCGAGTGCGGATGCAAACGTCTGCAAAATTCCTGATACAAGGCAAGAAAAGTTTATTTTCCCGTTTCCCCTAAAGTAATAACTTCAAGTTGGGTGTTTCGAGAAAATGAATAAAAACGTCAAACTACGTGACTTGATGAATCTTTACTTCAAGTCTTCAATAACTGGATGTTTTTACAAATTATACTGGACTTGACTATAAGCTCGTAGGGGGGGGGGGGGGTCGTGGCTCGAAAAAGTTAGAATAACACTGCTCTATAGAAGATTTGTTGGTAATCGGTATAGAGTATCTTAGATAGTAAAGTATTTTTTATTTAGATAATTCATACAAAGTGTTTTTATCTTTTGGAGTATTGACTGTTTGGTATTTTGTATCTAGATACTTTTCTCAAATATCTTTTCCAGCTCTGGATCGTTATACAAACATTTAATTGTTGTTTCTTTTCGCTCGTTCGGAACACGACGTCCTGGGGCGTCGCGACGCACTACTTGTAAATTTTAAATCAATGGTCTACTATAATTTACTCCCAACAAGTCATCCGAGCTGCTGTCCATTGAAAGAAATTCATTGATATACCATAGTATGACCTTAGCATTCATACTTCTCGAGATAATCGAGTTTGAAATACAAACCATTGAAAGACAAATCGGGGTAATTCGTTTTAGAATTGCCCGAGTACAAGTGCTAACTACTCTCTAATAGAGAGTAGTTACCGTCATTTGTCCCATAGAGAGTCTCTCTATGGGACAAATGACGGTAACGGAAAATTCGGATAAAACTAAGCGCGCACTGAATTGACTCGCTTCGGCCCGAAATGCCAGGAGACAATCGACTCTTTTAAAAAACAAGAACAAGCCGTGAGGTGGGTCGTTTATTAGGACTAAAGTGCGACCCTTGAGGTCCACACGACGAACTTCCCAGTTTGATAAATATTTAATAATAATAATTAAATTAGATATTACACAGAAAAGTAATCATTTTAATCATTAAAACATAATTATTATTTATTTTTAACAATAATTAAAAAAAAAAAAAAAAAATAGGTAATTAACAAGATCTGCCATTTCTTGAGCAATATTTATTTTTTTGTTTGTTTATATTATAGATATTAGAACCTAAATTTTGTAAAAAAAATAAAAATTATCCTATTTTTTTACATCTATTCTTCTATTTATTGTCTCCTGCCAATTTTAAGAACAAATCTGCACGAAGCACCTAATATAAATAAGCATAATCTTCAACAATTTTTGTTCTTGATTTAAACTAAATTCTAGCTGACGTCAATCCCGCGCTTGCTGATTGGTCAGATGGAACGAGGCAACCTGTACTCTAATAACCTTGGAGAACTGTAATGTTTATGCCTACCAGTCATGACACATGGTTTTCTGTTCGCTACGCTTTTGTCAAAGATTTTTTCGTACTAGCCGTATTTACTCAGTGTTTCTCGGGATATTTCATGTTATCATAACAGGGACTGTCATGCCCGGGCAACGCCGGGTAAATACGGCTATAATATCTAAAACTACCGACTGTTTCAGGCTGAACTAAATCGATTCAGTGCGCATCTTGCTTTATACTACATACAATTTGTTATTTTCGTTTACGCTCGAATAATCTCCGAACTTTTCGTCCTAATAAATTATTCATGCGTTTTTCTTTCACAATATTATTTTTGAATTTATAAATTCTGTAATTTGCTGCATCGTGATCGTATTTTTTAAGCTAGAAAGTAGAAACGAATACACAGCATTTGAAAAATGAAATAATGCATGGAATTTTATTATGCGGCATGAAAAGATAGGCACGTCAATTTGAATCAAACAATTAATATAACCCAAAAAATATACAACAATTACGTCAAAATGAAAGCTACTGCTTTCCGGCTTTTTACTTTTTAATGTTTGGTCAGCTCACAAAAATACTTACAATTTTCTCTAAGACTTGTAAAAACAACACAAACTTTTGATATACTACAGAAATGATTTCCCTTGAGAAATTAATTGTAATGTATTTGATTGACTATCGAAAGCCCTGGTTTCTTCTTTTTTGTTGTCTTATTTTTATTACGTTGTAGTGCAGTAGGTAGATAGGATCAAGTTGTCGAAAAGCAAATCACAAACAAAACAAAACAAAACCAGTGATTTTCTTTATTGTTCGACAAACGATGCAAATGATTTGGCTAAATTGACCCGTTTATACAACAAATTGTTATTAGTGTTTATTGTTTTTATTTTGTCTTTCGTGTAAATGGCTTTTTTAACGTTTCTAGGACTTCAGCATTTAAATTTTATATATACGTACCTATTTAGTATTTCGCGCAGGTCGTATCGGTGCATGAGCTTGAAAAACTTTTCGAATAAAGTATTTTTTAAATAACTAATGTTAAAGCGGTTTGAGAGTTTTTCACTCAGTGACGCCCCGGAATACTCGAAATTTCCCCCCCTCCCCCATCGCCCAGCATCTAATTTTGACCACGTAGGACTTCATGACTGATGGTCAGCTACGGAGTCCGCTCAGCTCTTCTTCGAACTCACTGATGGTAGTCGATAAAACATTGAAACAGTTAACAGTTTCTAATAGGATAAACTCCAAACATGAATCATGATTTAAAGAAAAAATTATTTACCACGGAAAAAAATAAATAGAAATGAATATCGTCATCGTGTAAAACTGTAGACTGTAGTCTGTAGGGTACTTATGTCAAATTAAAGGAATTGGTGAGTGGGTTCCAAAACTAAAAAGTTCTAAACAAAAATAAAAGTTTAAAAGACTAAAATCCTACTACGAAAAAGTATAAAACAAACTTCCGATATGAAAAGTACTTGTCGAGTAAAAAGGTGCTAGTTTTAGTTACCCGACTACTTTTCATATTAGAAGCTTGTTTTCTCCTTTATTTTATTTATTGTAAATTATAGACGCGTCGACAGATTAGGTCATTAGCGTCTTGATTACATTAAATATCAACTCACTTAAAACTAAATGACATCACAAAACATCCATGAGCGGAGGCGGGATTCGAACCCACGACAGTCTGATCCAGAGGCCATTACGCTAACCACTAGACCACACTGTCCCCGCTTGTTTTCTAAATTAGTTTTGAGCATGATGGGGTACTTGCACACTCCAACTTCTGTTTTCCCGCAATTATTACTGCCACTTCTTGCTATTCTGAAAATAACCTAATTTATTTAATAAATGAGTAATAAAAATCGTCAAAAGTATATAACTTTGTTTACGTGGTTTTGGTAATGTAATTTGAACCCTTATCAGTATGAAGACGAGCGTAAGAATCCAGATTCTATCGTTATTCGTTGGTGTTCAATGGATATTATTTGATGTGCTGCTCGACTGAATCTTTGTACGATATTATAAGTTATTATAATATGTAGTCGTACAATATAGTTATGAACATAAGCGTCGCTGCTTTTCGATGAGTACTGGTCTGGTAGATCAATTCGATTGGACATGACGTGACCTTAACATTCGTAACCGAACGTAAAAAACAAGGCTAAAAAGTCCCACTAAATGCGGGAACGTCTCATTCACAGATCTTTGCGTGCATATTCGATATATTGTGTATTTCGTCTTCTTTTTTTTGATGTTGATTATTATTTTCTTATAACTCCTGCTTTTAAAGTTCAATATTCGAACACTGTGAGGCGGGCGTGAACAGGCGTATTTTAGTAAGCGTGCGTAAAAGTACACTCACCGTGCGTGGAAGTCCAAAGCGTGCGCAAAAGTACCGTCACTGTGCGTAAAAGTACAATCTCTTCTCTGTCTCTATCTCTTCTCTACATCTTATAAATTCGAAATTTCCGCACTTTGTACAATACAAGCATTTACTGGGTATCGATCGATGTGTTCCTATATATAGTAACGCGTCTACAAAGTCCAGATCATGAGAGAGTCATGTTTTTAATGATTTATACAGAAGTTAATAACTTTAATAAAAATAAACTAAATCGTAACTTAGTCTGTAATTGTAAAGTTTTAAGGACTCGAAGAGCGAATTTTCCGTTCTCATAATTTATTTTCTCTCTATTAAACTTTAGAAGCAGTCGTTATAAAAAATTATGTTCGATACGTCCGCTTAAAGTGAGATATCTAGTAGGCTTAAATTAAGGCACTCGCTAAAGGGACTGACGCATAGACAACGAGATCTCGTTGTGTATGCGTCAGTCCCTTTAGCGAGTGCCTCAATTTAAGCCTACTAGAATACCTCACTTTACGCACACGTATCCAAAATAACTATTTGCACATTATTATGTTATTGTTTTTGTACTCAATGGAAAAATCCAGTCTGTTTTGTTTCATTGTATTTTTGTGTACCTACCTGCTTGTATAATTTTCGTACCCTTTTACTTTTTCTTGTAGATCACTATTGATTGGACGACTTTTATTTGCATTTTTCTCAATAGGCACGCATTGTGGGCTTGTAGCATTAAATAATAGTTTCGCATTGCATTTGAAGGTCAGTGTTTTTCTACCCTAAATTCTTGGTAATTCATTCAAGTCGTCACCGTTTTTTTGTATCGTCCATCCTGTAAGCACTGTGAGAACTGGTGTTTGATACAGATTGTTTCATTAATACATTCTATTTTCGATTGCGTTAAACCGTTACCACAAATTAAGAGTATTCTCTACCAGATGTTACTCCCAGCACTGTTCATCTCAAATTCTTTCCCCTCGCCTAAAAACGGTTATTGCTCTGCCGGCGCTGTTTTTAAAGCTAAAGGGTAAACGCCAAATGAAGGACCAAGAATCACACTACAGATCCTATAGGCGAAAAATCAAAAAAAATGATTCTGGAAAAACTTGTAACTTTTTAAAAATTGCGTAATCTTTTACACGTACCCAAAACTTTTTCAAAAAAATTCGCCTGTAGGATCTGTAGTTTGATTGTTGGTGCTTCATTTGGCGCTTACCATTTAGCTTTAAAAATAGCGTCGGGAGAGCGGTAACCGTTTTTAGGCGAGAGGAAACTATTTCAGATGAAGAGTGCAGGAGGTAACTTTCGGTGAAGAATACTCTTAATGAAATATATCAGCTGAATCACTCGATATGTTTTTAAGGTCACCAATATTCAGGATTATTAGGGCCTAGGACCAATTCATATTTTCAGTTTTTTTAGTAATAAAAAAGTCAATTGATACTTTTGCCAGTTATGGGATTAGAACCCGTGAAATGGGGGCTTGTATTAGAGGCGTTATGGAAACATCCTTTAAACAACGGCATCGCTATACTATTATTATTATTATTCTTTTATTGAGACATACATACAAAAAAAGTTTATCTCTCTTCAAACTTTAAACACAAATTTTTTTTTACAAAATTTTTACACTATACAAAAATATAATATAATATTACCTATATAATATACTTATTATATTACAACCGAACAAAAAGAACTTATTTTCTTATGACTTCAAAAATAACTTTAACAAATTTCGCCAGATTTTGGCTGTTCATAACATCCAATACATCATCTTCCTTAAAAAATTCCCTTCTTTTCCCTTCTAAACCCTGGCAATCTCTTATCAGATGTACACATGACACATATCCTCCACATAACGGGCATATTTTATTTCCTTCAGAGTCTCTTTCTAAACCCCAACCCCATCTCCGAAGCCTAAATTTTGCTAGCCTACGCCTATCCTCTCTATTAGCTTTAAATACATAATCTGCTCCCTCCTCTTTAAAACCTAGGCTTACAAAAAAGTATAAAGATGGTTTACATCTCTATGTCCGTCAACATGTCATTTATACATTCCTCCTTAACTATCCTCTCTACTTCTTTTATATTCCGATTATTTTTACGATCCTATTCCCACAAACCCATGTCTATTACCTCCTCCTTGACTATATTCGCCCGGTTATACCTTCCCTTCTTTAATTGATGTGCAATGCAGCTGTACTGCAGTTTTTTCTTAACGTTTCCTTTTATACTAAAAAAATAATTCATGTAATTTCTCTTAACAAAGTACGAAAGCGGAAGCGTTCCCATCTCAATTAATACTGCATTGGGCATCGCTATACGCTCGGCTATTGTCAATCCCCACTGAAAATGTAACGACCGCCATGTTTTTAGCAGGCACAGCTACCGGTTCTGATTCGAACTGTATATAAGTAGTGTCAGTCGTATAGTAAAATTAGTGGTGGAGTTAGCGAAGTTTATATATGGAGCATTTACTGGCGAATAGCTTGCCAATGCTTACCGACAGTAAAGTGTCTACATGTAACCTATAATTCAAGTGCACTTGCCGCTTGCGCCAGTTGACGACAAGCGGAGAGTAATGTTGAAGCACTGAGATTAAAGCTATTTATAGATGTAGTATAAGCATTTAAAAGTGACGCCAGCCGCCATTATAATTCAGCCCTCATTTTATAATATTAATATGTGAGAAGACAAAGAAGAAGAAGAGAATAATATTCCCAATCCATCCCGTGTTTTTCCGCCATGTTTGATCGGCCCTGTAACGTCAAACCTGGCTTCAATTTTGTATAAGCAGTTGTATACGGTATATATGCGTCCTTTATAGATTTTACCTCAGTGTGTTGAAGTTACCGGCTAGTTTAGAGGTGGAAAGTACTTTCCAAAATTCCGCCAGGAAACTCTCCAAATGTAAACTCCGCTTTAGCGCGCGCTTAACCAAGCTGTGTTTAAAATTTTAGAAATTGGCTGACAATATCAATGTACCGATAGTCTACTGAATCTGCTGGTATTTCTATATGCTGTGCTATTACAATGGGTTAAACGTTTCTTTTTATCATTTCTTTAGTTTTCCGGCAGACTTCGCCCGTGTAAATTTGACATATTATGTTATATTAATAGAATTTTTTTTAACGACTGATTAAGCAATTAAGAGTTTTATTGGATGAGCAGCCAAATTATATAATTGATTCCTGCAATATGCAAAGGGTTTTTATTTAATTTATCCCCTTTAAGTGTTTGAAATAATTCCACCTACATGATTAACTCTCGCTATACCAATGATTCATATCTACAACCTAGCTTTATTTAACACTCCCATATAGTGAAAATCAATTGATTCCTTACATATAAGAAGAATGTTAGATTGGTAATCATGTCACGGTTGAGTACTCTAAGCTCATTTTGCCGCGATAGTGGAAAGGTTCAGGTTAGATTCCTGACTATGACTATATGGTTAGTAAAATGATTTTTTCGTGTATTGCAGGAATCATTTATATAATTTGCCTGCTCATCCAATAAAACTCTTAATATTATGTTATGTTCATAGTATTCGTCCATAAATGTACCTACTGCATTCGTGCGTTATTTTTATGAAATTATGATGAATTGTTCCATAACTATTCAATAAGACAGCGCCATTGGTCAATAATATGATAGAATGATTCGTTCTACACAGCTGTGCTCGTAAAAACTTCATTCTGTAACTATAATACACCTATAATGTACCATTCTGTATGCTAGATTCTAGAACAATAGTACATAAATAAATATACGTAATATACTAGCTACCAAATATCTGAGGCCACACGCTAAAATGGTTTATATCGATTTTCCAAAAAAATGACTAAATTACCTAACTAACTAGATTAATAGATACTGTGTTCTTAAATAGGCAGAGAACAAAATTGAGCTTCTAGATTCATTCCAACTCGGAGACTCGCTGCATGAAACATTTCGTTCAAATCGGTTGTTCCCTTAAGGTACGTGCAGTACGCAGCTGGGATTCTAGATGGTAGCATGTATGGTAGATGGTGGCTGAAATTATAAGCGCTTATAGGTTTGCACAACGAAGCTTTGATATTTGCATTGATACAAGCTTAAATCGCGTTTGAAATGTCAGATAGCGAAGACGAATATTTGTGTTCTTCTGCTACAAAGTGGTATATTTTAAATATAAATTTGGGTAGGAGCTTTCATGTCCACCCTATTAATAGAAAACGATCTAAACATGGCAAATTTCATCATTTATACCAAGAATTAAAATTTTACCCAAACCTGTTTTTTGAATATTTACGTATGGAACCTAACACTTTTAAATACGTTTTAGAAAAAACTCAAAACAAATTAAATAAAAAGTGGCAACATTTCACTTATTAAACTAGTCACATCCATTGCGAAACTTGTAACGGCCATTTGACAGTTGTCACACGTTGATTGTACTAGTCAGCGCGCTGAAAGAATGGTGAGATACATTCTTGTTACTACCAGCTCTTGTAACAGCGCTTATACCTGCTACACTCACTGCTTCGTTGTGTACGCTCGCATATATAAGCAATGCATTAATTTAAGCAAGCCCTGCTATGATCTACGCTACCATCTAGAATCCCAGCTCCATACTACACGTACCTTAAGACATCATTGATCTAGTAAAGTTATGACTGCTGAAGTGACGTTTTGAGGTCTCAAGGTTAAGATTGCGATGAGTCGCAGTAAGTATTATGCGTACATCTATAATGGCCCCTAAATGCACAATTTTCAGAAAATGGTTGAAACATTATACGTTCAGTAATATTACAGTGTTTTTAATACCTCTATTTCCATTTTGGGACACGTATTCCCGTGCCCCCCTCTCTTAGATACGGCAATATGCAAAATTAAATCGTCTATATACTTTGTTAAAATAACAAAATCCAGTTCTGCACAATTTGTGAAACCCGCATTTCGCGAACTATGTAGTAAGTTAGCGCGTACATTCCGTGCATGTTATACAAGGTTCAAAAAGAAAGAACACTGCGAAAAACAGAAGAGCGCGCGGGGACTACCCGGTTACAATGAGACATGGATATTGTCGAAGTGCTACATCAGAAAGGGGTTACGCAAAACTGAGCACTGGGAGACGACTCAAGAATGTTAAATATAAAGTAGGAGAGCTGCAATATCATATTAAGGTTCCTTCCCCTTACGTATAATCAAGATACTCATATATTTATTGTTATCTATTTATACGATTATATATCTTTTTAACACAGTAGGTACCTATTATTGTTTTTTGCATGCAAAAAATATCCTGCATTACAATTTTTATTTTTACTAAATGTTGCCACTTTTAAAACATATGAGTCAGTGTACGTGTAGAGAGCAATGCTACAGTGTATCCTGTTCGGCTGGGCGTCGGTGAGATGCTAGTGTGACCTTCAATGTTACACTTTTACTATCGTTGCAGGAAGGTCGTGTAAAGGTACGTGCAGTATGGAGCTGGGATTCTAGATGGTAGCGTAGATCATAGCAGAGCTTGCTTAAATTAATGCATTGTTATATATGCGAGCGTACACAACGAAGCAGTGAGTGTAGCAGGTAATAAGTGCTGTTACAAGAGCTGGAAGATTCAAGAATGTGTCTCACCATTCTTTCAGCGCGCTGACTACTGCAATCAACGTGTGACAACTGTCAAATGGCCGTTACAAGTTTCGCAATGGATGTAACTAGTTTAATAAGTGAAATTTTGCCAGTTTTTATTTAATTTGTTTTGAGTTTTTTCTAAGACGTATTTAAAAATGTTAGGTTCCATATGTAAATATTCAAAAAACCGGTTTGGGTAAAATTTTAATTCTTGGTATAAATGATGAAATTCGCCATGTTTAGATCGTTTTCTATTAATAGGGTGGACATGATAGCTCGTACCCAAATTTGTATTTAAAATATACCACTTTGCAGCAGAAGAACACAAATATTCGTCTTCGCTATCTGACATTTCAAACGCGATTTAAGCTTGTATCAAAGCTTCGTTGAGCAAACCTATAAGCGCTTATAATTTCAGTCACCATCTACCATACATGCTACCATCTAGAATCCCAGCTGCGTACTGCACGTACCTTTAGATGCGTACCATGCTTCCCGCTCTCGCTGTTCCGTGTTGATCTGAGACAGCCTTTAATGTAATTTTGCCAAAAATGCAATTGCATAAGCAATTTTGATTTGTGACCGTACCTAGATGTAATGTAGTGTGCAACGGTGCGGCGGCGATACGGTCTCTAGCAGGCACTGTGGCAGTTGGGAAGATTGTGTTGTGTTCAGAGAGCGGTCTGTAATCATGCACGCTCTGAGAGCGAAGATCAGACCTTGAATATGTGTTGGAAGTCGTCTGCAGGTCAAACGGATTATATTATTCTAATGTAATGTCCCCCAGTCGCATGGGTAGCAGCTGGACGGATGTGCGCCAAAGACGAGAATTTACTACAGTGCGATCGTTATTGTTGTTAGAGTAGACGCGGTGACCACATGGGTTTGTTGTTACATCAGAGTGTGGAATTTGATCACTCGGATGTTCTCTCACTCAGTATATAGGTACAATGGAATACAGTTGGTTTGACTACCTCATTGTAGTCGAAAGGTTACATTTAACAATTTAGAAGTTGTTCGAAGATCAAGTTACCAATTACGTAATGGGACCGTCCCGCTAAATTGAAACTCACGTTTCTGATATAACCAGCTATTCTTTCTTAACTAAGATTATACAGTTTAACATGCATAATTAAGATTAGACAGAAGATTTTAATTACGTGTATATTTCAAACAGTAACCTTTGGCATCTGTTGTAAGCAGTCCAACCAATAGCGGTATTGTTGTCATAATGGACAAATATGAACAAACAAATGAACAGGGTACTGCCGCGGACTTACTGAAAATAAGAATCAAATTATTCAAATATCACAAGCAAATCATATATTGTATACACGGTATTTGATTTCAACCAACATATTGACTATACATGTTAATTAAATTTCTCCATTTGAGTTACATATAATTCAAGTTATATCAAATAGTAGGCTCAGGTCATAATAAATTATAATTTAAAAAAACTAAAAAACACGCTTTAATGAACTAAAAAGTAAAAAATAATTAATTTTATTGTAAAAAAGCGTGGGGTGCTTTGTATCATATTTTCATACTACCCCACGCTTTTTTACAATAAAATTAATTATTTTTTACTTTTTAGTTCATTAAAGCGTGTTTTTTAGTTTTTTAAAATTATAATTTATTTTTGCTTTTTAGTCCTGGAGATCCTGGTCAGGATAATGGGACAAACTTATGGAATTATTGTATTGTCATCGGTCCTTGATAAGTTTGCAAAGTTTCAATTCAATCTGAAGTTTTTTGCTTTTTTTTTTAGTCCTGAAGATCCTAGTCAAATGGGACAAACTTATTGAATTATTGTATTGTCGTCGGTCCTTGATAAGTGTGCAAAGTTTAAACTAAATCTGACCGTTCAAAGTTGACAAACAAGCAAGCCCGCATACAGGTGAAGCTAATATAAGCGTGTTAAAAAGCGTGGAAACGTTTTTTTTTTGCCGGCTTGAGAATAGCCGAGAGTGTAGCAATGCTGTTGTTTACATGACGTTGCTATGGTTCCTCTATTACAAGTCCCCAGTTCCCGGGTTCTAGCCCGAGAGCTGGTAAAAGTGTCAATTGGATTTTCAATTTATTACTAAAAAAAATAATTAATTTAAAATATGAATTGGTGCTAGACCCAAATAACCTTAGCTTTTGGTGGTCTTTAAAACACAATTTTAATTTCAATTTCAAAAGTTATTTTTTGCCGTGCTTTTAGATAGATTTCAAAGTTGGCCTACTATTTGATATAACTATGAATTCAATGTAATTCAAATGGAGAAATTTAACATGTAAAGTCTATGTTGGTTCAAACCAAACGCACTGTACCTATATGCATTATGCATCTATGAAAAATGTGGAAAGGAAGCTCATAAATTTCTAATTTTGTGAAGTAAATTTTATGACCTACTGTAATTTGCAAACAAATCGTCCATATTAATGTCCATCAGATGTGTCATGTCAGGTCGCGTGCTGTTTGTCGTTTGAATTTTAACACATAACTGCGCGCATAGACAGGCAGACAGCACAGTGCCCACAATGTGCAGAATTATTTTGCCATTTCCTGCAGATGGGGATATTTAATAGTTTTTCGTGTAGCACGGCACTGAGCGATCAGCAGATGTCCAGATATAGTTTTATCACTGATTCGTGTTTCGAGTTATTGAAACGGTATTGAATTGTTATTTTTTTTAGAATTTCATTATCATTTGGAACGACCAAAACAAGTGAAGTTAGTGGTCAAGAATGAAATGAATTCTGATATTTAATAAAAGCAGTGACGCAATCAGCTCTCTAGTTTAGATATAAATCTAGACGCATAATAGTGCATCAAGCCAAGATCTTGCAACAACACCAAGCGCCGAGCGTCTGTTTACACAAACCAATTTAAGGAACTATTTACCACCTTCATAACTTCGCTTCCCATTAAGCTAGCAACATGAAAATTGTATTTTTATAATAGGTCTGTTTCGTCAAGACCCTTGAAAATATGAATTGGTGCTAGGCCCAAATAACTTAACTGTTGGTGGTCTTTAAAACACAATTCGTCAAGACCCTGTAAAAATTTCAAGACTTTATCTCAAAGCGTCGAGGAGATAGAAGTTCCAAAAAATCATATATTTTGGCTATCACCGATTCCCCAGACATATTTACTTGTTGGTATATGATAAAATCAATCGATTTAAAAGTCCCTTATATTCACACAATATTATTCACATAACAATTAGAGGTGAAAATAATCAATATCTCAGACAGCTAGGCTGCCATGATTTTTGAGCTATATCTACGAAAAAATCAAATGACCACTGTCGGGACTTGAACCCGAAACTCCCAGTTTCCGGCTAGGTGAGTTACCGATTTCTCCACAGTGCCCGAGAGAGGAAACCGATCTTTTCTTAAATATAGCTATTTTAAGTTGAAAACACACTACATGCGAGAGTCGACTATTCAAATAAACTGCAAAGCATAGTACAGCTATTAAACAGTCGAATCACTATACATGCGAGAGTTAACATTTTATAAGTTTTATCAACTTAATAAACTCGTTAGGCTGGGATGCCTATTTACTTGTGTTAAAACTCAAAAACATTATCTTTCTCCTTGCGTATTCAGGTAAAAAGGTAGAAATAGTTTTTAGCCCGTTAAATTTTTTGATAGGTCATGCGATCTGCAAATAAAATGAATTGATCGATAGTGGATGATTGATTTATGAAACTGCGATCTTATTAATTTGTATTATTTTAATTTCAGGCTTAACAATTGACCAAAACCTGTCGATGAGCTCAATGGGTCCACAGTCTCCGCTCGACATGAAACCAGACACGGCGTCGTTGATCAACGCTGGCGGCTTCAGTCCTACAGGAGGTGGTGGACCGAACAGTCCTGGCTCGTTCAGTATCGGCGGTACGAGTATGATGAGTCCGAGTCCTGGCGGAGGTCAGAGTGGCAAAAGTAGCGGTGCCACGTCGCCATACCCACCGAACCATCCACTCAGCGGCAGCAAACACCTCTGTTCCATTTGTGGCGATCGGGCTAGCGGCAAACATTACGGCGTCTACAGGTGAATTTGTGATTTGTTTACGAGTTACGACTAATGATCAAGTAGTGAGGCACCCAAATCCATGATTGCGGTGAGATATGTGTCACGTACCTATACAGGGTGTATCACAGGATTGAATACATAGAAAAGTAATGAGTGCAACAAGGAAAACATAATCAAAATGAGTAGCGTGGCAAAGATAGAATACACATGTCTACCTTAACTAAATTAATTATCATGGTTTTTTACATGAATAGAGGGCAAAGCAATCTCTTATCTTAACTAATTTATACTGTGTACTTTTCCCTATGTTCGGTTTCCTGTGATACACCCTGTATAACGCAATGCTTTTAGTGATTGTTGTAATTGAATCATTCAGAAGATGCGCTGTTTTGGATTTTGATGAAATTTAATTTGGAATATTATTATTTAGGAAACACTTTCTACAATTTTCTGTCGATACGTCAATTTTCTACACTGATTGGCAAAAAAACCTGCCACCCTGAAATTTTTTTAAGAGTCCCCCTATCAAAGCTATAAAAATATAAGTAATTAAAAAGTTATTATTTGGCCGCCATTTTGAAATCGGACGCCATTTTATTTTTTTTGTGTCTTATAAAAACTATCAAATATTAATTTTCAAAAGGATCGGATAATTTTTACGTTCTGAAACCCAGCATTAAACTTTTATTTTTCTACAAAATATAACAAAGCTTTAGTTTGTTATAATCTCTCTGCAAAGTGTGAACGTGTGTTTTTTGTTCATTAAATAATCATTAATTACAACATTAAATCGAAGCGAGTGTAGCGTAACAATGACAGTGAACAAGAAACAACCTTGATGTTTTGGTCCATGTCCATTAACACGACATATTTTAATCCGACAGTTTTGTCAGTTGTAAATATCCGCAATTATTTTGCATTTGCAAATCTCTCTCCCACAAGCCATTGACGGCTACACTGATGTAATAAGTTATTTTTATTTGACTTTGATGTCAAGTTCAGGGATGTCGATAGAATACATTCAAAGCAGGGATGTGAGAATCACATTTTTAATTCTTTGTTGCACTATGCCAACTGCCAAGGGTGTCAAATGGACTGTCCGCGACGGTTTTTAATTTGAAACTTCTTTACGCATGGTAGAATGAATTTGATTAATGAAAAGACCTGACGAAACGCTGCACCACCACTCCTCTGCACTATTGACGTAATGGTGTGTGTGTGTACAGTCGACAAGACTAAACTGTATATAAAGTAACATATCCTTTAAGTTGAGCAACCCTATAATGTAAGTATTGTGGGTACTAAATTTCATTGAAATCGGATTAAAGGCTTAAAAGTTATGACCAAAGGCGTAACTACCATAGCGCAAACATTCTGGTAGTGCGATGGGAGTGGGACCCAGGGGGCCTATCCAGCCTGGTCCTTTCCACGGTAAAAATGAAAACGTTGTCTTAGCAAAAATTCTCAATAATAATTATTATAGCCAATGCCCAATTATAACAGTGGTGTTTTTCTTGGTGCTTTAAAACTACAGTTTAAAATTTTTGAAAGGTCAATATATCAAAAAATACTGTGTGGCCGTTAATGAAACTCGTTAGGTTCTAGCCTTAACTTTGGAGGGATAGGGATGGGGCTTTTGCAATATTTTGCAACTAGGCCAAAAAAGCCTAGTTTTTTTTTTTGCGGAGGAGGAAATGCATTTACGCACACCCAGGGAAGATAGCCCTGGGTAGTGTGGGACTCGGGCACAGCCCCATACGGTCATACCCACTAAAACCTCATCTAACTCGCTCCATAAGTCCTCCCCGCGGTACCGACGGCTTGTCATTCCTTCGAGGGGAGGGGAGCCTCAGCTGATAGCTGAATGGTCCTACTTAGGCATCCTTACGCCTCTCCCGCTCATCTCTCCGCAGAGCCTGCACAACTGCGGCTGCAAAGTGACAGCCAGCATCCCACTTGTCCCCCGAGTCCAGCATGCTGTTAACAAACGTTTCCGCTGTTAGGGAAATGCCCATATGTTGCTGTAGTTCCTTTCTTTCGTTCTTAAAGCGGATACATTGTAGCAAGACATGCTCCGCACTCTCCGGCTACTCGGGGCAGTTTGGGCAATCAGCACATTCCTATTTCCTCTGCGCCAATTCTCTTGAGGTACTCTCTGAATCCACCGTGTCCAGAGAGTATCCGTAAAGAAAGCCTAGTTATACCGTTATTTACGCCACTGGTTTTGGCGGAACAGACAGACATACAACCAGCAACCTCACTTTACAGTTTTATTGTTAGTATATTGATTCCGTAAACAAGTTGTAATGCAATTTGAATGTTTTGTTTCCAGTTGCGAGGGCTGCAAAGGATTCTTCAAAAGAACGGTGCGGAAGGACCTGTCGTACGCGTGCAGAGAAGACAAGAATTGCATAATAGACAAGCGGCAACGAAACCGATGTCAGTATTGTCGATATCAGAAGTGTCTTGTGATGGGAATGAAACGAGAGGCTGTGCAGGTATACTCAAATGTAAAATTATTTTTTATTCTTTTTTTATTTTCAAACTAAATTATTTACCTCTGCGATTAGTAAAAAAAATCAGTATTTCTGTGATCAGAAGGCAAAAGCGCCTATGTCGAATTTGTGGTAAAATAAGATTTGTGAATAATATCTAGTTAAATTGTGTTTTAAAGACCACCAACAGCTAAGGTTATTTGGGCCTAGCATCAATTCATATTTTCAATTCATTATTTTTTAATAATAAATTGAAAATCCAATTGACACTTTTACCAGCTCTCGGGCTAGATCCCGGGAACTGGGGACATGTAATAGAGAAACCATAAATAATATCTAGTTCATTTATTAAATATGCATACAGGGTGTTAAAAAAATGAGTGTATGGGTGTATCGCGGGTACAGAAAGATAACGTCAATATCGTTAAACACAAATAAATATATTAACACATCCACTTTCATTTAACATAAAAAATCAAATGTTCGTAAAATATAATAAACTAGCGGCCCGGCCCGGCTTCGACCGGATGCTAAGAATTTATGATTTATTATTCCTCCGCGAGAAGTTCTCCCCCTGCGAAGTGAAGTCTTTGTTTATAATATTAGTAGGATTCTGACTAAACGCTAAAATGTAAAAGAATTTCAAAGTTACGTTTTATTACTATCCCACAGAAATTATCACTCCCCCGCGAAAAATTAATTTATCAAAATAAAATATAGCCTATATCACTCAGGGATGGTGTAGCTTCCTATTAGTGAAAGAATGTTTAGATTCGGTTCAGTACTTAGTTCCAGAAAAAATAATTTATGATACATTACCTCCCCTCGCCCCGCGAGCGATCCTTTCCCTCCGAAGCAAAGTTTCCTGTCGTTGTTCTCGCTTCGCGTACTCGCCTACAGTTTATAATATTAGTATAGATAGTCAAAAAATTCTACACTCCCGTTCTACCCCTTTTGGAGTTGAATTAAAAAAGAACTCGAATAGCCTATATAATAACCTTCCGAAATAAACGGGCTATCTAACAAAAAAACATTCGGACTGGTAGCTCTCGCGTTATAAGCGCACAAACGGACAGACAGAGAGACGTGTTTTATAGGTAATATTGTTAAATTGTTATCCAATTTTCATTATAAGAAAAATAATAATATTAAAATCCTTTGGGATTTGAACCTGGGCTTGTCGGTAGTCTAGTACTTTACCACACAGCCACATAGGTAAACGGCGTTTTGTTTCACATTTTGTTCACTTCGTTCTATTTCCGTAACATCTAATATTTCTCAAATGCCACCCAAATATGAGACATTAGACGATATTGACGTCTTAAACAAATGTATAATATTTGTAGGACATACAGTAGAGGACAAGCGACTAGGCCCTGCAGTCAGGGCTCATTCTGGTTGGTCGAATACTCCATCTTGATGTCGTTTGACACACACAAACACACCTAAACGAACGTAACAACAACTAGTGAACTCTGTATACTAACATGGATATGTTTTTAGGGTTTCGTACCTCATGAATGAAAAACGGAACGCTTATAGGATCACTCTCGTTTTTGTGTGTGTCTGTCTGTCTGTCTGTCTGCCTGTCCGTCCGATCTCCCCCTCCTTATCTCCGAAACTACTAAGCTTAAAATTTTGGAAAAAAATAAGAAATATAGGGCCTCACACATAGTTTACATGAAAATTTAAACGAAAATCCTAAGTCTATTTGGGGGTTACTTTTGGGGAGCAAAGTAGAAAATTAAAAAAAAAAATTTCAAATGTGGCATGTCAAATGAAGGGACTCGTTATGAGAAATACAAATATATTCTTTTTATAATTTTAAAATGCATAGTTTAAAAGATAGTAAAGAAAATATATACGAATATCGAACATTCTACCCTCCCCCCTTATCTCCGAAACTACTGAGCCTAAAATTTTGTAAAAAATAGGAAATGTAGGGCCCCACTCATAGTTTACAGGAAAACCTAAACGAAAATCCTAAGTCCTAATAATACGGAACTCTCTCCACGGCAGTCCGACTCGCACTTGACGGGTTTTTTTAACTTGTCCTCTAGGTATATTTGTGAGTTAGTATCGAAATACGTGATTTTTTGAAAGCCTATATCTTTTTATTGCATTTAGTTAGAAGCTTGAATTTTTTTACAAGACTATGGGGTTGTAGACCTTAGTATTTGATATTAACTTGATACCTCTAGCAGGGCCGTAGCTAGAGCTGAATTCAAGATAGGGCACTGAAAGTTTAAAGCAGGGCTGAAGCAAAAGACTACAATTTTTTAATTGGATTGCCCACCTCATCTGGTGATATCAAATTACAAAAGCAAGAAAACGGTAAATGACAATTTATTCAAAAAAAAAAATACAGAACTTGCCATGTTATCAAATTTCCGAAGAACTTCATTTAGTCCAACGAATTTAATCTTGTTTTTCACTTTACTTCGTGCTAAATTTCAAGTTTCTAGATCAACTGGAATTATATAGGTTTTGATGAATGAGTCATTATCAAAAAATACTTTTTTTTTAAATCTTTTTATTGCATTGAATTAAAGCTTGAATTTTTTACAAGATTAGTTATTTGATATTAATTTTAACTTCATACCTCTAACCGTTCCTGAGAAAAAGTGTCTTGATGGACAGACAGACGGACAATTTTTAGGGTTCCGTTTTTTTCATTCTGAGGTACGGAAATCTAAAAATCTGGCCCTGCCAAGGCGAGCAAACGGTCGCCACCAGGAACCCTTTTCTAGAAGCAACTCGAGGCACTTTTAAACTTTCTGTATTTCTGTTACAAATGCAAGCAGAAGCCTGAAAATTACGTTAGAGTTTGACCTGACGTACTTAACTAAATTCACAAATTTACTAGTTTCTAATAAATGTAGTTCAGAAAATATCTGCCATCAAAGTTTCGCTATTTCGTCACACACTCACTCACGCACCGATCATCAAAAATCTAGAGTACTTCCCATAGTCCTAGAAAGCTGAAATTTGGTATGCATAATGCAGGCTGGGTTTCGCGTACAAGCAACGAGAAAATTCAAACATCTGTGATTTTCCCCTTCCAACCCCCCAAAGTGGGGTTGCGCATATTTCTATAGGTCAAAAATCTTTAGGGTACTTCCCGTAGTCCTAGAAAGCTGACATTTGGTATGCATAATGTAGGCTGGGTTTCGCGTACAAGTAAAGATAAAATTCAAACATATGTGATTTTCCCCTTCCAACCCCCCAAAGTGGGGCTCTGCAAATTTCTATAGGTCAAAAATCTTTAGGGTACTTCCTGTAGCCGTAGAAAGCTGAAATTTGGTATGCATAATGCAGGCTGGGTTTCGCGTACAAGTAACGAGAAAATTCAAACATCTGTGATTTTCCCCTTCCAACCCCCCAAAGTGGGGTTGCGCATATTTCTATAGGTCTAAAATCTTTAGGGTACTTCCCGTAGTCCTGGAATGGTGAATTTTGGTATGCAGGCTGGGTATCGCGTACAAGTAACGTGAAAATTAAAAAAAATCTGTGATTTCTCCTTCCAACCCCTAAAAAGGGTAGTTGCAGATTTCTATAGGTCCGTAGTCAGAGAAAGCTGAAATTTGGTATGCAGGCTAGGTTTCGCGTACAAGTAACGAAAAATTAAAAAACTGTGATTTTCTCCCTCCAACCCCTAAAAGGAGGTGGTGCAGATTTCTATAGGTCTTTAGTCAGAGAAAGCTGAAATTTGGTATGCAGGCTGAGTTTCGCGTACAAGTAACGAGAAAATTAAAAAATCTGTTATTTTTCCGCTCCAACCCCTAAAGGGGGGGGGTGCAGATTTCTGTAGGTATATAAAAGGAAAAAAAGAAATCTGGCATGGCTAGATTCAGTGTTTAAGCAACAACATCCTACAAAAAGAAATCCCATTAAAAATAATTATTCTTGTAAAAATAAGGTCAAGTGTCGCGATCGCGTAGCAGAAAAAAGTTAATAGATCTAATAGAGCCAAGTTCAATTAATTGTAGGAGAAAAGTAGTGAAATTTAAAGCTTTGCTAAGTTCAAAGTTCCACTGCAAGGCCTAGCGAGGCACTCGTCTTTTATTTGTCTTAGCGAACTTTGAACTTAGCCAAGTTTTAAATTTCACTACTTTTTTTTATAATTAATTGAACTTGGCTCTATTAGATCTCATAACTTTTTTCTGCTACGCGATCGCGAGACTTGGCCTTATTTTTACAAGAATAATAGTTTGTGATGGGATTGGACTTATTCCAAAACGTTCTCATAATAAAATTAAGAAAAAATCGCAGGATAGTGTACAAAATATTTGATTTATTAAATGTACAACGTTTCGTCTATAGATTTAGACTTTTTCAAGTACATACATAAAAATAACAATATTTATGAAAATTAATATTAATTTTCATAAATATTGTTATTTTTATGTATGTACTTGAAAAAGTCTAAATCTATAAATCAAATATTTTGCACACTATCCTGCGATTTTTCTTAATTTTATTATAATTACGATGGACACGATTTCTAATATAAAAGTTCTCATAATATATCTGAATTCTGAAGATACAGAAAAATCAAAAATTCGATGTAAACGTCTTTGCTTTTTGGTTACAGACTCGTTTGATTAAAAGAATAATCTATTAATTTATATGCAATTATTTGTTTCTTTGCTGTTTCGTTAATTTTACGCCACTATAAATATCGATTTTTACAGGAAGAACGACAGAGAACGAAACATGAAAGAGGTGACGCTAACGAAGTTGAAAGCAGTACGAGTGGAACCCATCTCGATATGCCGATTGAGAGGATTTTGGAAGCGGAGAAAAGAGTTGAATGCAAAACTGAAAATCCCGTCGAATTTGAGGTAAACATTTTTCGGTAATTTCTTTACACAAAGAAAAATTAAAAGTAGCAGATTTGGACCGGAAACACATTTAAATCTGTAAGAAATACTAAGGATATAGATTCACGACCTTATTAAACACAAAAAAATATTGTGAACAGTGAATTTTGACCTAAATTAGTACGATTCTCCACTTGCAGTGTTGCAATGGTAAAAACAACACAATCATTATATTATGTACTTATTTTTTGACGTCCACATTTAGTGTAAATTTGGGCTTTTGTGAATAAATTGAAAAATTTGATGCAAAAATTGGGTCGCTCAAACGACTTCGATCATTTATAAAGGCGCTGTCATAAATGAACCTACAAAATGACATCAATTTGTATTGATATGGTAGGAGTTATATAAAATGGGCTTCGGATTTCAAATCTTTTTTTACATACAGTACAGCCCCGATTATCTGAATAGTTATCTGGTATTTTCGTTTATTTTTGAAGTAAGTACTTCCTTAGGCTCGTTATGCACTTTTTGCCTGGATGCTAAAAAAATGTGAAGCATCCGAACTACTTCCGTAAGAATTCGCAACATATATACTTATATCATAAAAACGACCGTGTACATACTGACAGGGCCGGCGTTAGGGGGGGTTAAACGGGGCAAAGGTACCCCAGGCCCGGGCCCCTGAAGGGGCCCTGCCGGCTCGGGGCTTACCTATTATATGTGACTACCGTGTTTAAAACTGCAAGCATTAAAACATTTTCCCAACAAAAAAGGTGTTATTAACTTCCCATTGGAAGTTATTGTAATGGGTCCGAAAATCGAAATCAAAAAGGAAAAAAAATTTTTATGTTTCAAGGTCACTACACTATTTTTACACTACTTTTAGAAAGATGTCTGTGTGTGTGTGTGTGTGTGTACGTACGTACGTATGTATGTGTCCATTTCTTTCTAAGACGAAATCTCGAGAACGAAAAATGATATCGACTACGTTGGGGTGCCAAGCGACGCGTATTAACGTAAATATGATCTGAAAGGAATTTTTTTAAAATCGGTTCAGCCGTTCTTTTTTCTTAACCAAATAACCTCCAAAAAAGTAGATTTTACACAATATCTCGCGAATAAAAAATTATATCGACTTCGTAAGGGTGTCAATCGAGGCGTGTTAACGTCATTTTGATCCGACATAAATTTTATAAAAATCGGTTCAGCCGTTTTTTTTTTTTTTTTTTTTTAATTTTTGATGTTTTAATGATTAAAATGATTACTTTTCTGTGTAATATCTAATTTAATTATTATTATTAAATATTTATCAAACTGGGAAGTTCGTCGTGTGGACCTCAAGGGTCGCACTTTAGTCCTAATAAACGACCCACCTCACGGCTTGTTTGATTTTTTGCTTTAAAATTTTCTGATTATTACAAAAAAAAAAACAAATTTTGGAGAAAATTTTTTTTTTTTTGAGAACACAGGGGCCTGAGAATGCTTACCCGGGGCCCGAAAATCCTAGCGCCGGTCCTGCATACTGGCCAGCCATAGCTCAGTTGGTTTAGTCGTTGCACTCTATGCATAGATGCATAAGAACCTGGGTTCAAGACCTGATGGCAGCGAAGAATTTTTGGCGTTTTTTTTTCTAAATTCTACATGATATTTATTTATATATTTTTTTATTTTTGTTATATTCTTTCTTTGACAATAATTATAATTTTTTTGAAACCACGGTGGAATTAATTAAAAATACAATTTTAATATTTTAGTAATAAATTATTTTTAGTTCATAAATGCGCTAGAATAGACGACACCAAAAATTAGAAAATCTGAAGTATTTACTTCTGTCGTGTGGTCATAAGCACACACCCATTTTTTTTTATACAGCAATTCATCTGCGCTAGCAAATTCGTGTCATGATTTATTTTTAACACGCTTATATTAAGCTTCACTTGTACTTACGTTGTATGCGTGTAAAAAAATCTTGCAACTCGATTTTCACCCTCTATGAAAAAATATTAAAAACACATCCAAATTTGGACACTTTTCATATATTTTCATAGTTTTTTTTATACAGTGTGTCCCAGAATAGATGTAAGAAGAGGTGTAATGAACAAAAAAAATTTCGTATTTCGGAATGGCATTTGGAAGTTGATTCGGTCTTTACAGAGTGTTTTATAAGCAAAATTGTTAATATGACTAAGATAGAGTAGGTACCTTTATTTTTCAAGATATGAAAAAATGTCACTAAAAAAAGCTGTTAAGAATGCAACTTTTAAATCCCATAGCAAATTTCAGAAATATCAACAAAAAAAAATCGTTAATTTTGTGTTGTTATAACGATTTTTTTTTTACATTTCTGAAATTTGGTATGGAGTTAAAAAATTGCATTCTAAACAATTTTTCTTGGTGGCATTTTTTCATATTTTGAAAAATAAAGGTACTTTATCTTGGTTATTTTTACAACTTTACTAATAAAACACCTCGTAAAACACCGTGTAGAAAACCGAATCAAGTTATTTTTGGTATACCGTATACCTTAGTTATCAAGCAGGACTCTATCTCCAAATACCATTCGAAAATGTTTGTTAATTATTATGAAAAACTATGATTTTTAAAAGATTTCTTGTTTTATAATTTTCCATAGGCATAGCTTTTCGTAAAATTTTTCATAGTTTTCATATTTTTTTCCGTGGGGGGGAACATAGGAAATTACTGAGTGCAACAAGGAAGACATAAACCAAATGAGTAGCGAGACAAGGGGGGAATGACTAATTAAATGAATTAATTATGATGGGTTAGCATGAAGAAAAGGGCAAATGAAGTCCCTGATCCTTAATGATTTTCACTAGTGTTTTCGTATGTTCTCAATACTGGGAATCACATTTATTATCAACTTTTTGATGTGAAACATCTTTAGGCACGAATCGTTTGAAGGAACGTTGTTTGAATGGAACGTCGTTTGAATGGAACGTCGTTTGAATGGAACATCGTTTGAATGTTTGAATGCGTCGTTCAGAACGCATCTTTCCGTACTATACCTACTGTTCAATACCTTCGCAGGGTTACAGTTTCTCGCGGGGTGGAAATTAGGGTATATTAGAGAAAATTAGAATAAACTAGAGTAAATTATGGCAAACTAGGGTAAATTAGAGTAATGTAAGTATATTAGGTTAAAGTTGAGTAAATTAAGGTAAGCTAGGGTAATTTAAGGTAAATTGGGGTAAAATAGGGTATTTAGGGTAAATTTGAGTAAATTAGGGTAAATTGGGATCAATTGGGGTAAATTAGGGCAAATTGTGGTAAACTAGGGTAATTTAAGGTAAATTATGGCAAATTAGAGTCAATTAGGGTAAATTTGAGTAAATTAGGATAAATTGGGGTAAATTAGGGTATTTGGGGTAAATTAGGGCAAATTGTGGTAAATTATAAATTCTTATCTCTGAAGCTACTGAACCGATTCTGAAAATTCTTTCACTAATTATCTTCGCAGGGGGAGAATAATTTCTGCCTTTGAAATTCTTTTGCATTTCAGCGTATTAGCGAAATCCTACTAATATTAAACACCACCAGACCGTATTCGCTTCGCAGGGTGAGAGTTTCTCGCGTGGGGGGAGATAATAAATCATAAATTCTTATCTCTGGAACTACTGAACCGATTCTAAAAATTCTTTCACTTATAACAGAAAACTACACTATCCCTAAGTGATTTAAGTAAGCTTAATTTTATTTTGATAAATTTGTCGCGGAAGGCTCAAGCTATAAAAATGTTTCACATCTGCCAGGCGTCCCACGACGGCTCACATTTTTTTTAACATTGATAACTTTCAAAATATCCTCAAACACAAATCAATTCTTATTCTTATAATGAAGATGTCAGTAAAATTCCTTGATTTAAAAGTCAATGAACACCGCCGCGCTTACCATTGTAATTGTTGACTTGCAAAGTAAATGTCTAGACAAAATATAATTCTGCATATCTTAAATATATAATATATTAAAACTAAAATGTTTTGCAAAAATAAACAATTGGATGCACTGTGCATTACGAGTCAAGGTGAAGTCATGCAAGGTCAGTCCGCGGAGCTGCAGTTCTGCTAAAGAAAACGGAGTGCTAATTTTAACACATTCTCGTTTTATTGAAACACTCGCAGATGTTGAATACTGTGACTAATTCATTTAATGCAAGTTGTAAAAATACAGGCCATTCACTATTCTTTGCAATTCTTTGTTATTTTTTAAATTCCACTTACTGAATGTTTCTTACGTAATATCTATGTCGAATTTTTTCTTAATTTGTGTGCCGTTGATTAAATATTGTGTCAAAATGTAACCCTTTGAGTTACTAAACAATAGAGTATACAGGGTGACACATCTTAAACAATGCAGTGAAATATCTCGTAAACGGTACAAACCATAAAAAAATGTTTTATACAAAAGTTATAAAGTGTCAAGGGGGACAGAAGACTGTGATATCAGATTTAACATAGGTGGTGCTGTGAAGGTCGGGCGAAGGTCAGCTTCGATTTTTTAATTGTAACAGTGCATTTTTATTCCAGAATACGATACAGTATTTAATATTGAACAGTAAATTATTAAGGTGCATATGACTGACTGACAACGTACAGCCTCACTGAAGTTAGAAACATGAAATTTGGAAGATATGTTCCTTACAGGGTGTAGAGGTGCACTAAGAAAGGATTTTTCGGAAATCAACCCCTAAGGGGATGAAACGGGTTTAGAATGTTTGTATAGAAAATCGTATTCCCTGCGTGTATCAACTTGAAACTTTGTATAAATGTTCTTCAAAATAAGTAATAAAACTTTTATCTTAGGATTTTTTAAGACAACCTCTAAGGAGGGGTGCAACGGGATGTTGAAATAATCATAAATTCGAGCGAACGAGCGAAGCGAGTTTTTTACCTGAAAATACTTGAAATTTTTTTCAAATTTTCCTTCGTACTAATATAAGGATTGGCCGCGGCCGGACCAAGTTTGCCGATGTTCGCTTGGTTGTCGGTAAATCACGACAAATCAAAGAGGAAACAAGCCGTGAGGTGGGTCGTTTATTAGGACTAAAGTGCGACCCTTGAGGTCCACACGACGAACTTCCCAGTTTGATAAATATTTAATAATAATAATTAAATTAGATATTACACAGAAAAGTAATCATTCTAATCATTAAAATATCAATAATTAAAAAAAAAAAAAAAAACGGCTGAACCGATTTTTATAAAATTTATGTCAGATCAAAATGACGTTAACACGCCTAGATTGACACCCTTACGAAGCCGATATAATTTTTTATTCGCGAGATATTGTGTAAAATCTACTTTTTTGGAGGTTATTTGGTTAAGAAAAAAGAACGGCTGAACCGATTTTGAAAAAAATTTCTTTCAGATCATATTTACATTAATACGCGTCGATTGGCACCCTAACGTAGTCGATATCATTTTTCATTCTCGAGATTTCGTCTTAGAAAGAAATGGACACATACGTACGTACGTATGTACACACACACACACACAGAGACATCTTTCTAAAAGTAGTGTAAAAATAGTGTAGTGACCTTGAAACATAAAATTTTTTTTTTCCTTTTTGATTTCGATTTTCGGACCCATTACAATAACTTCCAGTGGGAAGTTAAAAATTGTTCAATTGTGTTTTAAAGACCACCAACAGCTAAGGTTATTTGGGCATAGTACCAATTCATATTTTCAATTCATTATTTTTTTTTTATAATAAATTGAAAATCCAATTGACACTTTCACCAGCTCTCGGGCTAGAACCCGGGAACTGGGGACTTGTAATAGAGGAACCATAGCAACGCCATCTAAACAACAGCATCGCTACCCTCTCGGCTATTCTCAAGCCCAAATCAAAGGGATTCGAGCCGTCTTTTGGACAGTCTTTTATTGCATTATTTGTGCCGTCCATACATTGACGCTTGTTTATCGCATCACTCAACACTCAACTCAGTAGCCAGTACAGTTAAGGTTATACATTAATAATTAAATAATGTCAACCTACTGGATCAACGAGAGTAGTCTATTAGGGGGAGTAGTCTATTAGTAGTAGTCTATTAGGGGGAACCAATCATTGGACCCAAAAAATAAATATTCTTTTTCGTCTAGCCTTTTTCTTACTAATCGTGGCATTTGCTAGCGTTAAATAATTAAAAACACGAGAAGCCACTGCTGTTGGAGCTGCAATGATTTCCACGTCCGTTATCGTCAGCAGTACATGAGTACATCTGTCTGTGTTCGACCAAAATTATTTTGATGATATGACCATTGTGTGGATGGCATAATTGGGTTTTTGAATGAATTTTTTTTTACTTAAATGGAAAGATCACATACAAGTTTATAGCAAAACTGTTTTTATTTAATTTTTTTGCTTACAAAATAAAAGTTATATTTAAATAAAAATTAATTTTTAAAATCAGTTCCGATGACGCGCCGGAAGAATCCGAACGCGTGTTACGTCATTATGTTATCTATGGTCTTTGCATCCATGGTTACCAAGTTAAAAATTTATTATTTTTGATAGTATGTGTAATACATACAGATTGTATCAAATTAAACCTGTGCATAGGGCATTCTGTGTGTAAGACAGAGATTGATACATAAAGCAATAAGTAAGAATGAGATAAATGATCGCTAATAGGATGTGGTTACTGTAAATTAAACTGATAAAAGATTTACGGTTTTACAGCATAGAAGGAGCGAAAAAACAAAGATGACGCTATTAGGTTGTGTAAATATTATTTATTTACAGTAACCACGTAACATCCTATTAGCGATAATTTATCTCATTCTTACTTATTGCTTTATGTATCGATCTCTGTCTTATGCACAGGTTTAATTTGATACAATCTGTATACACAAATTTTAACATAACGACGTCACAAACATTCCTGGCGCGTTTAAATTTTTTTTTCGTTTTTCAATATTATTTATGTTAAATTATTAGAAAAAATTAAAAATTTAATAATTTTTTTTAAATTTAAATACCTAATTGTACACAAATATTTGGACAAATGTTTCGGCCAATATATTGGCCAATGTGTATACCCTTCCTACATAAAAAAACGATAAAATGAACATTCTACTTAAATATAACTGAAAATTTAAATGTGGCTGGCAATGAGCTGAATTTTATGAGTTAAATTAATTGTATCTTCAGCACATTGTATCCTTCTGGTGCACATAGTAATAAATCTGCAATTTACAAATACAATATGACTGTATATTTCTGATCTCTGGCATTATAAATTTGAAATAAATAAAAGAAAAAACATACTAGCGATAGTAAGTTGTTAAATTTGTTTTTATTTCAATTTTAGAATGCAGTGACGAATATTTGTCAAGCAACAAATAAACAATTATTCCAGCTCGTGGAATGGGCGAAACACATCCCGCACTTCACCTCGTTACCAGTCCAGGATCAAGTCTTACTGTTGCGCGCCGGCTGGAACGAACTGTTGATTGCGGCATTCTCACACCGATCGATAGAATCGCGCGACGGAGGCATCGTGCTGGCCACCGGTCTGACCGTACACAGAAACTCGGCACATCAAGTCGGCGTTGGCCCCATATTTGACAGGGTGCTGACTGAACTGGTTGCCAAAATGCGCGAGATGAAGATGGACAAGACTGAACTGGGTTGTCTCAGAACTATCATATTGTTCAATCCAGGTATGTTATCATTTATAAGATATAGAAAAAAAATTCACAGATTTCGCAATCCTTGCAACCATCGAGGACATTGGAAATGATAACAGCATATATGAAACATAATTAACTGTTTATTATACACACAATATTTATCAATGCACTGTTTAGTTTTGTCAGGAATAACCCTATTATTCTTCTGTTATATATACGCGTTCACTTTTGCTTGATTACTTAACTTTTAAATGGATTTTTCTACAGTATTTATTAACATTTGCTCAAAAATAACACCGCAGATCGTCGCAAATACCTCTCAATTAACTAGACATGATATAAAACACATTTCGAAAAAATTGCACTTGTTCAATTTCGCATGATTGCTCCTCACTTGATCGCGACACCGTTGTCTTTTGGCCTTGAACGAAAACTCGTAACTCTGCTCCCATATACGAACATAAACATTTCCAATGTTAAAACAGGTGTGAGTGGCGCGGTACTCACGAGAATGGGGTTGATCCATTGTATTGAAAGTGACTGTTTTTTTTACGGATATCATTGTACTCTAGGTGTATAAGCAATATCAATTTTTGTTAGGAATTTTGGAGCGTTTATTATTGAAAAAAAATCTGTAAATCGGTTGACCCTGCAGGCCATCCCTGGAACTTCCCGATATTTTCAAGGGCTTTGAGTTCGAAGCACTTGATAATGTACCCAAAAGTAGATTTATGAGCGCAAAAATCTGAAAATTGCTGATAACAACACTATTTTAATTTTTGAAAAGCTATAACTTTTGAACGCGTTGTTCGATTTTGATCTTTAAAATGACAACAGTGGCCTTAATAATCTAATTCTTTTTCAGACGTTCGCGGCCTAAAACAAGCTCAAGAAGTTGAATTGTTAAGAGAAAAGGTGTATGCTGCTCTGGAGGAATATACACGAACAACTCACCCTGAAGAACCGGGCAGATTCGCCAAATTGCTATTGCGATTACCGTCCTTGCGATCGATCGGACTCAAATGTCTCGAACATTTGTTCTTCTTTCGACTTATCGGTGACGTGCCCATCGATACTTTCTTAACAGAAATGCTTGAAAATCCGTCTGATCCGTAAGAGAATTACTTACATATATTAATATTGTTTTTATTTCTGTTGATTTGTTTACGTAATTTTACATAAATGTTAAATGTTGTTTGAAATATTATTTATATAAATAATGCTATTTGGCACGTTTCTATCATCATATTCAGAAGTGGAATTTTGTTGACGATTAGTTCTTTTTTTGTAGATTTTTTTAGAGTTTGTAAAATGCACTTTGTGTGCGTTTAGGAAATATGCCAGTTAGCATTAGTATATTTTGATATTTCAGTGTTACATAAATTATTACATTGATTTTTTAAATTTTTTTGATAAAAATTTTACATTTTGCACAATATTTTTGCGATAGAATGAGTAGTTTTCATTTTGAGAACAGATGAAGTTATTTTTGAAAATTTTAGCTTGTTAACATTATTTTTCAAAAAAATAATAGATTTGTTTTTATTTTAGACAATGTAGATTATTATATCTTTATTTTCGCGTTTTTAACGAACAGTTCAGAAATTATTATTATTATTATTGTAAATATAAGTTTCTGAATTATTTAGCAGAAAGAAAACGAAACTTAATGCTGTTTATATTAATTAATTTTATTTAATGTAAATATCAGACCAGACTAATTTAAAAAAAAAATATTTGAAGATAATATTGAAAATAATTATTGTTGTTTTTTAAATTTAAGTTTTCTTAAGCACTTAAAAATGTATTATTATTTAATAGATTTATCGTAAAATACTTAAGTATTATTATTAAACTATAATCGATCCATTACGTCATTATCTTGAAACATCACCACTCGTTTATAGATCATGCCATTTATATTGATGTTTAGCTGTTAATCAAATTTCATGTATAAGAAATCAGTTTTTCATTATTTTTTTAAAATATATTAATCATTTTTATTTGCTTTGTTTACATGAGACTTAACGCTGATGTTAACAGTTGTTCGTTAAGAGTGAGTACACGCGTTCAGATTTTGTGAAATGTCAGAACACATTTGACTTTTGTGATGAACGTCTTTCCAATAATAAATATTAAATAATCAAATTTGGTGAACTTTGTTTTGGCTATGATTTTGTGGAAGATTTTATTCCCGGAATTTCTTGTCAACATGCATCGTAACATTGGTTAAAGCGTTTACGCGCAGTCCTTAAACGTTTGCTTACTAAATGCAGTTAAAAATCACATTTAGTAAGGCTTAACTGTAGTTACAGAAGTAATCATAAAGAACGTTTAAGCGAACAATTATTAAGAATCTTAACATGAGTGTTAAGCCTTAAAAAACCAAATGAGATCTATGTTAAGCGCAAAACAAAGCAAATGAGATGCTAAAGCTGGGTCCAGACTTGTATCGTAGTATCGTATCATGATATGCGTATCAAATTGATATGCAGATATGACACGATCATTATCCACCTGAAGTCGGTTGGAAATGTTAATTCTATATTTTTTTTTTAGTTAATGGCGCAGAGGTAATAAATTTCTTAAAATACCACTCTTATAACATTTATAACTCAAAAAGGAAGTATTTGTGGACCCATGTTCACGTGAGAATAATATGCCCTCAAAGTTGTGCCTGGCATTTTTCCGAACTGAGCAGAATGTAATTTTTCAATAACTCAAACTCTTTTAATGGTTCTGATTAAATACGAATTTTTCATTTCTTGAAAGGTCACCCGAAGATCAATATATATTGTTAAACGTCAATTACCATGTTTATGCGAAGGTGTTAAGGATTTTATCGTTGATGTTAGTAGTAGTTTTTAAGAGCATTTATACTAGAGTTGTTCCGATTCACCAAAAAGTATCGATTATAGGTATCAATCTGAATTGTATTATAAAGTATCGATACAGTATAAAATCGTATTATAAAAGATCGATTCTCAGTATATCGATACATTATCGATCCAATATCCCAGGAAATAATAAAATGTAGATGAGCAAAAAAGAAACTTATCCACACCAAAATATATCGATACTAATTATGTATCGCAATAAAAAAATCGATACAAAATATCGATATCGAAAGCTAAAGTATCAATACACTAAAAGATCGATCCGTATTGCGCATCCCTAGTTTATGCGCGTTGAGATTTTTTGAACAGGTTGGCCATTGTCACCTGTCAAATGTCAAAACACATTTGACGCTTGTAATACACATCGTTGAAATAAGTAAATAATCTGATGTGGTGAACTTCGTGTTTTGGTTGAGTCGAGTTTTATTCCCAGAATTTCTTCCCGACATACGCCGTAACATTTAACTCAGTTTGCTTAGTTATAGTTAGATGTGTTCACTTAACACTTTTTACTAAGAAAAGTGGTGTTAAGGTGCGTTTATGCGTATGAAAATCGATGTTTAGATCGTTCTTAATAGTTTTAACGTTAGCGTTACTCTTCGCGTAAACATGGTAAATATTATTGAAAGTGAGGACAAATATTGAAAAATTCGAATAGTGGATTATATAGTAGAAGTGGATTATTGACAAGAAATATTGATAGTTTAAGGGCCTTTTCTCTTTTCATGTTTGTTTCTGTATTATGAGTTAAAAATTCTGTCAGGGCATATTTTACAACCCATAATTTATTGTTTGTATTTTTATTTATAAACTAAATGTGCCAATTATTTCAATTATTGTAATTACATTTTGATCATCAGAAAAATGTACTGCAAAATAATGGATTAACATTTTTATACATGAAATAAATTAAATTATACCAGGGTTTCACGTTGACTTTTAATTATTAAATATATGAATTTTGAACCAAGTGTATAATATAAAATATATGTAGCGTATTGTGAAATCATGTTGACATATTTTTGTGTACATTATCATAGTTTTATTTTTTTGATAAAGAAAGAGTACCTAATTAATGGAAATATTGAGTGATTGTTAAGTGCCTATTTTTGGCTTAAGTAGATTGAAACGATTCAAAAGCTTAGAGTTTCGTATGTTTTATAATTTCTAAAGAATGAAGACAGCGTTTTATGGCCTTAGTTAGTAAAGAGAATGTAATTTTAAGTAAACTTTTAACGTTCAGTTAAGGATAAAAAAGATAAAAATATATTAAAGAAGAAAATAAATATATATTTATACCTCGTAAATTATGAAAAAGACAAAATTGAAAGTACAAAAGTGAAAAAGTAGTTTAAAGAATTAATCATTTCAAATAATGATAAACAAATATATTTACCAGAACGCAGATTGCTGAAGTTCATTTCAATCAAGATCAGCTAATAATCCAGGAGGATGCGTCTAACCTATGGTGAGACCTTTTTTACTTGACTCGTTTCATCTTTAAATACCTTTAAAACTCCTTCTGCCGGCTTTTTTTCCCCCCGGATCATTACTAAAAAAGGGCACTTCCGGTGTATTTTTTTCAGCAAATTAAATTTTTAACCAAACGTCTTCATAATTTAACAGAAGGGTATTTCTACCTGTAACTTATCGGACGATTTAAACATTCGATAACTCTAAATGGTGTTTGTGAATACCAAATCCGACCATTAGATAGTTTATCAGTGTGATCTACCTGTTAAATTAGTTATTGACTCTTTATGAATACGGCCCTCAGTGTGCCTTCATGTAAAATTTGAAGCCGTTTGGTTAAATTTTAATTTGCTTTGCTGAAAAAATACACCGGAGTGCCTTTTTTAGAAATGATCCGGGGGGAAAAAGCCGGCAGGAGTTTTTAGGGCATTTAAAAATGAAATGAGTCAGGTAAAAAAGGTCTCATGTTATTTGCTTATCACCATACGTTAGACGCATCTAACTCACCTGTTATAAAACAAATGAAATTTGAATATGTCATAAAATTTACGACCATACCATTTGCAGCAATGACATGAATGCTTTCCAATGCTCGAGCACCCGTGAGATTTTTTGTGTGGTCCATGCATTTTTCCTAACCTCAAAATTGACGTTCGCAAGTATTGTTTCATTTCTTAAATTCCAATGTGCAATTTTTTTCATTTTGCACATTTGTAATGAAAAGTAAACTCATTATTATAATAAAAAATATATACAGTAGAATTCGGATAGAACGACTTTCAAGGGACCGGCGACATTATGTCGTATTAACCGGACGACGCACAAAGCGGACGCATAGTACGTCTATATGAAACCTAACTTGAGTTTGCATTTACGTCGCTAAAAACGGTTAGTCGTTATAAACGAAGTCGTAATAGACGGACTCTACTGTATAAAGTTTCATGAGTTTTTTTACAAAAAAAAAAAACTTATTTATAAGCAATTTGAGAGACTTCCAAAAGTCGGCGCCTATGGCCATATCAACCTTTTGGATGACAAATGATCATTATTCTAACTCGAATAACGTTTAAATTTCCTTTGGAAAATGACCAATAAAATATTTTTATGTTAGTTACAAATCGGTCAAATTTGAATTCCGAGCTTTTCATTTTTGCTAAGTAATACCAATAATATAAACGTTCTGTCGATGCAAGAAATAAGTCAATGCCTTGGCACTATTACCAAATGATATTATCATAAAAATCCCCATTTGTTGATCTATTCCTACAGCCCATTTCCCTGCGGGTATAAATGGATCAAATGAGAACACAGGATAAATCATGTAAAAAAAATCTGTTTTTCATCCAGAAAGTCATACTCGGTACCACGTGGAGTTTTTGAACTTGTAGAAATAATAATAAGTAAATTTGTTTTACAGGTGACAGTTCAAGTGAAGTTACTGAAGTGGATCCTTTATGGGAATTTCAGTAAATACACTAAACTTCCTCTGTTTCTCTCTGTTTTACTAAAAGGGACAACTGAATTTCAACTTAAAAAACTCCACGCTGCAGCTGTGAAGAAGTATTCTATCTAAATTTCAGAAATTCTAAACTTTTGAATACAAAAATCATAAAACATCCAACATGCTCAAAATGTAGCATATTGGTTATATCATCGATTTATTCTAGATTAGTGTAATATAATATATTTTAAAAAAAAGAAATGTCCTAACAAAATATATAATTATGCGTAATGACCACCAGTTATAGTTTGAAAATTTTATAGTCATAAATTTTGTTTTCAAAGCGCAAACTTATGCATATTTTAGATGCTCGGCAGCTGTCCTTATTATTTATAATTTGATTTAAAATTGTGTTATGGTCTCTGCTATAAACTCAAATATTCCAGTAAACTATTTTATTTTTGAATATAAATTTCTCGCTGTTCAGGATTTTGACAGCGGGGTAATATTGACTGTCATAGTGGCTCTCTGAAATATTTAAATCTCATTTTTTCTCGCTCAGCATGGACAATAATTTTTGAAGCTTGAAGGACACAATTAAGCTTACGTTTTACATTCCTTTAAAGATTTTTGTGGCTTGTCAGACTAGTCGATATATAATATTGTCTTAATGTCTTAATTTTTTATATAAAATTATACACCGTCTGTTTTAATTTTATTCTTCGTTTTTTTTTTAAGAAGAGTGAATATTACTATAGATAAATTAAAATAATCTATTGCACACACCGCTATCGGGAGTGTGCTCTCTTATCGTTTTGCGCATCAGAGCTGAATTTCGCTCACAGAAATACCTATATCTATATTAATTTCGCACGAAATCCATTCAACTTGTGGCTTTTCGAATAGGGGAGATTCTGTTCAATAAAATGGAACCATTTTTTGATTCAAGTTCATTATAAGTCCTAAAATTATAATTGAAAACCCGAACAGCAGTTGTCCGAGCTGTACAGACTACTGGGTACCTATAGTGTATCTCGTTTCTAGTAATATCATTAAAGTGAATTGGTTCACGCGATTGTATATTTTTCACACTAGTGAAATAGAACCATTTCACGCGAATTTATTCGCCATCGAATTTGTCAGTGAAACGTGAAATATTTCACGTTTCACTGACAAATTCGCTGGCGAATAAATTCACATGAAATGGTTCTATTTAACTAGTGGAAAAAATAGGTACCCAGGTCCCAATGCTTGACGAATCGACTATTTTTTATTCGCTTTGTTTACTATATCAGAATAGAACCCTTTTGAAATTCAGTGAAACGCGTTCAGTAATTTAATTGTTATAAGCAAAAGTCTGTTGTAAAAAAGTTATTTTTATCATACAGTGGCAAACTTAACAGGTTGTGCCCTTTTGGCTTTGCTGACAATTTTTTTGCTCTAACGATTTAAAAAACTGACTTTTGTGAGTAATCTATGAAAAATTGGATTCAATTTCCAAATTGATTGAGTTAATGCAACTATTTCACATGCTAATTTGTTTCTAATTGTTAAAAATCGTAAAACTTTATAAAGTTGTAATATTCCTTCCACAATCTAGGGATTATATTTATCATCAATCTGGCAGCAATGTACCTTGCATAAAAAGAAGTTTATTTTGATTGGGATCTGCAAAAATTCATGAATATCACTCATTTTTTAAAAATAGGGGAATAAATTAATAGCGGTTGTAAAAGAAAATTATTTAGAAAGGTTGAAATGAAACAAAAAAAATGTACAAAATTTCAATTGAATTAAATTCGTTTGAATTGGCAAGTAAGACAATGTTAAAATTTTCGATTGTCCCCCCATCTTTAATATTAAGAATATAAGTTTTAAAAACGAAATTATCTTGCAAGAATTAAAAATAGTAATCAGATGAATTAATTATTTTAACACTGTTGTAAACATTGTACAAATAATGTTCTATTTAATTTGACTTACAATTTTTATGTTTATAAATTTATTATTACTGTTAAATTTTCGAGATTTTTATTCTTAAAATAAAATAACATCAAAGTTACTTTGATGTTCAATTTAATATTTCAATATTGTACACCATACTTTATTTTTATTGAATATAGTGAATTATTCATTTAAATATGTGTGCTATTTATTTAATTGAATGTACCTTTACTCCTTTAACAAGAAAATTTCAAATTGCCCTCGTTCATATTAAATCTGTGTACAGTCGTAAAGATCTGGATAAGACTGACATAAAATAGGACAAATGCACGGTGAACCAAAAGCACCAAAAATTAAAAAAGCCTTAGTATATTGTTTTTTTATAGTACAGTGGAATAATCTCACAAACCTACGCCCTTCATTGTGATGTCATCACACCAATACATTTGTCTTTAACTTAAAATTGAGATGAATTAATATTTTGTTAGTTTTACCTGACATAAAAGAAGCAGAGTCATACAGCAAAAATTCATGGGGGAAGTGAGTCTCAAATGAAGCCCTTATTCTAATTAGTGTTTCATACAGGGCTAGATTTAAGGGAGGCCTCGAGCCTCCACAAAACGTGCATCGTCACAAACTGATTTTTTATATACATAGGTAACATAGATATAAAATTAAAAAACCGGTCAAGTGCGAGTCGGACTCGAGTGGAGAGGGTTCCTTACTGTTCTGTTTCCCGTGGGAATTTAAAGACTTAAGATTTTTGTTTAGGTTTTCCTGTAAACTATGAGTGAGGCCCTATATTCCAAAATTTTAGGCTCAGTGGTTTCGAAGGTAATGGGGGGGAATTGCTCGATTTTCGTATTTTAAACTATGCGTTTTAAAATTAAAAAATATAGTATATATTTGTATTTCTCATAACGAGCCCTTTCATTTGATACGTCACTTGATGCACTTGATTTTTTTTTAATTTTCTAATTTTCCCCTTGAAATCAGAATTTATTTATTTATGCTATACATCCGTGGTTGGGTCACCTAACTCTATATATGTGTCAAATTTCAACTTTTTTCGTCCATTAGATTATGAGAAAATTTGACAGACAGACAGACACGAGAGTGATCCTATAACTTATAAGGGTTCCGTTTTTCATCGGATGTACGGAACCCTGAAAATAAATTAATAAAAAAAATATTTTATTAGTCTTGAATTCTTCTGAAAATTTTTTTTTATCGAAATCTGTTCAGCGGTTTAGGAATGAAAAGGTAACAGACATGGTGTTAAAACGTAAAAATGCACTCTCATCATTTTTCCATATCGCGCCAAAAGAAGTATAATTTCAAAAATGTTAAAAACTCGTTCAATGTACCCCCCCCCCTCTTCGGTATATTTCACAACAGGAAAATATGAACACAAGAAATCCTTTCCAAAATCATTAAAATTACCTTTATTGAGCGCTTTCGGATTATAACATTAGTGTTTACCTAAAATTTATTAAACTGATTATTCTGAAAATGGATTTGTTATAATCCGAAAGTCTTGCGTTCATATTTTCCTGTTACGAAATTCCAAATTTATAGCGTAATTATATGTAAAGTTTTATCTTTCGACTTTCACAAATTAGAGGAAGGATAATGCATTCGCTTTTTTATCAAACTTTTATTTAAACTTTAAAGGTTTTTTGATTTTTCAGTTGAATAACATTTTTTAACAAATAAAAACACATCATCTATATTGCGATAGCTATATAATAGTAGGTTTTCGTTCATCCAAGTTTTAAGCGACATTTCTTGCTTATACCACTATTTAGTAGATGGCGCTACAATAACAATTTTACAAAACAGTCAGCTTGACATTTGTGACATTCAGATTTTGGCACCTACATGTGTGTGTGAAGTATTTTTGTACAATTGTTTTTTGTTTTCTTTTTAGTTAAGTCTTTTGAATAACTTTACAAATGTTATATTACCTAATATTGAAGCATTTAACAACGAGTGGAAACGTATAATTCATTAATTATAGTGCAGTTTTCTTAATAATGACAAGATATTCGACAATTCTCTCCCACGCAATTTTGGCCGCAACTTCATTATGGACACTAAAAAGCACCATATCAAGCACGCATGAAAACTACGAATTATTTTATTATTCATTTCTGATAACATTTACTAATTCTGTTATCGGAATAATTCGACAATGTAAGTCTATTCTGTATTTACTATTACGAGTTTGGTTTTGGGTTACATTATTGGCGGCAAAAAGATAAATTCTGTTCTGTCACGTCGGCATCTGTCACATTGTTTTTATTTAAAAAAAGCTCGGGTCGCAAAGCCAAACCCTGCCGGTTGCCGATAAAATACTGTATTTGCTCATACATGCGTTGTGGTTTTATTCTGTAGACTTAAGTTACTTTTTGAACAAAACAAAAAATTTAACCCCTTAATACGTCCCTTAAAATGATTAGAATTATCTAAGTTTCAATATTCGACATGAATTTTATCAATACAATATCTGCACCAAATTATATACCCTTATATTTTCTATCTGCAAACTAGTGTTTCATAAAACTTATAAGTCCGGTCCTGCCGGACCGATTTTATTAAAATTTTAGTAACACATTTTGATCTCTACTAAAGCGTTAAATTTCAATTTTGAGGTAACTCCCAGAATTTTTTCGATATTTTTGGGTCTAAAAACAATTGTTGACCTCTAAAAACAACCCTTAAATTGGTCCGATTGGGTCCATTTTAAATAGGCTTCGTGCGGTGATAGATTCCAACATGTGTACCAAATTTCGTTTAAATCGATTAAGTCTGTCGAGAATGATCATTCAGGATGATGTGAAACGTCGAGAAATTTTGGCCCGACCCCTAAGTCCCGCCATCCGACCGACGCCATATGGCAAATACACTAATAAAGTACCTAGATGCGGAATTTCTACCTAACATCGGTGAGATTAGGATTTAGGAATGAATTATAAATATACTTACTTACTTTTGTTTGTAGACAATGAAAGGAGTAGAAGAATTGCCAACATTTACAGCATCAGTCAGTTGATGAGATCAGTCTTAACTCTGTCACGTTTAACGACAGAAATGCATCTCATATATGGCGTTCCGGCTTATTTTGCGAACATACACATGTTTCTGGCATCTATTCCCATTTTTTTAAAACTCAACGAGAAGAAAGGAAAAGAGAGATTCGAAATAATAAATCTTGTCCTATTTGGAAATTTGTTTTCTCTCATTTACATTTCATATATAAATATCAACTATTACGGGATCGCAACTGCGGTTTGTTTTATACTAAATCATTTTATTATTGGTCATATGGACCTGTCCACAGAAGATATTTACAATTACGGAATGTGTTTCTTCAACATATTTGCTATGAAGGCTCTAAAAGATTAAATGTCTACCTCTTCGATGAGACCAATTCGATGTGTTCAAAATTTTAAAAAATTTATCATGTATGATGTAATGTTAGTACTACTATAGTTGCATTTATTATAGGTATATCATATACGTTTATATCCTGACTGTTTCGTGTTTTTATTATTATAAAATATTGTATTTATATTGTTAAAATATACCTAAGTAACTATTAAGACTGGCATATTTTTGTAAGAATTTACTGTAAAAGATTATTTCTAAATATACAAACATATATTACTATTATTATATTTAAATTTTGTCGACCGTGTATATATCCTATCTGTAATATTTAAAAGAGTGGTAGTTTTTTATAATACACATAAAATAAAATAATGTTGAAGCATTTCTTATTTAACAGACTTAAAATAAACGTCAATTTATCAGAACATATTTTTGAGGTTCCATACCAAAATAGTAAAAAATGGAATCCTTGGTGAGACTTGTCCATTCGTCTGTCACAGACCTGTAAGGGCTTACCAGTTACCAACTGTCCAGGATAAAAATTATTTTTCGCAAAGTTATAACTTGCGTTATTTCTATAACTAAACCAACGTCAAGTGCCGGTTGTGAAAGAACATTTTCCTGTATGCGTTTTGTAAAATCATATTTACTTAACATAATGCTTAATCGATAAGCAATTTAGAGATTATCTTCATCGAGAAAAAAATTGCAAAATTTCTCGATTTCGATAAAGTAATTTAATAACTGATCGTTCTGTATTGTTAAATAAAAATCGTCGCATAATTTTGTATTAAGCAGGCTAATGCCAAATAAATACATGTTCACCAGTATTTTGAAACTTTAATTATTATTCTTTATGGCTACTTGCAAAGTATTGGGTAAAATGTGCAAAAGGGGTTTTTTGATTTTTCGCAGTTTGTATATTAAAATTTTTTTCCGCCATCAACGTGTGGTTAGGTATGTGTGGTTGAATGCTTGCGGTTTTATATATTATAGGTACGCTTGAGTTATCACATGGACAAAAAATTTTAGTGCATGGGCCATGGCCCATCCATAGCTACATCTATCCGACGCGTAAAAATAACACAGGAAAACAGTTGCGAAAAAGCTCCTTTTTTGGAAAAAATCCAAGTAGTCGGTTTCTCTGCGGTTCTATATGTTTTTTGTGGTGCTGAATTCGAATTTGAAGTTTGCAAACAAAATTTCCTGGAGCGTCCCGAGATATTCGCAAACAGCGAAATTTTCGCACCTTTTATGCCTTTTACCAAATATCTCAGAAACGGTCGATTTAAACGATTCTTCCACTATGTAATGTTTTAAGGAGGATTACATTTCCTACAATTTTCATTCTCACAACTTTTCTGTGGTACTCGCTACATCTAGCTTCTTGAAAATCAAGCGCTTTTCGTAACCTTGGTAACCAATTTCCAATGGTTAAAATCACGATCGTGGTTAAAATGTATTGTTCTTTTCAATAGCTTTGTATTTTATTGTGCTCTTCATTGAATTTTAAATTGAAAATACTTATGTTCATAAAGCAAGGAACGCCCTAAATCTTGCTTTTTGTCCCATATCGATATCTTTAAAAATTGAGAAATTATAGCCTGTAGACAGTCAAAGTTGATATCATAACATAGTTTTACGTGTCACACGAGTGTTACGCGAGTACGTTCCATGCCGAATAAAAAAATCCATCGAATCTATAGGGAAAATGCCCTAAACATTGCTTTTTGTCCTCTCTCGATAACTTAAAAAATTCACAGATTTCGCAATCCTTGCAACCATCGAGGACATTGGAAATGATAACAGCATATATGAAACATAATTAACTGTTTATTATACACACTTTTAAATGGATTTTTCTACAGTATTTATTAACATTTGCTCAAAAATAACACCGCAGATCGTCGCAAATACCTCTCAATTAACTAGACATGATATAAAACACATTTCGAAAAAATTGCACTTGTTCAATTTTGCATGATTGCTCCTCACTTGATCGCGACACCGTTGTCTTTTGGCCTTGAACGAAAACTCGTAACTCTGCCCCCATATACGAACATAAACATTTCCAATGTTAAAATGAAGGTATAAACATTTAAGTTCGTTCAAAAATCAGTTTTTTTCTTCTATTTGGCAATTTTTCATTCAATAATCAATTTGCGTGTACTTGAATGCCTATAATTTAAAAATGTCTGAAGTTATCGAGATATGACAAATAGCCCAATAAACCTGTACAAAATTCCCTATCTTCCCCTACAAAAATTCCGACCTTAAATTTTTTGACACAATTATTTTCTTTTTAATGTATTAAACCTAAAAACACCATATTCCCAAAATATTTGTTTGTGCGTTTTCCACCCCCGCGATTTTTATAGGTGAGTTGGTTTTTATTGAATACCTCCCGTATTTTTTAGTTGACGGCAAAACTTCCAAAAGGGAAGTTGTAGAGCATAATATTTCCTATATTATACGTTGTTTTACATTATTGTAAAACAGTTATTTACTGCAAAAATACCGCAAAAAAGGCCCAAGGCAAGGGGTTGAAAAGCGCTTTTCGACTTTTTACCCATTTTAGCGGCAAATTAGGTGGCACATTTAAATAGGAAAATGGGTAAATAGACGAAAAAGCGCATTTAAACCCCTTGCCGTAGGCCTTTTTTGCGGTATTTTTGCAGTAAATAACTGTTTTACAATCATGTAAAACAACGTATACCTAATATAGGAAATATTATGCTCTACAACTTACCTTTTGGAAGTTTTGCCGTCAACTTAAAAATACGGGAGATATTCAATAAAAACCAACTCACCCATAACAATCGCGGGGGTGGAAAACGTACAAACAAATATTTTAGGAATATGGTGTTTTTAGGTTTAATACATTAAAAAGAAAATAATTGCGTCAAAAAATTTAAGGTCGGAATTTTTGTAGGGGACATGTACAGATTTACTGGGCTAAAAAGACATCGTTTAGGCCAATGAATTTCCTATGGATTTCTAGACGATTTTTTTTTGTTCGGTGTGGAAGGTACTCATAACGTTATGTACCCGACGAAATTTATATTATTAGTTCAAGGTTCAAATTTTAATATGTTGTTACGGCGACTGTTTTAAGCATATATTTCAATTTGCAGACGAAAATGTTGGTATTAACCCCCGTGCAGAACGATATAAACACCTATTTGAGCAAGTTTCCCTCTAAGAGAGGGGGTTAATACCGACATTTTCGTCTGCAAATTGAAATGTATGCTTAAAACAGTCGCCGTAACAACATATTAAAATTTGAACCTTGAACTAATAATATAAATTTCGTCGGGTACATAACACGTTTAGAGTGATCTGCCACCCCTTTAATACTGACCAATCGATCTGCAAAAATTATAATGGCATTATTGGGTCACCGACAAACTATACAAACAATTTCAGCCTTAAAGCAATAATAATTGTGACCATTTTTTTTGTTACATGTGGGGGGCGGTCTGCATCCCTCCCATACCGCTATCTAGCAAAATCCCTTACACAGGGCCCTTTAATATGCCTCCCTCAACATCTTCACAAAAATAAGGCCTTGAATAAATAACACCAAAAAATGTCACTAGCTCTCGGACTATAGCGCGCTTACCATAGAAAAGTTAAAGGAATGAAAATTGTAAGAAATGTAATATATTATAAAACATTACATAGTGGAAGAATCGTTTAAATCGACCGGTTCTGAAATATTTGATAAAAAGCAAAAAAAGTGGTAACATTTCGCGGTTTTTTGCGAATATCTCGGAACGCTCCAAGAAATTTTGTTTGCAAACTTCAAATTCGGATTCAGCACCCCAAAAAACGTATAGAACCGCAGAAAAACCGATTACTTAAATTTTTTCCTTGGACAACTACTATTTGTGAGTTCCCAACGAGTACTTTAATCGTTTGTTGTGCAGGCAACCCACCGTACGTCGCTGTACACATGACTTGTCTGCTTGCAGGCGTACTCAGTAAATAGACACAACGTGGGGAAATCTCAAAGCATTTTGTGAATTTATCTGCTAATTGCATCCAGATATTTTCAAATTAAGTACATTTATAGCGAAAGACTCGCTGAAGTCTGAACTCAAAAATTCGAAGAAAACTTGTCTGCCTCTTTTGGTTTAGAAACTACGTGGTAACGTGTTCTTTAATGAATTTAGGGTGTCGTTTTCTATGTGCTAGTGTAATAATAATAATTTTATTAATTCAGTAGATCATATCTATCCTAATATTATAAAGCTGAAGAGTTTGTTTGTTTGTTTGGTTGAACGCGCTAATCTCAGGAGCTACTGGCTCGAATTGAAAAATTATTTTTGTGTTGGATCGTCCATTTATCAAGGAAGGCTGGCTATATAATACCACGCTACGACCAATAGGAGCGAAGTATCAATGAAAAATGTTGCAAAAACGGGAAAAATTATTCCTTTTAAAAGCTTCCGTTGCGTGCGCTGCGTAAACGGTTAAAGTTACGCAAAAATTATGTATGACGGAATTGTTCTCGGAAGGTTTATATATATAGCGAACGAGCGTAGCGAGTGAGAAAGCGAACGAGCGAAGCCGAGTGAGTAATGTAATTCCTAAACCACGCAACGGATTTTGATGCGGTTTTCACCATCAGTTAGATAATTTTTCACGGAAGGTTTATATATATAGCGAACGAGCGAAGCGAGTGAGTAGTGTAATTATAATATTCAAGCGAACGAGCGAAGCGAGTGAGTAGTGTATTTATAATGTTCAAGCGAACGAGCGAAGCGAGTGAGTATAGTGTATTGCACCCGGGCTTTCTTAGCACCCGGGCGAAGCCGGACGGGGCCGCTAGTTACAATGATATAGGACTTAAGAAAAAGATCAAAGATATTTTCCAAAAAATGTGCAAAAAAATCGTCAGCCTTTGAACTTTTCCTACTTTTTCGAAAAATCTCTTTGAGATTTTTTAAAAGTATGCTCAAGATCGTATGCAGAATTTTATTCAGGAGGAGGGGGGGGCAAGAGTTATAAGAGTAAATATGGACATGAAGTTATCATACTGCAATTAGGTCATAAACGATTGTCCTAACGTTCTAATTACAAGTCGAGGAATTTTCAGGGGCCAAAATTCAATAACGGTGAATGGGGCAGTAGAGCTCCTGCTCCCTCCTTTGCGTACACTCATTCCCCCTAAGTAGCGTCAAGCCCCTCCAATCTGTAAACTAGCATTAATAATCTTTACAATGTAAGTTTTCATAAGTGATCATGGGTCTTTAGCCCCCCCCCCCTTCAAAGTTGTTTCGTCGCCAATAGATCTATTAGTCCAGTTCGAATTGTCCGAAGAGTTCTAGTTCTAGAACCGTTCTAAAACTTGATCAGCAAACATACCTCTAAGAATATAACATAATATATCGGAAAGTCACTTCAAATTAGGTTTGCGCAAAACAGTTTCACAGACTTTCCACGAACATAGAACGTTTCCTTTGTCGAGCGCACATGTTTCCGAGAAACATGTCCGAGGGACGATCTCGTTCCGTACTGTTTCACTGACACCTTTGCGTCCAAGGAAAGAAATGATATGAGTGTCAGCGGATTGCAATCCGAGGCGACAAACCTCGTGAAAGGGAATGCAATCTCGAGCCGAGATTGGCAATTCGAGATCTCGCGAGATCAGTCTCGGTTCGAGATTGGCAATTCGAGATCTTGCGAGATTGTCTGGCGAGATCTCAATAAATCTCGACAATATCGAGATTTCGCCTACTTTTAAAAAGAACGTATTATTTTGTATCTAAAATACTTAAACTTAATGAAAACTACTTACTTGGGACAGTGTGACTGTGTCACTGTGTACGTGTGTGATTTATTGCTAGTGCACTGTTGCAGATGATTATTATTCATTACTTTCCTTAAATAAACGTTGATTTTTTTGTTCCAAGATTCAATTAAAGTTTTGTTTTATTTTCAAAATATAACAGCAATACCCCAACTCACACAGCACACTATATGTGCATTAATTATTTTGGAAATAACTTCTTAAGAGTTATGAAGCATAGGGTAAGTTACTGTTAGTAACGTTAGTTACGTTACGAACATTTGATTTGAATTGTTCTTAGACATATTCAGTATTCACTTAACTTTGAAATTTGTTGGCCATCTAATGCTTGTTATAAGTTAAATAACTGTCCATTTTACTCAAGAACGAAATTAAAATTAAATTAAAACAATATATGCAGAGAAACAAACAGAACCAATTAGCGCAACTGTCAAAAACTATTACGTATAAGTTTTTTTCAAGCGCGCTCGTTCTTGAAATTTCGTTCGAGATCTCGAACGAGATTTCAAAAACGAGATTGCTTGCCCACGAGATTAAATCTCGAAAAATGGCTCGAGATCTCACGAGATCAAGATTGCATTCCCTACTCGTGATGAAATCGGACAACAATTACAATCCTCCGGACCCGGCATAAATGACGGTGCGGAGGATTGTTAGGATGCGTTCTAAGGAAAGATAGGAAACATCCCCGACAGAGGACATATGGTTTCTGGAGCAAATGTCTTGAACTTCCTATACCCAAGTCTACTTCAAATCAGTTTGGCTTTGCTAAAGCAGCGGCTGGATAAGTGGTAACTCGTGCCTGTCAGTTGCCATTTTGTACTAAGAAATTCATTACTTATTCATACCTATCCAGTTTCATTATATACAGGTAATATTACATTTATTACATAAACTAGATTTCAGTAAGGTAGTACCTACCCTAAAATTGACATAATAATAATAATCATGTGTTTACCCATATCTGAATGCATTAATCTTTCAGATTATGTATACTATACATATAAGCATATAATATTATGTTGATACAATAGAACTCTCTTCAACGAACATGCAATGAATCTGATAGTTCCCTTATCCAACTATATGCGTTATTCAGACATTAACAAATGCACTATTGTTATATTGTGACATCATAATACAGACCGGTGCGGCGATCCTCTTTTAAGTTATTCTTTTATTTCACATATTATGTTAGTTAACTGTCACTATAACCGACGCCCCAATAGCATTCTGAAGTACGATTGGCTGCGTCTAAAATTAGCGTCGTTTCTGCAACCAATTGCATTTTGTTTAGGGGAATAAGTAACGAATATGATACGAAGGAATTGTGCATATTCAGCTGTTTACATGTAAAAACTGAACAGATAGATTATACATTATATTGTTTATTTTGGGACTCTATAATAAACATGCACATTGCACATCCATTTTCAAATTTCAAGTTACCAAGTACCTACGTTAATTTTGCTGTTTAATTTATTAGGTATAATAATTACTAATTTTTGCTCGCGTCTTCGCTTGCGTTTGCGCCTGTTTTGACATAAAACTTTCTTATGCAATAGAAGGGAATGCAATCTCGAGACGAGATTGGCAATTCGAGATATCGCGAGATCAGTCTGGGTTCGAGATTGGCAATTCGAGATCTGGCGAGATTGACTCGCAAGATCTCGAGAAATCTCGACAATATCGAGATTTCGCCTACTTTTAAAAAGAACGTATTATTTTGTATCTTAACTTAATCAAAACTACTTACCTGGGACAGTGCGACTGTGTCACTGTGTACGTGTGTGATTTATTGCGTAGTGCACTGTGCAGATGATTACTATTCATTACTTTCCTTAAATAAACGTTGATTTTTTTGTTCCAAGATTCAATTAATGTTTTGTTTTATTTTCAAAATATAACAGCAATACCCCAACTCACACAGCACACTATATGTCAATTAATTATTTTGGAAATAACTTCTTATAGGAGTTATGAAGCATATAGGGTGTTACTAATAGTAACGTTTACGAACATTTGGTTTGAATTGTTCTTAGACATAATATTCAATATTCACTTAACTTTGTAATTTGTTAGGCATCTAATGCTTGTTATAAGTGAAATAACTGTCCATTTTACTCAACAAAAACAATAATTAAAACAGTATATACAGGGTGAGTTCGACCACCCGTATCAGTCGTTTTTTTCGAAAACGGTTAGTCGTAGAGAGTTGTGTCAAAAATTTGTATCATAAAAGCCCTAATAAAGAATCGAATGGTAATAATTTTTTTTTCCGGGAAGGTCGGCTTCTCTATTAGTTTGCTCCAGAATGTCCAGAACTCCGGAATTATAAATGTAACGATAGGTCGAAAGTGGTATTGCTGAAAAGATCTTTAAAAAATAAGCAAGTTTTGTAGGAAAATTTTTTTTATTACTGCCACCCCTGTAAATTTCTATAAATATAAATATAAATTATTATATGTTCAAAACTCCGGAATTTTAGAAAGCACGATAGGTTGAAAGTGGTGATGTTGAATAGCTCTTTAAAAAATAGGCAAGTTTTGTAGGAAAAATTATTTAATTACTGCCACCCCTGTTAAGTAACAATCGTTTGAAATTATTAAATCAAAATTTCATAATAACGATCGAAGTCGGCATTAAAAATCTAGCAACCTTAGACATTGTCACAAGTGTTCAAATTGTCTTCCATTTACTCTTTAATACATACTACTGAGCTCTTCTGGTTATACTGTGAGTGTACTTCTTCAGTGTTTAATGATCGATAGATAGGTAACTAGATTTTAAATGCGGACTTTTAAAAAGTTCGTTATTATGACATTTTAATTTAGTAATTTCAAATAAATATTACTTAACAGGGGTGGCAGTAATAAAAAAAATTTTCCTACAAAACTTGCTTATTTTTTAAAGATCTTTTCAACAATACCGCTTTCGACCTATCGTTACATTTATAATTCCGAAGTTCTGGACATTCTGGAGCAAACTAATAGGGAAGCCGACCTTCCTGGAAAAAAAAATTATCACCATTAGATTCTTTATTAGGGCTTTTATGATACAAATTTTTGACACAACTCTCTACGACTAACCGTTTTTGAAAAAAACGACTGATACGGGTGGTCGAACTCACCCTGTATATGCAGAAAAACAAACAGAATCAATTAGTGCGACTGCCAAAAACTATTTCGTATAAGTTATAAGTTTTTTTTTCAAGCGCATTCGTTCTTGAAATCTCGACCATATCGGGTCGAGATCTCGAACGAGATTTCAAAAACGAGATTGTCTGCCCACGAGATTAAATCTCGAAAAATGGCTCGAGATCTCGCGAGATCGAGATCGAGATTGCATTCCCCATGCGATAGTGCGGCGATAATATCGTACAGAAGACAAAACCTATCAAGTACCTAATATAGATATGAGTACCTAGTATATTAAAATGGCGTTAAATATGGCGTTAAATAATAAAATTATTCTTGACATCTTGCAGGCTTCCGCTTGCAGCCACTGACTGCAAGTACTAAAAACTCGGGTCGCAGTGCCAAACCCTGCCGACAATATAGTGTATTTGCTAACACAGGCATTGTGGCATTATTATGTGAACATAAGTTTGTTTTTTGACAAAATAAAAAATTTAACCCCTTAATACATCCCTTAAAATAATTAAATTTTTCTAAATTTCAATATTAGACATGGATTTTATCAGTACAACATCTGCACCAAATTAAATACACCCTTCCATAAGTAAATCCGTATCAATAAACTAGTGTTTTCATAAGATTTGAAAGTCCGGTCCTGTCGGGCCGATTTTATTAAAATTGTAGCAGCACATTTTAATCTCTACTAAAGAGTTAAATTTCAATTTTGAAACAATTCTGACAATTTTTTCGGTATTTTTGGGCCCAAAAACTTTTTAGAACCCCTAAATACAACCCTGAAAATGGTCCGATCGGGCCCATTTTAAATAGGCTTCGTGCGGTGATGGATTCCAACGTACCTACCAAATTTCGTTAAAATCAATTAACTCTTTCGAAAGTTATTGCCCGCACATATATATATATATATATATATATATATATATATATATATATATATATATATATATATATATTTATAGCAATGGCTTTTGCTTCAAAAGACCCGAATTGAATCGGTTGCGCGGCTAGCTACCGACGGCGCGGGGTCATGGGTCGAAAAACAAAAATTATTATCTAGTTACGATCGCACTTGTTTTGGGAAGCAGCCTCTAAAATTTAAATACAGGAAAAGCCCTTAATGGGCAATAAAAAACCCAACCACCTACCACTCGACACTTAGGACAACACAAAAAGTGAACGCACACAATGAATCGTGCGTCAAAATAATTTAATTTAAATTTGAAGTCACCTCTACACTAGTATCACCTAACCAGAGACGGACCTCGTTGGAAGATTACTTAGTGGGCCAGATACCGACCGAGAGATCAAAGGGCGCCAGAACTTATAGGGCCACACTGCGTAAGTCTCAGGTCGTCCAAACTGAGACGTAGAGAGTGGTCACAGTTAGGGATAATTCAAAAAGGATAACCACGTTGGCCAAAAGAGATCCGAAAAATATTCCGGAACAGAATCCAGAACCACAATCACAGTTATATTAAATCCCAGGCCTAACGCTGTTACTTTTTTAGCAAGATAAACAGAAAAAAATCAGAGGTGATTTCAAAGGCCAAAACCATACGATAACTTAACATAAAATACTAACAAAACGATAGATTCCGAACACAATATCGGGACACACAGTATTCGAGATACCAAAAAATAAAAGCGGCACTGTAATCACAGGCCTCACGGAACTTCCAACAATCGAGACAAAAATCCAAATTCAATAGGCCTCGAAGCCTCACAACAACCTACTTATTCAATCGCAAAACGTAGCGTGACGTTAGCGAGCGATAGTGAAACGATAACCTAACAATAGCGAAATTCTTAACATAAAATCTTCATAAATAATGAATCGATACGGAACGATAACGAATTTCACATAATTACTCTTTAACAATTATTTCACACTTAATCCGGGCCTGTACAGAAATTCCGGAGCCTGAAAAGAAAATACATAGCATACGAGAGACATAAACACTTTAAAATCGCGAGACTGGCGACGTGGAATTCAAACTTAATTCGTAATAAGATTCAAAATATTCCAGAAAATTCCCAATGTAGTGCAAGAAAGCCTACAGGAATACAATCGACGCAACATTAATCATTTTAATTCTGACGTAAATATCTAAAATTTACCCAGTACTACTCAAAGTGGTCGACATTCAGAAATGTGAAATGTTCATAAAATATTAGATTTGATCCTTTAATATTTTCGGGATATATTGTAGTACCATATCTATCACACTGGGATAAACACTTGATAGTATTCCAGAATCAACACAACCACACGGAAATCCAAAAGCAGCAACTTATAATCCCTACTAGGAGAAGCGCTTGGCTCCTTTATGGTTTATGGTTTGCACGGTAAGCTAACTATATCCAATAACAACAATCCAACAATGGAAATACGGAAGATAAATCAATTTTCGGGAATTAGGAAAACTAGGAAGGTCGACCAATACAGGAATCGAAGCAGGAAACAACGCAGAATCCAAACTCCAAACCAAAAACAATATAGCTCCAAAACGAAAAGCACAAATCCAACTCCAAAATCCCAAAATAAAAAGTCTTTTATTCGCTAGAATATTCAATCATTTTATTTTAATTGTTTTAACAGCTCGATGTGCCTGATACGGTCGCCAGACCTCGTCTCTCGTTCTTTTGCGAGTCATAACATCGCCAAAGTCATACCATATCTGACGAAATCAAAACGACAAGTACGTACGTTCGCTCACCTCTGTCAACCGACGACCGTAGCCTTATCTCACTCATCAGCATCCATCCTACATGGTGTCTCGCGCTCTCTCCGACACATCGAGTGTCTTTTTTTTGAATATTTATTAATTTCATTTATTCAAATAATATTTTCTACTAGCGGTACCCGCGTATAATATGGTACTTTTTACGTGAATAAAATTTTCAAATATTTTTTTTTTAAATAATGCCGCTATTTACTGGATGTGCCAGAGGGCTAATTGCCCCCCTAACTACGACTAAAATTAGCCCCCTATAATATATATATAAATATATATATAAATATATACATACATATATATATAAACATTTTCAAAAATGGTGCCAAAGTGTTCAGGAGGCTATGAAACGTCGAGAAATTTTGGTCCGACCCCTAGGTCCCGCCATCCGACCGACGCCAATAGTGTATGTGCCATATGGCAAATACACTAATAAGAACTATAGTCAATGCTACTAGGTGTCAGAGATAAGTTATACTTAGATAACCTCGGCTTCGATCGCGTCAATGTCGGTTTTGACAGAAACGTTAACTTAACACAATCAACCGGATAAACAGTAGCCCATAGTTACTTTAAGTTTGGGAAATATAAGATCCCATCAAAAACAATTGTTGTAAAAATAAGGCCGTCACGCGATCGCGTAACAGCAAAAAGTTATGAGATCTAATAGAGCCAAGTTCAGTTATACTTAATTGTAAGAGAAAAATAGTGAAATTTAAAACTTGGCGAACTTCAAAGTTCCACTACTAGGCTTAAAGCACTTTAATATTCGTCTTTTATTGTCTTATTAGCGAACTTTGAAGTTAGCCAAGTTTTAAATTTCATTATTTTTCTCTTACAAATTAATTGAACTTGTTTTGCTGCTACGCGATCGCGAGACTTGGCCTTATTTTTACAAGAATTCTTTTTGTAGGATACTTATATGTTGTTGCTTATACACCAAAATCTAAATCTAGCCGGCATGTCTGCAGATTTCTTTTTTCCTTTTATATATCTACCTATAGAAAGCTGCACCACCAGCACCCCCATTTAGGGGTTGGAGTGGGAAAATCACAGTTTTTTTAATTTTTCGTTACTTGTAAGCGAAACCTAGCCTGCATACTAGGGCTTGAGAATAGCCGAGAGTGTAGCGGCGCTGTTGTTTACATGGCGTTGCTATGGTTCCTCTATTACAAGTCCCCAGTTCTCGGGTTCTAGCCCGAGAGCTGGTATAAAAGTGTCAATTGGATTTTCAATTTAATATTAAAAAAAAATAATGAATTGAAAATATGAATTGGTGCTAGGCCCAAATAACCTTAGCTGTTGGCGGTCTTTAAAACACAATTACCAATTGCCTGCATACCAAATTTCAGCTTTCTCTGACTTATAATGGACCTATAATAAAGGTGCATTTTCATGTGACGCTTGACGCTGGTTTCTAGCGTCAAGTACGGTCACTCGAAAAAATGTAGCGTAAAAGCTAAACATTGTTTAGCTTTTACGCTCGAGTTCTACTCATGGCTGTGCTTAACCTATAGACAAAGATTAGTCTGTATGAATATGTCTATTAATATATTTTATCTCAATAATAAAACGGATTTTGAAGAATTTCATCAAAAAAAAATCAAACTTTGACTTTGAAATCCAATTTTCATCTTATTTCCCTAATTTTATCTGTTGAAAAAATAGGTAAAAAAACTTTTAAGTTAAACAGTTTTATAAATGTACTAAAAAGAAAAAAATAATATTTTGTTTAGGTTCATAAGTATAAAAGCGTGGGTCGTAAACTCTATGATTATAATTTATTACAGTCACGAGTCACGACCCACGCTTTTATATAGGTACTTATGAGCTTAAATTAAATATTATTTTTTTCTTTTTAGTACATTTATAAAACCGTTTAACTTAAAAGTTTTTTTACCTATTGTTATTTTTAATATTTTAGTGTGCTTTATTTGCTTAGTCTGATTTTATTACATTTATCCGATCAAAAATGCGATTTGCATCCGTACAGGAGCCGGGTCGGTCAGCTACTTACCATAATATTGTATTGTCACCGAAGCTATACACATGTGTGCAAAATTTCAACTCAATCGGATCACGGGAAGTCATGGGTGGAAAATTCAAAAGTACGATTTACACCCGGACGAAAGCCGGGCCGGTCAGCTAGTTACCATAATAATATTGTATTGTCACCAGAGCTACACATGTGTGCAAAATTTCAACTCAATCGGATAACGGGAACTGGGTGAAAAATCGGTCGCAAGATTTGAAACAAATATACAGTCGACTCTTCTTAATTCAAACCTGCGATAATTCGAACCTCTCTATAATTCAAAGTTATCACGAGTTCCCTACAAAATCTCTTTATGTTTCGAACTAAATCAATACATTTTTATGCACTTGGTAATTCGTACGAAAAAATCATTGCTATATAACAAAACGACGCGTTAATTCGAACTCATCGGCGTCCAACACTCGACAATTCAAAGTTGCAGAGAGTTGCAGAGAGAAAGAGGCGGAAAGATTGTAAGTACATACATACATTTTGCGACAAGTTCAAACTTGTATCAACGTTTGTTTGTTGAGCCTTTGTTTCGAACCATTTGATATTTCAAACACTCGATAATTCGTAATATTTTAAGAGTCCCTCGAGTTTCGAATTAACGAGAGTCGACTGTACTTATATAAACATACAAACAAATGTTACGGGGTCAAGCTAAATAAAACCGTTTAAAAAAGCGCTATTTTACCCAAATGTGTTCGAAGTATAATTATAAAAAAAAAGTTTTTGACAATGAGAAACTAGCTGACCTGTCAAGGTCTTTATAAAGGAACTAGCCCCGTCCGGCTTCGCCCAGACTGTAATACACTTACTCACTCGCTTCGCTCGTTCGCTTGAATATTATAAATACACTACTCACTCGATTCGCTCGTTTGCTTGAATATTATAATTACATTACTCACTCGCTTCGCTCGTTCGTTTGAATTTTATTAATGCACTACTCACTCGCTTCGCTCGTTTGCTTGAATATTATAAATGCACTACTCACTCGCTTCGCTCGTTCGCCATATATGTATTTTTTAAAGCTTAATATAAAAATCGCGATTAAAAATCAAGGGTTGATCATATAAGGGTGAAAATTTAGAATTGTATGTATTTTTCAATGCTGAATCATGAAAAAATAAAAACAAAAAATTTTGTCCAAAAAATAATAAAAAAAATTTTGAGGTGGACCACCCTTAACATTTAGGGGTATGAAAAATAGATGTTGGCCGATTCTCAGACCTACCCGATAAGCACACAAAATTTCATCAAAATCGGTCCAGCCGTTTCGGAGGAGTTTGGAAACAAACACCGCGACACGAGAATTTTATATATTAGATGTTACTTAAATCCTAATCGTTTGTTAAAAATAAGTATTAAGATTTCTGTTTGACGCTACATTTTTTCGAGTTGGCGTCAATATTTAAATTCTATCACGTGAGCGTATTTGAGGCTAGAAACCAGCGTCAACGCCACATGAAAATACACCCTAAGACCTAAAGAAATCTGCACCACTCCCTTTTAAGAATTGGAGCCTGGAGGGGGAAAAACATAGATTTGTTCATTTTCTTGTTGCTATATATGTTGCAGTCAAAACTCTTAACCAGTCAAAAGTACTATTGACTAGCAAAATCAGTCAAAAGTACTTTTGACCGTATGCTTTAGTCAATAATACTTTTGACTAAAATAACAGTTAAAAGTACTTTTGCCCAATGGAGCTGGTTAAAAGTACTTTTGACTAAGTGATTCCGTCAAAAGTGGTTTTGACTGGTTGTATCAGTCAAAACTCTTAAAAAGTTAAGGTGGTCGATAAAAATAACGTCAAACGCACATATAAACTTTTATATTACTCATTATTAGTGGGGAACGTGATGATATTAGAACAAAAATGAGTGACAACGAAAAGAAAGAACGCTTTTTGCAAAGAATTTTAGCGATAGAAGATATGAAAGATAGTCATTTCAATGTGATGACAAAAAAAAAATTTGAAAAGTTTGCAATGGATGTGGAAGACGCGAAATTTGATGAAAAGAAAACACCATTACAGTACAGTAGACTGAAATGAAATGAATCAAAACTTCGATGATAATGAAGAGAACCAAGAACCTATTTTAATGACAATTTTTAAGTGTATGTTTTCTTTGTATTGATTGCAATGCCAAATTTTTCGTAATAAACGATTTCACATTTAATAAATATCTTTTTTATTCACATCTAACGAGTTAATAGTGCTTTTGACTGATGCTTTATTGCAGTTAAAACTACTTTTGACGAAGAGCGTCAGTCAAAAATACTTTTAACCGCAAATTTGCAGTCAAAAGTACTAATAACCAATAATTTTCAGTCAAAACCACTTTTGACCAACCTGTTCAGTCAAAAGTACTTTTGACTGACTTTGCTAGTCAATAGTACTTTTGACTGGTTAAGAGTTTTGACTGCATTAACATATATACCTATATATAGTACGCGAAACCAAGCCTGCAATGCTGCATGCATACCAAATTTCAGCTTTCTCTGACTATACGGACAGCTATAATAGGTATATAAGTACCTATAGAAATCTGAACCACCCCCTTTTAGGGGTTGGAGGGGGGAAATCACAGATTTTTTTAATTTTTACGTTACTTGCACGCGATACCCAACCTGCATTACCAAATTTCAGCATTCTATGACTATGGTAACTAAGTACCCTAAGATTTTTGACCCTATAGAAATCTGCACATCCCCACTGGCCACTTTGCAGGGAGGCTGGAAGGGGAACCTCACAGATGTTTGAATTTTCTCGTTACTGCATACCGATTAGGGCCTCCAATATCGGATCATTCTCAATTATTCCGAAACGGGTTTCAATATTTGGTTTTCAGTTTCCGATATCGAGAAAGGAAACGCTGAATGAAACGAGTCAGAAATTTGCAAATAAGCAAGAAAAATCAACATTTTCGACTTGGTAGTAATAATTGGGAACACTATGAATAATAAACTTAATTCCGGAATCCCGATATTAATTTCTTCAGATCCGGAATTTATTTGATTAAAAATTTTGTCCGAAATTGCGAAATCTCGGAATTCCAGTAGGTATGCCGGCCGCCGTAATAGCGAACGTGCAATTAGGTACATAATATAGGTACCTATACATCGCGGGCGACTGCAGTCACGGGACTGCAAATCACATTAAGATCGACCCTTTAATGTAAATGATAAATTTTGCTCAATCTCAACTTATTAAAAAATAAAATGGGAGAAATAGGAGACATACAAGGGGCGGTAAATTCGAGATATTATAGAAGACTATAATAGCGGCGGATATACAGTGTGACCGCCGGCTGTGGAACGCTGTGAATAAAAAAATTCCTGAAGATATGTGCATTAAAAATGCTTGATGTACACGTCAACCTTAGTTTTTCAACGTGCACACTGATAAAAATATTTTGTAAAATTACACACTAGGTCATTGGTTATTTTTACGCCACGTACATTCATGTTAAATTACATTTTGTAGGTAACATTACATTTAACATGTAATTTCACATTTTTTCTGTAAATCGTTTAGAATGTAAACTTACGTTAAAAATGTAATATTCCATTAGTGATGTAAAATTACAATGTAAAATAACCTCATATTTAAGTCTGGTATTTTTACTTTCTGAGGGATTCAAGATAGGTATGTTTACATTAATTAAACTGCAACATTACATTGTATAATTCATTTAATAACAATGAAAATATTATTCTGTATATATACATATTGCATTATAATCAATGTAGTATTACATTCTATTATATCCACTTAGAGTTTGTTTTGGTCCCTGAATCTGAGTGGATTTTGAGCCTCTAAACAATCTCGAGTTACAGCAACTTCCTTTGGGAAAATAAGGTGGATATCAAAAATTATTCCAAACCAGATCATGAAGGTGTCAATAAACGAATGAATTTCCATCGCTCAAGAAAAACTTGAAAACATGTTTCGCCTTCAGGAGCTGAAAATAAATCAATTGTGATTGTAAACTCTGAAGTATTTACTAAAACGAAGTAAATGATTGATTCAACAGAAATATGTTTACTTACAAGTTTCAAACATAAGTAGTTTTAACGACACATATTATGGTCCATTGATAGAAATAAAATCAGGAACATCTGAATTTGCATCAGTATACTAAAAAATAAAAATTAAAAAAATAAGTAAATCATTACATAATATATATTTTCTACAGTACACTATTGTCAAAATGAACGTCTTCTCAAAATATGTTTTCTCAATATACTTACATTATTAAATAGTTAACACATTCTGCAGGTGCATAAGTCGTGGATTTGAGCTTGGGCATTTCACATTATTTTCGTTTTTAATGAGATTGTATACATGACCCAAGTTTTTTTCTATCTTGAATTCCATTGCCGCACTTTTCAAATAAACTGGAACAGTAAAAAACTTTATCAGTATAATATCTTTTTGCTGAGAGCAGTGATTTCTAATTATATTACTTCTGAAACTCAAATAAGTACGTCTTAAATTATAGCCCACCATTTGACGCTGATATACATACCTAAGGTTAGGCGATTTCACGATGATAATATTGGTGTGTTTCATATTTTTCAATAGCACTAAATGTTGATTTACATAACCTAGAGACTACACACAATCATATCTATTTCGTATTTAATTACCTATAGGTTTTTTTTCATTAACTATACTTGACAGCACTGCACTAAAGTTGAACAAAGTAATCCGACAAACAGCCAGGAATACCATTGCGACATATTCATGCAAAGCGTTGGCAATTGGCATGTGATCAAACATGACGATCTGATTGGTCGAGTCAAAAATGTTCACAGTAAATTCACAGATTTCGGGTATTTTTACATTCGTATATGTATTCCTACATCGGATAATGATAGAATCACATGAAGGTATAGAATTAATACATTGTAAAAAGAATTAATACATCGTAAAAAGTATTAATACATCGTAAAAAGTAACATTACTTTAAAAAATGAAATAATACTGCAGAATTGTAAATTCTATATACTCTCTTATGTACTTACTTGTTTTTCACATTTTTTGTGTGGAAAAGCCATGACGAATATGTAAAAAAATGTGTAATTTTACCCCAATTTTTATCAGTGCATCTTTCCTTGTAGTTGTAATTTGTTTTTACCCCCATCCTTCGTACAATGACGTCATCGACATTTTTATTAAATGGCAACCCCAATTTTTTTTACGGATTCTGATTCTATACTCGAAATTCTGGATTCAATGAAAGGTCGTCAAAAGCCTTACACGAAAAACATAATTTCCCACAGGCTGAAGGTTTTGTCGAAGTCGAATTTACTTCGAATAAATGAGTGATTATTATTTTATTTAAATCACACACAAAACAACGCAAACAAAGAATATTTAAAAAAATTCGACTGGATAGCTATACCTAATATAGTCCTATACTTCCCACCTACTTATATTATAGTAAACAATCGCTCGTATAACTGAAGATTTTCCCAACAAAACGATTTTCTTTTCTTTTCATATTCTTAATATATTAAAAGCGGCTATAATAATTTATTTGCTGATCTATAGGTATACTAAAGGCCAGCAAAAATCATACACATCTTGATTAGGCAAATAAAAAATTATTTCCGCGAAATTTTTTTTTAGAAAACATTTTTCTTGAAATTTACAGGTACATTTTAGTAAAAAATCGGTTAAGATTTTATTCATAATATTATCTATTGACATCTAGAATGCATTCTGAGAACATTATTTTTGAATATCTCGCATGCGAGATATTCAAAAATAATGTTTTCTGCAGGCTTAAAATCTAATCATTCCGTTTTTGAGATATTGAAGGAGAAAAAATTTCACCACACACACACACACACACATCACAGATAGAGACGTCAGTAAGAAAATGATCTCAAACTTTTTAAAGGTTTGCTTTTTTGTGTCAGGGGTTTTTTAAATTTTTAATATATTTTTTTCATTTCTTGTTTTTACTTCCAACCTCTATAACTATGTTAGGAAAGTATATTGGATTCAGAAATTTTTTTTGGTAGGTATATATTAAAAAATTATTTGCTATGGTTATAAATACACATTATATTATAATGTTAAATTAAAATACAAAAATATAGTTAGAGATTTTCTCACAAAAAAAAAAAAATAAATAGCAACTCACGCATATAGTCATCTATCCTGGATTGTCCGGGTGAGATGACCCATGATTCGGGGTAACATGACCTAGGTAAAAAACTGCGTATTTTGATGACAATTGATTTTTTTTGACATACAACTTTTCCACAACGATCACATAATATGTTCACATATTTTGAACATCCTATTGTGAAACCACTTTTCACATCTGATGACACACCGAACCCAGTCGTCCTGTTTTGATGTAATGCAGCTATACTGTTCCCCACATCCCACGCACTCAGCATTGTCATCTTCCTCAGGACTGTCATCAGACTTTTGAGCCACAAAATCAGACAAATTTTCATCCGAAGACGAATCATCCAAGACTTTCTTTGGTTTGGGCCTACCTGACTTGTCAACACGTTTTGCTGCTTTTGCCGCTTGAGATTCTGCCAACTTAAGTTTTTTGCTCGATACTTTTTCTTTTGTCAATGTTCTGAAAGGATGTCAAAATTGCGACAACTTGTTTTCCACGCTTTATGCATAATTCTATAATCAGTCAACTAAGTAACCCATACAAGAAAGGACCATCAAACCCGAGAGTGAGAGAGAGATTGCACATGTTACTTTCATGAATGATGCAGTAAAACCCCACGACCGAATATACACCTAACCTCTAAATATCATATTCGCACATTGCATCGAGAAAAAGCGAATATTTTTTGGTAAAATATAACATTTCTATATAAAATATAAGACTGGGCCATCTCATCCGGAATTACGCTATCTGGCCTGATCATTTATTTCTTCGTTTATAGATGAAATATTTATCTTATCTAGTTCATAATGCGTCAGGGACCGTTGAGAGTTAAGACATTGGTATTTTTGTCATTTTATAGTGGTTCTCGACACATTTAAGAGTTACTTAAATACCTATTTTATCTAGACGAAGAAATGTATATAGACGGTGCATCGGGCCGATATAGTAAGTAAGTACCTATATAGGTATATAGATATTAAATTATTATTTTCTCACTTTTTTAATGTTTGCTTTTTTGCGTTGGGGTTTTTTTAAATTTTGAATTTAATTTTTCTTTCATACCTTTTAAACTAACTAATCAAAAACTGAATACCTACATATATAGTTGAGTTCAAACTCGAAGTTTCTAGCTGTAGGTATATGTAATACATAGCCGAGATTTCTATATAATAGGTATACAAAGCTGAAGATCTTTGAAACGGCTGAACTGATTTCAATCAAACATGGCTAAGAACCATTTCGCAGATACCGACTTGCAAACAAACGAAACCGCATTGAAATCAATTCTGTCCTGGGTCCATCCGTTTGGAAGCAATTTGCCACAGACAGATACACAGACAGACGAGATTATAGACAGACAAAGGCTTCAAACTTAACACCTCTCTTTTTTCGTCGGGGGTTAAAAAATTCTTCTTAATTTCAACGCAATTCCGTTTAGCTTATACAACAGTATTTATAACCTATAAGTATTTTCCCTCGCTTTTTTAGCATTATATGCACAATACTTTCGGCTTTAGCTTATTGGCCGAAGGTGAGAAAAAAACGAAGATCGACCAAAAAACTAGCCCTCGGTCGGAACTCGGACTAATCCGTAATATCATTCGTTTTTTAGGTGCGACATTAATATGGAGACATTTTTATAATTTTTGTGTTATTGTACGTATAAATTCGCAAACATAAACTTTGTTAGTTAACAATTAGATTAACAATCAATATTGTTATTACTTCCTATACTGTACAAATTCACTATTTTAGTGAAATTAACATAAGGACATCAGACGATATTAATCGTCATAACATGCCCTTATTAATTATTGTAGAAAGGCTACATAAGAAAAATTTAAATGCACCGCCGGGAATCGAACCCGGAACACCCAATATCGCGTCGGGCAAGTTTTCCAGTTACTCCACGGTGCCCATGGCGTACACTTAATCTTTTCTTATATATAGCACAAATACACCGCAAGTCCACAAACTGCGAGAGCTAATATTATTTTTATTTTTATAACAACACTACAATGAATGTTGCTTTTCTCAAAATAGGCCGGATATGCCTAGTAATAATTTCAATTATTTGCGAGAAAATTACTTACAGTATCTTATTTAGTTAACAATTAGATTAACAATCAATATTGTTATTACTTCCTATACTGTACAAATTCACTATTTTAGTGAAATTAACATAAGGACATCAGACGATATTAATCGTCATAACATGCCCTTATTAATTATTGTAGAAAGGCTACATAAGAAAAATTTAAATGCACCGCCGGGAATCGAACCCGGAACACCCAATATCGCGTCGGGCAAGTTTTCCAGTTACTCCACGGTGCCCATGGCGTACACTTAATCTTTTCTTATATATAGCACAAATACACCGCAAGTCCACAAACTGCGAGAGCTAATATTATTTTTATTTTTATAACAACACTACAATGAATGTTGCTTTTCTCAAAATAGGCCGGATATGCCTAGTAATAATTTCAATTATTTGCGAGAAAATTACTTACAGTATCTTATTTAGTTAACAATTAGATTAACAATCAATATTGTTATTACTTCCTATACTGTACAAATTCACTATTTTAGTGAAATTAACATAAGGACATCAGACGATATTAATCGTCATAACATGCCCTTATTAATTATTGTAGAAAGGCTACATAAGAAAAATTTTAAATGCACCGCCGGGCATGTTATGACGATTAATATCGTCTGATGTCCTTATGTTAATTTCACTAAAATAGTGAATTTGTACAGTATAGGAAGTAATAACAATATTGATTGTTAATCTAATTGTTAACTAAATAAGATACTGTAAATAATTTTCTCGCAAATAATTGAAAATAAACTTTGTTTATAAAATAAAATTAAAAATAATAAATTGTAAAGAGGGTCAACACTCAACGCAATCGTTGAATGGAGCAGAACATGTTTAGCATTATAGAGACGACACGATTGGTCGCTTAGAACTCCGAAGCACCGCCTTTGTGTATGATTAGGGGTGTGAATCTTCCACACTTCAGATTTTTCAAACTCTGCTTTAGTATCGCTCTGACTGTCGGTGAGTAAGTAAGTAAGTACGGTTGAATTCATAAACGATTTTTGTACGCGATTTACGTGTTTTTAAATTTTGTTCGTGTTGGTTGAAATCGGTGTGAAAACTGAAAAATCTATCAGGACCGTGCTGTGTTTCAGTTAAAAAAATTCTGACGCACGCAATTAATTTGTGTCAAAATAAAGAAAATCTTTGTGGGTACTTATAGTGAAAGGAAAATCTGGTGCTTTTAACAGTACCGGACTTATTTTTCGACGCGACAAGTAAAATAAAAGCCGCCACCATTAATTTCCCAATGCATGCAATGAATGATCCGGCAGCGGCCCTGGCCGGAATGCTGCCGTTTGATTCGATCGGGCTGTATGAACAACCCAAGCCGAGGTTCATATTCAAAATGCCTCGAGTTGTGCCCGATCAAAAAGCCAAATTTGAAGCGGACGAATTATTCAGAAGACTCAGCCGTGAAAGTGAGGTAAGAATAATAATTACAATAAGCTGTGTGAGTTTTATTATTCGTATAATGATCTACCTATACCAGCTTTTACTCGCGGCTTCACTCGCGTGGAAACCGCGATTTTGATGGCAATTTTGTCTGTTTATAAAAAATCACGTCAGTTGTACCATGATTACATCGTACACCCTGTAATATAGCTAAAAATAATTTTAAAGTACTTATATAGTGCGATTATTCTAAATCCAACTTGTATTTAAAACTTCTTTTTCTAATGCTCATAATAAATGAGATATCGCCCGAAACATTCTTAGTAACTCCCCTGTATATATGTGTCGGTAAGAATTTCGAGTAATATATAGAAGCTTTTGAGTTACCAAATAATTAGTGATGAGCAAAATCGGTCTTGGTCTTGGTCTTGCGAAAAAGCAAAACCAAGACCAATACCGAATGAACAAGAACAAGACCAATACCAAGACCGAATATGCAAGACCTGCAAGACCAATAAAAAAATAAATTATAAATACATTATTTATATACTATATAAGTTATACATAAGAAAGACCGTTTCGGCCCCCATTTCCCTATACTATAGTAGAACATAATAATTAAAAAAATGATGTAATTTTGATATTTTTTAACATTTTAATAAAATAAAGTATTTTGTTAGTTAATAGGTAATTATAGAGTGTGAATTATTTTTAATTTATGACTATGATGATATTCAGAAGTAAAAAACTAAAAAAAGACAGATAAAATAAGCAAGACCAAGACCAGACATATTTGAGCAAGACCAAGACTATGTCCAAGTCTTGGTTTTGGTCTTGCTTTGCTCATAACTACTTGAAATAATAAAATATTAGTAAAAAAAACTTTTTAGCTTTAGCGATTTGGCCGGGCGTTGATTAGTCAAAAAAAAACCTTACATCCCCGTTTGAACCCCTTAGGGGTTGAATTTATTTCTAAAAACGATATATTCATGTACTTATTGTCATCGAGAATGCATATGTGTACAAATTTTCAAATCGATCGGATACGTGGAAGTCGTTCAAAATTGACTTGCAAGTTTTGACCTAAACAAACACACAAACAAACATACATTGCATGTTAAATAAAAGCTTGTAAAAATAACATTAATTTTCTCTCTTGACGCTGTTGCCAACCAATTTTGTTTGAGTTATCAAAAATTCGAGTTATATTGCAAATTTCGACTGTATATCGTTTTAAGAGTTCATCGAAAACCGTAAAAAAACCCAAAAGAGAATAATTTTGGTATCCTACTTTTTAACTTACAGTTGGAACGAAATTTGTATGTTAAACTATTCGACTCTCGTGGAAGTTTTGTCTAAGCCTGCAAACGTTTACTATTTACTATTTTAAAAATAACTTTTTAACAAAAAAAAACCTCCTTCAAAAAGCCACTAAAAAGAGGAAAATAATGAAATTTTGAGGTCTGTGCCAATTTAATAAAATATGAAGTCGGTTAAAAAGTATAGTATCGTGATTAATATCTTCTTTTTAACTAACTTCATATTTTATTAAATTGGCGCAGTCGACCTCAAAATTTCATTATTTTCCTCTTTTTAGTGGCTTTTTGAAGGAGTTTTTTTTTTTGTTAAAAAGTTTTTTATTTTTTACTTTTTAGTATCAAAAATTAGTGACATTTACCTTAAAGGAATCACACGCCGTTACTCACTTTTATTAAACCGACTTTCTTACGCTGTCTAATGTGTCAAAAAGTGACATAATTACCTTAAGGAATCACACGCCGTTACTAACTTTTATTAAAATCAGCTGAGCTACTGAACCGATTTTGATGAAATTTCTATGGGACCAATCTGAAACTATATCTTTTCAAATAAAAAAAAATTTTTCCAAATCGCTTTATAAATGACGGAGTTCTGAGGTAACAAACATAAAAAAAATACAACCGAATTGAGAACCTGCACCTCCTTTTTTCGGTTAAAAATACGGATGCATTAAATCACCATAATAAACGTTTCTCGCGCTTCTCTTTATCATTAATTATATTTCAACTTTCTTCATAAGATATTTACAGAAAAATTGAACAAATGCATTATTTTATGACAATTATTTTTGTAACATACAATTAGTTTTATCACATTGTATAAGTCGAGCATTTCCTGTAGATAATTAAATTTCCTTATCAGTGCGGTTGTCTAAAATAACATTGTATCAGAGCATATTTTAACATGACAAATTTGACACTAATTGTGTTGCCCGCAGTAAAGAATTCTCGTCTCCCAGAACATCCGTATAACCTTGCAGTTTGCAGTGATCGCCGATCGGTACGAAATTAGCGACCCGTGGGCCATGGATTTGGCCTGGCCCTTGAAGCGTTGCAGACTGATCTCTAACGGGTAAAAGGGTTATAGAATTAGGGTCTAACCTTCGGTCTAACAAATTGTTTGTGGCCCGTAAATTTTTTGACAAGATTATATGCGGCCCATATATAATTCGTCTGCCTCCGATTTGATGTTTTCCATCACATATGATCTATTAAAATTAAATTCACTAATAACATTTTGATAGTGTTCTCCAGTAGACTTTTGTACGATGGGAGCTCAGAGTGATCAGACTACATGAGATATTATACGGGTGAGTCAGATCGCCCGTATCTAAAAGTGTCAATTGGATTTTCAATTTATTATTAAAAAAAAAATTATGAATTGAAAATATGAATTGGTGCTAGGCCCAAATAACCTTAGCTGTTGGTGGTGTTTAAAAACACACACTCGCCCGTATCAGTCGTTTTTTTCGAAAACCGCGGTTAGTCGTAGAGAGTTGCCTTGCAAATGTTTTTTGAATAGATAGATACCCGTCAGACCTTTATACTAATAATTTATTCATTTGGGAGAGGTCTAACAGGTACTTATGCAAAAAAAATTTTTGGAAGGCAAATAATAATTTATAATAATCGGGTTAAGTGAAACGATTTTCTCTAATGCATGTACCTGTTCCTTTGATCTGTCCTAATGTTTTCCATAAATACCATGCGCCTTAAGTTGAATTCACTGTATTATTCACATATTAATATCAGGTGTATAGGTAATATACTACTAGTATATTTGACACAAGATACAAAACAGTCACATTGACATATCCCAAAAGATACAAAATATATTGTATGAAAGTACGTAGGTACATAGGTACTTCAAAAGTATCTTAGTTACTTAAAATACCTAAGTTACTTTTCAAAGTATCTAAATAAATACTTTTAAATGTATCGCTACTTATACTTTTGAGCAGTAGTACCTACGACTACCTTACCTACCTATATTATCTTGTTTTTCGGATACCTTATAGTAAGTTGAGGTTTTTTAGTGTATTTGCCATATGGCACATACACTATTGGCGTCGGTCGGATGGCGGAACCTAGGGGTCGGACCAAAATTTCTCGACGTTTCATAGCCTCCTGAACAATTTGGCACCATTTTTAAAAATGTCTGTTTATATATATACAGGGTGTCCACGACGACGTTGGCTAACATGGGTATCTTTGTTATTAGTGGAGATAGAAAGTCGGTTAAATGGGCAAAGTAGTGCATAATTATGTGCCGATTAACGTCCAGTCGAAAAAACAATTGAATTTTTACACACTATATGGATTTAATTAGAAAATAGTGAAAATCGCCATTTCTGAAAACTGGCTATCACTTTTTTATTTATGAAGATATCTGGAAATTTCTTTAACCATTTTTTGATAACTTTTTAAGATCTTTTCAATGGCGTAGGTTTATTTTTTTATATCTACTATATAATGAGATTTTGACATGAACTTTGGTTTTTCTTATGGACGCTATTTTGGATTTTTAGATATTCTAATTCTGCTTATTTTTCTGATTAATTTGGTGAATCGCATGGTACATTTAAAAAATTTGCGATAAACGTCCCATATTAGAGACATTAAAAACATCTGACAGTCAAATATAATTAAGTAGTGCGAAATTTTAAAGTGTAAAATCAATAATAAATCATTGTTCGGCAGAATTTCACTATCAGTTGCTTTTAATGTCTCTAATATGGGACGTTTATTGCAAATTTTTTAAATGTACCATGTGATACACCAAATTATTCAGAAAAATAAGCAGAATTTGAATATCTAAAAATCCAAAATAGCGTCCATAAGAAAAACCAAAGTTCATGTCGAAATCTCATTATATAGTAGATATAAAAAATAAACCTACGCCATTGAAAAGATCTTAAAAAGTTACCAAAAAATAGTTAAAGAAATTTTCAGATATCTTCATAAATAAAAAAGTTATAGCCAGTTTTCAAAAATACAATTTTCACTATTTTCTAAATAAATCCATAGTGTGTCAAAATTCAATTGTTTTTTCGACGAGACGTTAATGGGCACATAATTATGCACTACTTTGTCCATTTAACTGACTTTCTATCTCCACTAATAACAAAGATACCCATGTTAGCCAACGTCGCCGTGGACACCATGTATATATATATATATATATTTATATCTTATATATAAAATTCTCGTGTCGCGGTGTACGTTATTGAACTCCTCCGAAACGGCTGGACCGATTTTGATGAAATTTTGTGTGCTTATCGGGTAGGGTGGAGAATCGGACAACTCTTATATATAAAATTCTCGTGTCGCGGTGTACGTTATTGAACTCCTCCGAAACGGCTGGACCGATTTTGATGAAATTTTGTGTGATTATCGGGTAGGGTGGAGAATCGGACAACATCTATTTTTCATCCCCCTAAATGTTAAGGGTGGTCCAACCCAAATTTTTTTTTTTTATTTTTTGGACAAAATTTTTTGTTTTAATTTTTTCATGATTCAGCATTGAAAAATACATACAACTCTAAATTTTCACCCTTATACGATCAACCCCTGATTTTTAATCGCGATTTTTATATTAAGCTTTAAAAAATACATATATGGCGAACGAGCGAAGCGAGTGAGTAGTGTATTTATAATATTCAAGCGAACGAGCGAAGCGAGTGAGTACTGTATTAAAAAAATTCAAACGAACGAGCGAAGCGAGTGAGTAATGTAATTATGCCTAGAAATTATTAACAACGTTTGCCGAATCAGCTATACTAAATATACGTGAGCGGAGTAATGGGTGACCGTTATTAAATCATAATTTCATACCACCCGAGCGAAGCCGGGACGGGTCCGCTAGTATTTATATATATATACAGGGTGTCCAAGTTGACGTTGGCTAACATGGGTAACTTTGTTATTAGTGGAGATAGAAAGTCGGTTAAATGGGCAAAGTAGTGCAGAATTATGTGCCCATTAACGTCCCGTCGAAAAAACAATTGAATTTTGACACACTATGGATTTATTTAGAAAATAGTGAAAATTGCCGTTTCTGAAAACTGGCCATAACTTTTTTATTTATGAAGATATCTGAAAATTTCTTTAACCATTTTTTGATAACTTTTTATGATCTTTTCAGTGGCGTAGGCTTAATTTTTTTATATCCACTACATAATGAGATATTGACATGAACTTTGGTTTTTCTTATGGACGCCATTTTGGATTTTTAGATATTCGAATTCTGCTTATTTTTCTGATTAATTTGGTGTATCACATGTCACATTTAAAAAAATTGCAATTAACGTCCCATATTAGAGGCAGTATTAAAAACAACTGACAGTCAAATTATATTTCAGTTCTGCCAAACTACGATTTATTAGTGTAATTTTACACTAATAAATCATTGTTCGCACTACTTAATTATCACTTGATTGTCAGTTGTTTTTAATGTCTCTGTAATATGGGACGTTAATTGCATTTTTTTTAAATGTGGCATGTGATACACCAAATTAATCAGAAAAATAAGCAGAATTCGAATATCTAAAAATCCAAAATGGCGTCCATAAGAAAAACCAAAGTTCATGTCAATATCTCATTATGTAGTAGATATAAAAAAAATTAACCTACGCTACTGAAAAGATCTTAAAAAGTTATCAAAAAATGGTTACAGAAATTTTCAGATATCTTCATAAATAAAAAAGTTATGGCCAGTTTTCAGAAATGGCAATTTTCACTATTTTCTAAATAAATCCATAGTGTGTCAAAATTCAATTGTTTTTTCGACGGGACGTTAATGGGCACATAATTATGCACTACTTTGCCCATTTAACCGACTTTCTATCTCCACTAATAACAAAGATACCCATGTTAGCCAACGTCGCCGTGGACACCATGTATATATATATATATATTTATATCTTATATATAAAATTCTCGTGTCGCGGTGTACGTTATTGAACTCCTCCGAAACGGCTGGACCGATTTTGATGAAATTTTGTGTGCTTATCGGGTAGGGTGGAGAATCGGACAACTCTTATATATAAAATTCTCGTGTCGCGGTGTACGTTATTGAACTCCTCCGAAACGGCTGGACCGATTTTGATGAAATTTTGTGTGATTATCGGGTAGGGTGGAGAATCGGACAACATCTATTTTTCATCCCCCTAAATGTTAAGGGTGGTCCAACCCAAATTTTTTTTTTTTATTTTTTGGACAAAATTTTTTGTTTTAATTTTTTCATGATTCAGCATTGAAAAATACATACAACTCTAAATTTTCACCCTTATACGATCAACCCCTGATTTTTAATCGCGATTTTTATATTAAGCTTTAAAAAATACATATATGGCGAACGAGCGAAGCGAGTGAGTAGTGTATTTATAATATTCAAGCGAACGAGCGAAGCGAGTGAGTACTGTATTAAAAAAATTCAAACGAACGAGCGAAGCGAGTGAGTAATGTAATTATGCCTAGAAATTATTAACAACGTTTGCCGAATCAGCTATACTAAATATACGTGAGCGGAGTAATGGGTGACCGTTATTAAATCATAATTTCATACCACCCGAGCGAAGCCGGGACGGGTCCGCTAGTATTTATATATATATACAGGGTGTCCAAGTTGACGTTGGCTAACATGGGTAACTTTGTTATTAGTGGAGATAGAAAGTCGGTTAAATGGGCAAAGTAGTACAGAATTATGTGCTCATTAACGTCCCGTCGAAAAAACAATTGAATTTTGACACACTATGGATTTATTTAGAAAATAGTGAAAATTGCCGTTTTTGAAAACTGGCCATAACTTTTTTATTTATGAAGATATCTGAAAATTTCTTTAACCATTTTTTGATAACTTTTTATGATCTTTTCAGTGGCGTAGGCTTAATTTTTTTATATCCACTACATAATGAGATATTGACATGAACTTTGGTTTTTCTTATGGACGCCATTTTGGATTTTTAGATATTCGAATTCTGCTTATTTTTCTGATTAATTTGGTGTATCACATGTCACATTTAAAAAAAATGCAATTAACGTCCCATATTAGAGGCAGTATAAAAACAACTGACAGTCAAATTATATTTCAGTTCTGCCAAACTACGATTTATTATTAATTTTACACTTAAAATGTTCGCACTACTTAATTATAACTTGATTGTCAGTTGTTTTTAATGTCTCTTATATGGGACGTTAATTGCATTTTTTTTAAATGTGGCATGTGATACACCAAATTAATCAGAAAAATAAGCAGAATTCGAATATCTAAAAATCCAAAATGGCGTCCATAAGAAAAACCAAAGTTCATGTCAATATCTCATTATGTAGTGGATATAAAAAAATTAAACCTACGCCACTGAAAAGATCATAAAAAGTTATCAAAAAATGGTTAAAGAAATTTTCAGATATCTTCATAAATAAAAAAGTTATGGCCAGTTTTCAAAAACGGCAATTTTCACTATTTTCTAAATAAATCCATAGTGTGTACTACTTTGCCCATTTAACCGACCTTCTATCTCCACTAATAACAAAGTTACCCATGTTAGCCAACGTCAACTTGGACAGCCTGTATATATGTGTGTGCGGGCAATAACTTTCGAAAGAGTTAATTGATTTTGACGAAATTTGGTAGGCACGTTGAAATCCATCACCGCACGAAGCCTATTTAAAATGGGCCCAATCGGACTATTTTAAGGGTGTTTTTTAGGGGTTGAAAAATGTTTTTGGGCCCAAAAATGTCGAAAAAATTCTCAGAACCGTTTCAAAATTGAAATTTAACCCTTTAGTAACGATTAAAATGTACTGCTAAAATTTTAATAAAATCGGCCCCACAGGACCGGACTTACAAATTTTATGAAAACACTAGTTTGCGGATAGTGATTTACTTACTGAAGGGTGTATTTAATTTGGTACAGAGGTTGCATTGATAATATTATTGAAATTAAGAAAAAAAATATTATTTTAAGGGTTGTATTAAGGGGTTAAATTTTTTATTTTGTCCAAAAACAAACTTAAGTTCACGTATTAAAGCCATAAGGCCTGTATTAGCAAATACACTATATTGTCGGCAGGGTTTGGCACTGCGACCCGAGTTTTTTTTATGTTTTTATCTCTATCATACTATACAAATGTCGAAATAGAGTTGCTATATAGGAACAGATTGGTGTAACAGTGTGCTGACTTAATTCAAATTATCGTAGGATCCGATATGTCGTTTAATTTAATTTGAATTTTGATGTAGGTATTTAGATGCTAATGACCTTAGTTGTTGAGCATCTATAATCTACAATAAATAAATAAATAAATGGGATAGTCACTTAATTAGCATACTGATTTAACAAATTAAAAAAAAACGAATGCGAACCCCCCCCCCCTTAAATATAATTTAATTAACTATTATCTATTCTATACTAATATTATAAAGCTGAAGAGTTTGTTTGTTTGTTTGGTTGAACGCGCTAATCTCAGGAACTACCAGTCCGATTTGAAAAAAAATTTTTTGTTAGATAGCCCATTTATTGAGGAAGGCTATAGGCTATATAATATCACGCTACGATCAATAGGAGCGGAGCATCAATGAAAAATTCGACTGATGACCAGTCCTATACTTCCCACCTAGTAAATATTTGCAAAAAATAAACACTTTTTTTTTTATTCTTTGACTAGGCCCAAACAACCTTAGCTGTTGGTGGTCTTTAAAACACAATTTAATTTTTATTCTTTGAAAAAAGCATGGCCCTCTTTTTTGTTTGGTGATCTACTGATGGCTAGCTTAATATAGCAAAAATCATGGTTACCTTGATTTACGTACAATTTTTATTTTTTTTAGTAAAATATTTTTTTTCTCGAAAACTATACATTTTAGAGAAAAAAAATATTTACATTTTTTTCATATTATAACATCTAGAATTCATTTATATTTTTTTTACCTATGTTAATACGTGACATTGAGGACGTTTTTTTGAATATCTCAGGATCCACTGAACCGATTTGACTCAAAATCTAATCAGATCTAAGTTAAAGGCTGATAAACACAATAGAACAATCGGCATGCCCGTATGTTGTTCCGTTCTTAAGATATCGAAGGCGAAAAATTGACCACATACACACACACACACATACACACACACATACACACACATACACACACACATACACACACACACACACACATACACACACACACACACAGACATCAGTCAGAAAATGATCTTAAACGATTGCTAGGGTCTCAAAACGTGAAAATCTGTTAAAATCTCGAAATATTGTTTTCGGACTGAATCCATTACTTCCCTACCATAGTAGAGGTGGGAAGTAAAAATGTTGCAAAAACGGGAAAAAATATTCCTTTTGAGAGCTTCCGTTGCGCGTCCGCTGCGTAAACAGTTAAAGTTACGCAAAAATCATGTATGACGGAATTGTTCCCCTTTAAAAGTTCTAAAAAAAAGTCCGCGACAGCATATGTCTATCTTTTAAGGTTGACTCACTATAACTTTTTTTATGGTATTCAAATTTGTTCGTAATTACAATATTCAAGCGAACGAGCGAAGCGAGTGAGTAGTGTATTGCACCCGGGCTTTCTTAGCACCCGGGCGAAGCCGGACGGGTTCCGCTAGTGATATTATAAAAGCACTGATTAGGTACCTTAACAATTAATATTAATATCTAGTATATATATGCCTGCATAAAATTATATATGTTGAACACATGTATAGGTAGTAGGTACCTACAGTGCGTAATGTTACCACGCTACAGTGTACACATGTAGTTAGTATATGCAGCCATTCCTATATTAGAATGACTAATGACTGGCTAGTTAGTAACTTAACTAGAGGTGTCAATAACGATAAATAAGTCATGCAGCTTGAGGCAGTTTTTTTCAGAGATGAATTAATTTTTTCTATGAATTAAGGTCTATTTATACTATATCCGGTCTGCAGTCAGACACTGTGCGGGAAGCATACTCGTATCGAGCGTATGACCACACGATAGAAGAGAAAACTTCAGATTTTCTAATTTTTCGTGTCATCTATTATAGCGCATTTATGAACTAAAAATAATTTATTACTAAAATACTAAAATTGTATTTTTAATTAATTCCACCTTGGTTTAAAAAAAATTATAATTATTGTCAAAGAAAGAATATAACAAAAATGAAAAAATATATACCTAAATAAATATCATGTAGAATTTAGAAAAAAAAACGCCAAAAATTCTACGCTGCCATTAGGTCTCAAACCCAGGTTCCTATGCATAGAACGCAAAGACTAAACCAATTGCGCTATGGGTGGCAGTGTGTAGGCGGCCGTTTTTATGATATAAGTATGTTGCGAATTCTTGCGCAAAATTGCGAACGCTTCGCATTTTTTCAGTACCCACGCAAAGAGTATTTAACGCGCCTATAAGAAAGTTTTTACTTCAATAATTGAACATGAGCTATATTTTTTCAATGTTCACTTTTGAAAATATAAGTTGTCTTCGTTATAAACATCTCTATAATATAGATATAGAACTTAATGCAATTGGTAATATGTGATTCATAACATGCGTTACTATTATAATATTATATTGAGAGATCAAAAATACATTATTAGATACAATTATTTACATTATTATATTATTATTTAAATTATTACTCTGTAATTTCGTTTTCTTGCAAATTTTTGAGTATTTAATGTGATACCTACACAGCATATAGCTCTTAAGTCTAAAACAAAGAGTAGCGTAACAAATAAAATCCTAGCAGTACATAATTAAATAGTTTTGTACGGATAGTGATGTCTTTAAAGTGAATTTTTCGATCGCTCTGTAAAATTATAACCTTATTAAGACTTAAAAGAGAGGCTTAGCAGTCACAACATTCATAAGTAGGTTTATTCACAATAAACCGATGACTAGATTCTCTAGAAAGCCTAGGCATGTCCGGTGGTGTTAGTCATCGCTCTGCAGTGAAAACGACCAGATCTACTCAAATCTTGATTCTTGCTGTCGCTCGGAAAGACCGCGAGGCCAAGCGGAAAGCATATTAATATTTCATGACAATACAACCGAAGTTATCAGATTACACACACTTGGGACTCGATGTGTAATGTCAAACCGTTTTGAATGCAGCATGTAAAATACAAATCTATACTAATAATATTATAAAGCTGAAGAGTTTGTTTGTTTGTTTGTTTGAACGCGCTAATCTCAGGAACTACTGGTTCGAATTGAAAAAATATTTTTGTGTTGGATAGTACACTTATTGAGGAAGGCTATAGGCTATATAATATCACGCTACGACTAATAGGAGCGGAGTATCAATGAAAAATGTTGCAAAAACGGGAAAAATTATTCCTTTTGAGAGCTTCCGTTGCGTGCGCTGCGTAAACGGTTAAAGTTACGCAAAAATCAGGTATGACGGAATTGTTATATAGCGAATGAGTGAAGCGAGTGAGTAATGTAATTATAATATTCAAGCGAACGAGCGAGGCGAGTGAGTAGTGTATTTATAATATTCAAGCGAACGAGCGAAGCGAGTGAGTAGTGTATTGCACCCGGGCGAAGCCGGACGGCACCGCTAGTTATTTATATAATTATAGGTACTTCTCAATAATTTAGAAACTGCTGAGTGCTGGCGTTCATTATGAACATGGAAAGGACACAAAAATATTGTATCTTTATTAATATACTAGCGGTCCCGTCCGGCTTCGCCCGGGTGCTAAGAATTTATGATTTATTATCACCCTTCCGCGAGAAATTCTTCTCCTGCGAAGCGAAGCCGAGCAGGTGGTGTTTGTAATAATATTAGTTTAGGACTTCGCCAATACGCTAAAATACACTGTGTTCCATAAAAATAAAAAAAATATGTGAAATTGGCTCCGATGGCTACTTATAAACACTGAGGCTAAAGCGAAGCCAGTCCAGTGGCGGCGTTAGAGGGTGGGTCGGGTGGTCCATGACCCACCTTAAACTGCAGTCTTGGCCCACACTGGAATAATCTCCAATCTCTAGTTTATCTTTTAAATACGTTTTTAACTCTCGAAATTTCAACAATTTTTCTTGTAAATTCTATAGCAAATAATCTGGGTTAAAATTTTGACGAGCATTGAAATTTTGGGAAAAAATGTTATTAGCCCACCTTCAGATCACCAGGCCCAAGTCTGGCCCACCCTAGCGCCGCCACTGAGCCAGTCGCCATTGTAACTCGGCCTTCATTTTATACGTGAGAAAAAGAAGAACAGAATAATTTTCCCAATCCATCCCGTGTTTTGCCGTCATGTTTACTCGGCCCTGTGACGTCAAGCCTGGCTTCGATTTTGTATAAGCAGTAATTGTAACGGTGTGAATTCTCTATAGATTTTGCCTCAGTGCTTATGAAGCATGCTTATGGTACACGTTGTATAGGTACAGTGGATATTCCAAGAACTATCTCCAGTTTGATTTAACCAGCTCTGAAGGTCAGTTACACGGAATATACAATTAGGAACGTTCTGTTAATCATGACACATATTCTGTCAATTCAAAAGTAAATAAATAAGCAGCGTTTTGTTCTGTTATTTTATATAATTGTGTAATTAATGTACATTTTTTTCTGGATTAACTCAATTCTCTTTTTACAAGAAAAACAATTTACCGTGCACAAAACAAACATATAAGTAAAGTGTAAAAAAGAAAAAAAAGACGTAAAATATATAAATGCAGTTTAATAATACTACACAATATAGTTCTAAAATAATTGATGAACGTGCCTATTTTGTAGATGAATCGTTTTGAACTGACATTAATAATATTAATTATTGAATGCTAAATAATAAACTGAACTTTCTATAACACAAGAAATATGAATTTACGTAGGTATTAATAATTGGAAAATGCCAGAGAGAGATGATTTAGGTACTAATGGTCTCAGTTGTCGCGTGTCTATAATCTACAGTCTACACTGTACTCAGAGAATGAATTCGCCTGCGCAAAAAAGCAAAAGTAAGAGCAAATACCGCTTGACATTTATCAATGACAGGTTCGTCGTTACTCATTCTCTGTTAAAATGTCTGTCAATACGTAGTTGCATGGTTAGCTACTGCTTTTTTGTGTGAACGTTTAATTAAACAAGCCGTGAGGTGGGTCGTTTATTAGGACTAAAGTGCGACCCTTGAGGTCCACACGACGAACTTCCCAGTTTGATAAATATTTAATAATAATAATTAAATTAGATATTACACAGAAAAGTAATCATTTTAATCATTAAAACATAATTATTATTTATTTTTAACAATAATTAAAAAAAAAAAAAAAAACGGCTGAACCGATTTTTATAAAATTTATGTCGGATCAAAATGACGTTAACACGCCTCGATTGACACCCTTACGAAGTCGATATAATTTTTTATTCGCGAGATATTGTGTAAAATCTACTTTTTTGCAGGTTATTTGGTTAAGAAAAAAGAACGGCTGAACCGATTTTGAAAAAATTTCTTTCAGATCATATTTACGTTAATACGCGTCGATTGGCACCCTAACGTAGTCGATATCATTTTTCGTTCTCGAGATTTCGTCTTTGAAAGAAATGTACACATACGTACGTACGTACACACACACACACACACACACACACACACACAGACATCTTTCTAAAAGTAGTGTAAAAGTAGTGTAGTGACCTTGAAACATAAAAATTTTTTTTCCTTTTTGATTTCGATTTTCGGACCCATTACAATAACTTCCAATGGGAAGTTAATAAACGTCATTTCAAAATGAATTCAAGTTTGCATAAAGTAGATAGAACGATCAGATGCAGGTAATCTATATGGGATTTTCTGAAGGTCGTTGGTTTTTCTATCTGTTAATGATGTTATTTCGACATAGGTTAACGAGTTTTTAATTTTATTTACATAATATTTATTTAAACAGAAAAGTGGCAAATCCCTATTAGTAACTTAACTTTTTTTATTAATATTAAATCAATTCATGAGATAATCTATACTAATATTATAAAGCTGAAGAGTTTGTGGGTTTGAACGCGCTAATCTCAAGAACTGCCAGTCCGATTTGATTTTTTTTTGCTAGATAGATGTTTATTGAGGAAGGTAATAGCCTCTTCGAGTTTTTTTAAATTCAACCCCAAAGGGGGTAAAACGGGGATGTAGGATTTTTTGACTATCTATAATGCTAATATACTATACTAATATTATAAATTGTAGGCAAGAACGCGAAGCGAGAACAACGACAGGCGACTTCGCTTCGCAGGGGCAGAATTTCTAGCGGGGGGGGTAATAAATCATAAATTCTTATCTCTGGAACTACTGAACCGATTCTAAAAATTCATTTACTAACAAAAAGCTACACTATCCCTTAGTTATATAGGCTCTATTTTATTTTGATAAATTTCTCGCGGGGAGGGGATAATTGCTGTGGGATAGTAACAAAACGTAACTTTGGAATTCTTTTGCATTTTAGCGTAAGTATATAGGCGGAATCCTACTAATATTTAATATTAGTAGGGCTAGTGGTAATATTATTATAAACACCACTAGCCCGACTTCGCTTCGCAAGGGGAGAATTTCTCGCGGGGGGGAGTGATAATAAATCATAAATTCTTAGCACTCGGACGAAGCCGGACGGGGACCGCTAGTTATTATAATAATAAGAAGTGTTAAAATGACAATTGTTTCTTTTCGCAGTAGGTTTTTTCTATAACGTATAATAGGTAGGTCTTTTTTCTTGGAAATATGTTTGTAAATTTTGTATGGGTATATCCGTAGGTAAGGTTGGGATTATTTATGTTTTGTGAATTAAACGTTTTCTTTCTAATAATACCGTAAAATCTCAAAAAACCCGTGTTATGTCGACATTTTTTTCTTTGTTTCATATTCTGTCAGCTGATTTCAATTCTCAGCTGTAAATAATTAATTTAAACTGATAGGATTATAGGGGTGCACTAAATAATTTAATTCAAATTATTGGAGTGCACCTATAGTATTTCCAAGTCAGAAAATTGGTTAGCCGGACTTGAGGGTCCATTTGGACGGATATTTGGATCCTAAATCGGACAATGTAAAACTAGGGGGCAAATATATACTGTTACAAAACTGTTTTCTGAGTTGGCGGAATAAATATTTATTTACAATAATTAAAACACAATAATAATGAACGCAACAATGAAAAGTCAAAGCTATGTTTTGTGAGGAATTTTTTTTTTAAAGTCATAATTGGTGAAGGTTTTGAAGGGGTAGTGGGTGTACGCTACAGGAAAAAGTACGGTTTTGAGACGCCCATTTCAACCGCCAATGTTTTCTACATAAAAAAAGATACTCTTGGTCATAACCTCTAAAGTCAATCGTTTTCGAGAAAAATCAACTTTTATGTTGAAAAACATGGTCAATTTTTTTAAATAAAATTTTTTTCTTACTATACAAATTAAACAAAATTTATTTAAACGTTAGAACAAGTAACAAAACCAAACGTTAACTTCATAATTGCAAAATTAAAAAAAAATGAAAAAATGATACAAAAGTTGTCTTTTCAAAATTCCCCAAACACCCTGTATCAACATCCTGTATCTTTAAAATGGTGCATGTTAGAGGGTAAGTTAATAGAAACTTTTTTTCATATTTTTGAACGAGCTATCACATCCTGAAGTCCTGCGCATATATTATGAAACATCCTGTATATCACAACCTAGAATGGTTCACAAAAAAAATCTCTTCAGCCTTTTTAGTAGATCCATATAGAATTATTTATTTCTTGAAATTACGGTGAGCACTTGAGTTCATAAGTTTATATAAAAATGTGTTTTGTGCAGGTGAGATACACAGGCTTCCGCGACAGGCCCCAAGAGGAACGTCAGGTGCGCTTCCAGAACGCGTGCCGCGAGGGCCACACAGAAATAGCGTTCGCGGCGACCGGCACTAACCTGCAGCTGATGTTCACGCCTCCCACTGCGGTGCCCAACGGCTATGCCACCGCCACCGAAAGAGAATGCGATTTCGATAAAGAACACGGAAAGGTGAGTTACTTACATAATAAATTATCTTAGGTTTTACGCAACTAATTGTGTGTGAAATGTGTGTTCGCGAATGTTCAACTCGTACTTATAGATTTCACATCTAACAGGAAGATCTCACAACTGAAGAATTGCCGACTTCGACCATATTTATGGTTCCGTACATTCGATGAAAAAACAAAATCCTAATAGCTAGAATCACTATCGTGTCTGTCTGTCTGTACGTTTGTCATAGATTATTTTCTCCGAATCTACTGGACGAAAAATTTTTAAATTTAGTGCATACATAGGTGATCCGATCACGGACGTATTAGCCCGGTAAATGAAAGGAAAAAATCAGCCAATGTCCCAAATAATTCCCATAGAGCTGGATTTCTCACAGATGGTAGAACACCTTCAGACATGTATTTTTACAAAAGTCCCCGGTTATCCCCCCTGTGCTTCCCCCGCCAGCTCCTTTTGAATATAATTTTGCAAGCCTTTTGGAAGCCTGTTCCGAAATATCTTAGAAACGGTCTATACTAAAGCGATTCTTTCATTATGGAATGTTTTAAATAGGATTGCATTTCCTACAATTTTCATTCCCACAAATTTTCTGTGCTGCAATTAGTAAGCGCGCTACAGCTTCTTCAAAAAAATCACCCGCTTTTTATAGCCTTGGAAACCAATTGTTTAAACGTAATGTCCTTTTCAATAGCTTTATTCATTGTGTTCTTCATCGAATTCTAAATTGAAAATACACATGTTCAGAAAGCAAAGAAGGCCCTAAATCATGATTTTCGTTCCATATCGATATCTTTAAAAATTTAGAAGTTATATAGCCAGTCAAAGTTAAAATCATCATAGAGCCTTACATTTTTTTGACACGCACTACGAGAACTTTCTATACCGAATAAAAAAATGTCCGTCTAGAAGCCTATAGAGAATTTAATGCCATAAACAATTATTTATGTTCAATCTCACTATCTTGAGAAATTTTCAAGTAAAAAGCATTAATGTTCATGTTTCTACGTTTTGACATACAATTGAAACACTAATTGACCCGAAGTGCTCTAGTAAGAAGAGTGTTCGAGAAATATTAAATAGGAGCTGTAGACCTGTTCATGAGTTTATGTGAGTAGAAAAATTAGAAAAATCTGGACGTGGTTACCCTACAGAGCACTTCGTGTCAAGTGTTTCAATTGTATGTCAAAAAGTAGAATCATGAACATTAATGTTTTTAACTTGAAAATTTCTCAAGATAGTGAGATTGGACATAAATAATTGTTTATGGCATTAAATTCTCTATAGGCTCCTATAGACGGACATTTTTTTATTCGGTATAGAAAGTACTCGTAACGCGTGTCAAAAAAATGTAAAGCTCTGTGACTGCCTATAGCTTCTAATTTTTTAAAGATATCGATATGGGACAAAAATCACGATTTAGGGTATTCTTTGCTTTCTGAACATGTGTATTTTAAATTTAGAATTCGATGAAGAAGACAATGAATAAAGCTATTGAAAAGGACATTACGTTTTAACAATTGGTTTCCAAGGCTATAAAAAGCGCGTGATTTTCAAGAAGCTGTAGCGCGCTTACTATTCGAACCACGGAAAATTTGTAGGAATGAAAATTGTAGGAAATGTAATCTTATTTAAAACATTACATAATGAAAGAATCGCTTAAGTCAACCGTTTCTAAGATATTTCGAAACAGGCTTCCGAAAGGCTTGCAAAATTATATTCAAGAGGGGCTTTTGTAAAAATACATGTCTAAAGGTGTTCTACCATCTGTGAGAAATCCAGCGCTATGGGAATTATTTGGGACATTGGGTGATTTTTTCCTTTCATTTACCGGGCTAATACGTCCGTGACCGGGTCACCTATGTATGCACTAAATTTCAAATTTTTTCGTCCAGTAGATTCGGAGAAAATAATCTATGACAAACGTAGAGACAGACAGACGAAAAAAACATAGAGAATAGATGAGCTAGTAGAGGTACCATTGTTTCCATTACTCGTCTATTACAAACCTCCTGTTTCACGGTAAACGGATTAATTGAATTTTCAGTTTATTACTTCCCACCTTTACTATGGTAGGGAAGTAATGGATTCAGTCCGAAAACAATATTTCGAGATTTTAACAGATTTTCACGTTTTGAGACCCTAGCAATCGTTTAAGATCATTTTCTGACTGATGTCTGTATGTGTGTGTGTGTATGTGTGTATGTGTGTGTGTGTATGTGTGTGTGTGTGTATGTGGTCAATTTTTCGCCTTCGATATCTTAAGAACGGAACAACATACGGGCATGCCGATTGTTCTATTGTGTTTATCAGCCTTTAACTTAGATCTGATTAGATTTTGAGTCAAATCGGTTCAGTGGATCCTGAGATATTCAAAAAAAGTCCTCAATGTCACGTATTAACATAGGTAAAAAAAAATATAAATGAATTCTAGATGTTATAATATGAAAAAAATGTAAATATTTTTTTTCTCTAAAATGTATAGTTTTCGAGAAAAAAAATATTTTACTAAAAAAAATAAAAATTGTACGTAAATCAAGGTAACCATGATTTTTGCTATATTAAGCTAGCCATCAATAGATCACCAAACAAAAAAGAGGGCCATGCTTTTTTCAAAGAATAAAAATTAAATTGTGTTTTAAAGACCACCAACAGCTAAGGTTATTTGGGCCTAGTCAAAGAATAAAAAAAAGAGTGTTTATTTTTTGCAAATATTTACTAGGTGGGAAGTATAGGACTGGTCATCAGTCGAATTTTTTTTATTTAGGAATCTATGTTCTAAACGGTGAATTTATTTTTTTAATGTAAAAGGATGTATTGCACTTCTTCTGTTGACAAGTCAACATAGTATTTTTACATATTTTGACAAAAAATATTATGTATTATATTGTAATATTATTATTTTTATAAGCCAAACAATAAGTTATTATTTCTACAACTTTCCGTGGTTATTTCAATTTTCTACGCGTGTTTTGTGGTAAAAAATGACATCTAGCGTCATTCTACAGACGCAGATGGTCGCGTGTTCGTCTTCCGGAAAAGAACTTAACTGACCACACAATTCGTGAAGGAATATAGTTCAGTTGTGGCAACAACATATGCCTGACGTTACATCTAACAAAAAATACTTGTAATTAATAAACTAAAAACATGCACATATTTATAAGACTAACGCTTAAATATAATTATATCGTGTTTTAATTGATGTTCGAAATATTTATTTATGTTAGAATTAACGTTAGTTAGTATTGTAGTTATCAATTTTCCCTGCCGAAACTTGTCCGTATTGAGCACGGTGCCTGTTACCATTTTACGCCCTCCCACAAGAAACGGAAGGAAAAATTACAGTATATGACGTTTTTTTTTTTTTTTTTTTTGCTACAAATGCAAATACATACTTTTTCTAAAAAAACAGGCGTAGAAGATTTTTAGCAATAGAGGGTCGAAACAATTTGTAGTTCGAAAGTTTTGAAGATATCGAAAATTGGAAAAAAAGCGTGGTTTAGGGCGTTCTTTGGTTTATGAAAATATATACATTTAATTTAAAATTTGATAAAGAACATCAGGCGCGGACTGATCAGGGGCGCTGGGCGTTGGAGCGTCCCGAGAACATAATTATTGTAATAAATACAGCGGTTAAAAAGGACATTACATTTTATAGTCTTGGGCTTTCAAAGTGACACGCTGCTAGGTGATTTTTTCGCGCGTTTTATCTAAGTAACAATTAAAGATTTTTTTTTAAATATTACGTCATTTTGTTCGAAATTTTATTAGTTCTCAGCCTGATATAAAGATCTTATTTGTCCTAAAAGTATCTTTAGCAAAAAAATATAGTACAACATTTTTAACACGCTTATTATTAGTTCCACTTGTATGTATGCTTTTTGTTTGTATCTAAGTAACGGATTCTTTGAACGCGATTTTCACCCACTTCAAAACTTCAGATTGAACTGAAACTTTGCACACTTATCAAGGACCGATGACAATACAATAATTCAATAAGTTTTTTAGCCCTGAAGACCCTAGATCTCCAGGACTAAAAAAAAATAAAGCAAAAAACTTCAGATTGAACTGAAAATTTGCACACTTATCAAGGACCGATTACAATACAATGATTCCATAATTTTGTCCCATTATCCTGACCAGGATCTCTAGGACTAAAAAAATAAAAATAAATTACAATTTAAAAAAACTAAAAAACACGCTTTAATGAACTAAAAAGTAAAAAATAATTAATTTTATTCTAAAAAAGCGTGGGGTAGTATGAAAATATGGTACAAAGCACCCCACGCTTTTTTCCAATAAAATTAATTATTTTTTACTTTTTAGTTCATTAAAGCGTGTTTTTTAGTTTTTTTAAATTATAATTTTTTCTAAGCAAAATATTCTGGCGACTGGGCTATACTGTACATTATGGCGATGCGTCGGTTCCCGTGCGACGTCGATCAATAAATGCAACGGCCAGACGTTAAACCGACGCCGGCTTGCCATTGGCTCAGTCTATTGAAGCGTCATAGGAAGCCATTTTGGAAAATGTTAACACATGCTATGATGCACATAATATAACTACATAATACAACTACATAATACAAGTACACATTATGAGTAAACTGAAGCATTTAAATACTTAATTATTTTTATTGTGCCGTTTGTAACATTAAATGGACTGGTGTTTATTTACGCATAATTATTTAGTTTGTTTATAACTTTTTAAATAGTCAAACAATACCGAAAAATATTTACATAATATGTAGACACTAAAAAGATGATTTACATGAGAATAAAATAAATATCTAAAGTGTATCGACGCTGTGTCTCCAGTTTTCAAAGTCAATCAGCCAGATAAATTTAAGTCGACAGTTTAAAATTCGGTAGCAATGTTATTTGACGTCTAACAACTCGTTCTACACGTTTTTCTGTATCTGTAACTTGAAATTCTACAGTTAATTATTATTCATATTTTAACTTCAGATGTCTTCATATTTCTTAATAATTTATAGTTCCCCATAAACATTTCTGAATACCTCTAATAAATTTATTAATTACTAGCCGCTACCCGTGGCTTCACCCACGTATATTTCCATTTATGATTTATTATTCCTCCCCCGCGAGAAATTCTCCCCCTGAGAAGCGAAGTCGGGTTGGTGGTGTTTATAATAGTAGTAGGATTCCGCCTATAAATTTATCAAAATAAAAAACAGTGAAAGAATTTTTAGAATCGGTTCAGTAGTTCCAGACACAGAAATTTATGATTTATTACCCCTTCCCCGCGAGAATCTTCCCCCCCTGCGAAGCGAAGTCGGGCTGGTAATAGTAGGATTCCGCTAATATGCTAAAATGCAAAAGAATTTCACGTGTTGTTAGTAGTAGAGAACCAATAAAAATCCAATTAAATAATTCACTCCAAAATTTATCTAAAAAGTTGAATAAAACATAGCCTATTGCACTTCTGGAATCATAAGTAACATTTAAAAAAATCATCAAAATCCGTCAAATATATTTTAAGTTAAATCAAGCCAAACGTACATACTTACAAAGAATTTTAATAAGTATTAGTAGATTGTATGTCTAGATGCGTAATTAGGTATATTACTGATGAGTATAGTGACAGTCGTATGTTTTTAGTTGTCATGTCCATCGTAACTTAAGAAATCATTGATTGCACAATGTTTGTATATTGTTGATGATTTTACTATGAAATAATTTATTGTATTGTTTATTTTCATATCTGCTATTATTTTATATTTATCATGTCTGACAAATTCGACTCCTTGTAGTCTTTTGAATGAAATAAAATGAATAAATAAATAAATAAAACTATATATAAGAGATTAACGGGAACTTGGATCGTGGGTTGATTGAAACTCAGTTAAAGTTTTAATTCGCAACGTTTCGTCTATATTTTAGCCTGAAGGAGTCTAAAATATAGACGAAACGTTGCGAATTAAAACTTTAACTGAGTTTCAATCAACCCACGGTCCAAGTTCCCGTTAATCTCTTATATATAGTGACAGTATGTTAAAACGAGCGATTTAGCAAGTTTTAACAGTCATACGAGTCATATTATCATTACGCACGAGAAATATGTTGTATTATATATATATATAATATATTATATATATTATATATATATTAGGAATATATTAGGAATATATATATATTAGGAATCTTTATATATTAGGATATATTAGGAATATATTAGGAATCTTTATCGGTTTCGGTTATGGATACGGATATGAAAATATTTCGGATATCCGATGGTTTCGGTTACGGTTACGGAGCTACGAAACATCCCTGCTATTTATTTTCAATCACCCAACCTTAGTCGGCGCTGTTCTTAAAGGAAATGAAATCAGAAACAGCAGCATTCAAACTGGAAAGGAGAAATATGGACTTGCCGAGTAATAGAAAGCAATTTATTTTTAAAAGGTTGTTAGAAAAACTGTTATAAATCTTATAAAATCCACTTCAAGAGTATTGTATACCTGATTCTGAAACAATGACGATATGTTGAAGAAACTATGTTATCCACGTCACTATACGTGCGACTCATTTTCTGTGTTCAAATCAATTTATGTGAATTCTAGTGAAGTTGTATTAAAATTTTGATTTTATAACGAAGGTATTTTGCTATCCAAAATAATCACAGAGATATTTATATTTTCTATATTTTTTTCAACCTAACTGTGTCGCCTATAGCTAGCTATACCCCCTAGGGGGGACATTGGAATGTGGTTGCTATCGCAAATTGCATTCCAATGTTTTTTGGAAATTAGCGCTCCCAGGGATCCGAGCTCGTACCAGTGGGTTTGTGTATGCCGGCTGGCGGATTCTAATACACAAATGAATTATTTGTTGTGTTGAAGACGCTAATGACCTGAGTTGTCGACGCGTCTATAATCTACAATTAATTAATTAATTTAGCTAGCTATATACGCGTTATAATAAAAAAAGTGAATTTTCGAATTTTTTATTTTATGACATTTTTCAAAAATCTGAATACACCAAGAAATTTGTATTTAAAAACTGCCTTAAGACACTGCAAACTAATTTTGACTGTCTGTTAAAATAAATCAGCTATCGGCAAAAGTAAAAATTCCAAAATTCACTTTTTTATTATAGCGCCTAAACTACGCAAAATATTTAAACTTTATTTATGTGATTTGATACAACTTTACCTAAGGAATACTTCATCTCATTCAACTAAATCTCTCATCTGAGATCCCCACGTTGAGAATGAATTTGTGGACGCACTTTATTAAATACTTGCTTTGTCTTTAAGTCTGTATCATATACTAATGACATATTATGTCACGCTATTTTATATCACGCGTGCAGCCAAAATGGCCAAACATGATTTTGAAAAACTTTTTTTGTTCGATTGCTTTGCCTGTGTGGTTTTATTTAAATTTATCTAATAGAACAGAATAGAATATTTAATTGTCAATAAGAAAAAAACATTTCGTCTGACATGTCAAAATACAAAAATGATACAAAATGAGTTTATTTTAAATTTAAATTCAAAAATATTACTTTTCCGAATGCTGTGACGTATATTCATAGATACACGCAACACCCAGTATATACAGGGTGGTGAACGTAACTGCTGCACATAGGGATTTAACCCGTAAAATCAAACTTTCGCGATTTCCTGCTTCCCTAATTATTTTATAAAAAATATCTTCAAATAATAGTTTTAGAACATAAAATTCTGCATCTAAATCATTAAACAAAATTAATTTTGCATGCTTTGTAACTGCAGAAATTTCAAAATTACCTCACAAACAGATAGCGATAGCCATGGAACTTGAACAAAATGATGACGATTTAGCTGTCAGAATAATTTCTAATCATTTTGTTCAAGTTCCATGGCTATCGCTATCTGTTTTTGAGGTAATTTTGACATTTTCATATCAAATTTCTGCCGTTACAAAGCATGCAAAATTAATTTTGTTTAATGATTTAGATGCAGAATTTTATGTTCTAAAACTATTTATTTGAAGATATTTTTCCTAAAATAATTAGGGAAGCAGGAAATCGCGAAAGTTTGTTTTTACGGGTTAAATCCCTATGTGCAGCAGTTACGTTCACCACCCTGTATACACTATTGTGCGGCCATAATAACATGTATTATACACGGTAGAGCTTTGAGTGGCATTGTCTTATTAAAGAGTCAAGGAAGCGATTTGTAAGTTGTGACCCGTGACTTTGTGAATATCTCTCGGATTAGAGATGTCATTCGTTTTGTCTGCTTCGCTCTGAATACGAATATATAAATGGATATTTTATTATTATACGTATTTAACTATTGTGTAACATTTAACGAAAGCAACTGTCTAAATTCTAAAAGGATCGAGATCAATCTACCCACAGAGAATGCCGACGGATTCCTACCCGAGTTGCCTCGGGTCTTCAAGTATTTGCTTCTGAAAGCTCAGTTACTCAGTTATTCCCGATATTTAACCGTTATTCGATAATTAACCATTATCTTATAGGTACCCGTTATTTATCAGATAACAAAACAGTACGCTTAAGTCAGAATTAGTGATACCTACTCGAATTTCATTACTTACTTATTTCACCAATCGTTTACAGTGTGTTAAAGTAAAATAATGTACATTTTGACATGAAAAATATTAATCACGGTGTTCCACAGGGTTCAATTCTGGGACCTATTCTTTTTATTATTTATATTAACGATTTGCCTGGATCTATGAAGCCTTATACTACCTATCTTTTTGCTGATGATACCACCTTATTATTATTATTAAAAAGTTAGTCAAAACGCTCCTAATTAAACATTGTTTTTATAGTCAAAACGAATTTTTAAATTGTGATTTTTAATTAGTAATTGGTATACTTTATATTGTATTTCTTGACTTGACTTTTTGTATCCATATTTTTGGCTATGCAAATAAATTGATCTATCTATCTATTCTTTATTTCCTGCTCAAGTCACCAAATATTAAAAACCGAAAAAAATTAACAATGTCTTTTTGAAAAATGTGTAATAATGAACCATGAGCGATTATGTGAAGATGATCATTGATAATTAAAAAATAATTGGTCAAATAACCCATGATTCAGTTACTTGCAATGAATTTCTTAAGAAATCTTACCTGCAAGCTAAACAAAGTCATTGGAATGTATATCACAAACCCAGTATAATATTTAGTTTCTACGGAAACACACCATCAATGAAATTTGACTTGAGTTCTTAACTTCTTGTGCTGTGTCTTCGACCACACACACATGAAATCTCAATGAGGCAGGCAATATGTCATCAACAGCACGAGCTGAATGACGACAGACAGACGGTCGAAGGACAGCAATCGTTTTAGAGTCAAGGAGCAGGATAATTAACGAGCCTTGTCAGTGGAACAAGCTATGCAATACACCCCATACACGTGTCTAATAGACCGGTATCAATTACCTGGTTCGTGTCTTAAAGCAATGAACTGAACATATGGCGAAGACACGAGACTATAACCTATTTGTTGTTTATACGGAGAATTTGCTTGGCATTTAGCATTCTTTATCCACGCGTGTATTACGATACTGGAAACTAATCAGTCGTCAATCATATCCGAGAGCATTCCTCATTCTTTTTAGCAGTTTTAACCTAACATCCAAAACTGTTAGTATAAAACAGGAACCAGGACATTAGCAATTCGAATACTCGGTTTTCCGTAAAAAAAAACCGAAGATGAAAGTACTTGAAAAGCGAGTAGCTGTTGAGTTTTTACAGTTACACGAGCCGTAATACCATTACGTACGAGACATATATGGTATTTTTTGCCATACCCATACTACAAAATATCTACTTTTTACGTCATTTTAAAAAAATTCTGACAGTTCATTTGCGTCGCCATCTTTTCTTCTAGTGCGCCGCGAAGTTCGTGCAAGTAAGTAATGACAGGCGCACGCAAGCGTACGCAGGCGTATAGAGCGAATTAACAGAAGTTGCCATGGCAATCGTTATTTTCTGCGCTAGTGCAGAAAGTAAACCATTTTTACGCACACCTGCCTGTTAAATGGCCGCTATACATACATCGAAAGTAGCTATTTTGTAGTGGGTATGGCAAAAAATAATAATTACAATTTTTGTGTAGCCAGCTTCGAACTATTGCCAGTAATAATCAAACATTTTTCATCATACTACCTATTCTTGTTTCCTTCATAAAACCTCATTCATCTTCTAACATTCGTTTTTTTGGCCTTAGACAGGCCCAACGTGTGGGAAGAAGCGAGGAAGGATTTCCCTCGGGCCCGAACTTTTATAAGGATCCGTATTTTCCGCACGAACCGTTATTTTCACAATTTACTTTCTTTTTTTAACCGACTTCAAAAAAGGAGGTGGTTCTCAATTCGGTTGTATTTTTTTTTTTATGATTGTTACCTCAGAACTCCGTCATTTATAAACCGATTTGGAAATTTTTTTTTTAGTTAAAAGGATATACTTTCAGATTGATCCCATAGAAATTTCATCAAAATCGGTTCAGTAGTTCGGCTGATTTTAATAAAAGTTAGTAACAGCGTGTGATTCCTTTAAAGTAAATGTCACTTTTTGACACTAAAAAGTAAAAAATAAAAAACTTTTTAACAAAAAAAAACCTCCTTCAAAAAGCCACTAAAAAGAGGAAAATACTGAAATTTTGAGGTTTGCGCCAATTTAATAAAATATGAAGTTGGTTAAAAAGAAGATATTAATCACTATACTATACTTTTAAACCGACTTCATATTTTATTAAATTGGCGCAGACCCCAAAATTTCATTATTTTCCCCTTTTTAGTGGCTTTTTGAAGGAGTTTTTTTTTTTTGTTAAAAAGTTTTTTATTTAGTTTTCAACTCACAAGCCCGGATTTTCTCTCCAAGGCTCTGGCCTTATAGGTCTTAGACTCTTAGCATGACTTAGCTCCTGAGTGAAATCCTTGAAGTCTATAACCTTTATTGTAGGTATGGAATTTCTTGAGATACGTTGTATGTAGTAAAATTTTTACAAAGTTGCATTAAAATGCAGCTAATAACCATCTGGAATGCATTTAATGGTGTTGTATTGTCGTCTGAATGTTTGTCCAATATTTAGCAACACGCCTGTTTCCTTTTTGTATGCGTCCAGTTGAACAGTGATGGGCGGATGCATTATCCCACTAGTGCATTGAAATATTACAACCGTGTAACAATTACTACGTGTGTGCGTCGTAACATTACACTGTGTTACAAAAGCGATAAATAGCTTCAGCAATGACTGGACAATGGTCAAACGAACGAATAACCTAATTGTTGTAGGTACTATTAAAGGTGGACCGAACAGCCTTAATGGCCAGTACGTCAGATTACGATGCTTGTTGAGGGTTGAATAAGCGCGGCTAATTACTCCATTTGTGTAAGTTATATTTAGGAGCATTAAAGGCAGCACAGCCAATAATTGATTTATCCACATTAGTACAGGGTTGCGCAGACAACTGACATCTGATGAAGGAGTAGGAAAAAATATTAGACACATCAGTAGAAAGTATGAAACTTGTAGTTTTAAATACAGTGTCAGGTAGGTGTCCTTATGTGCGCCGACAAGTGGGGCGGGGGCAGCTGCTCCCCCCTGGAGTGATCTCGAAAAATGGCTCGAGATCTCGCTAAATCGAGATCTCGCGAGATCGAGATTGCATTCCCTAATCTTTACTGTTTAACGATTATAAATCGTTTATTCTTCGTCTAAATAAGGATACTGTTAAAACAACCTTCTTGTTATGAAGGATAATATTTTTTTTTAATGTCATCAACGACCAGGGTTTTGTGAGTCTCTGGACTAGAAATAGTATTTTGATTCTATTGTTTTTAATTTTTTATTAATAAATTAAAAATCCAAGTGATAATTTTACAAATTCTCATTTTAATATAGATAAGTCATGATAAAGCTCGGCTATTTTCAAGTCCAATAGATTAATTATTATAATGGTGAAAAAATAGTATTATTATTTTTTTATAAACTTTTTGGCCTTTACAGTTTTGTATATTCAGTCACTACTCACTATCTAACATTATTATTAAAACCAAGTAAATGAAACCAAAAAACCGATATGCTAGAAATCATATATTGTCCAGCAAAAAGACTGCCATTTGCACCACGGGGACTCGGATTTGCCATTAGAAGAATGGCAGATACCAGTGTCTAAACGGAAACAGAACAATAAGCACCACTGCAGCAGCGGGGTATTTCGTATACATATTATGCTTCTAACATTTTTCATGTTTTCACGCGATAAAGAAAAAGGGGTGACTGGTTTTTGAACAGCTTATTGCATAGATAAAGGATACACTGTGTGTAAAAAATCAAATTTGACCCTGGACGGCAAATTTTATTGGAAGTAAAAATGATGTTTTTTCCACTTTTACTGTCAAGCGATACGAATTTCAAGATTATTAGATTAGATTAGAAAGAGGGAGTAAGGCAAGCCTCGTCGACACCGCGACCTTAATTGATCTATTGTGTGGCCCTGACTTGTTTATTCCAATGCGAGGTTAAGGCTCGGGATGAATCCTAGAATCGCTCTGGAATCTGTATCCCATACTTATTCAGGCGTTGGGAATGGAATGTTAAGGTGACGGAATCTTTGAGTCATGACTGCTTTACATTTGCAAAGCAAATGCTCCGATGTTTCAGGAGCCTCTAAACAGAAGCGGCATGATCCGTTGTCCGTTACACCAATTTTATTAAGGTGATACCTCAATGGGCAGTGACCTGAGAAGAGCCCGGAAATAATTTGGAGCTCAGTTTTCTGAACGGCAAATTTTATTGGAAGTAAAAATGATGTATTTTCCGCTTCTACTGTCAAGCGATATGAATTTCAAGATTATTAAGTTACGATTCAGCGGAACGCTTTGTCAGGATATTTAAGAATGTAAAGGGGATGTACTTGGGCCTTGGCTCGTGCGAGACTTAACTGACTTTTGAGATGGTGTAATTATTTTAAAGTGGAGCCGTCCGTCTGACTCGAATGCCCCGTGGGTAGACACAGTCATTGAACAGCTGTTGAACGATGAAGAAGTCGACTTCCTTGAAATCTCTTCAGGGAACTACTGTTACTGGTGTTCAACAACATGTACTTTCGAAACATTATCGCTTCATTATGAATATTAATTACTTTTTATTTGACATTTGCAGTGAATTATTAACGGTAATATTATCTCATAAGTTATTTTTGTTGTAACTTTTGAGATTCTATAATCATTTAAAACAACAAATGTACTGCAGTCTGGCTCAAATTATTTATCTTGTGTGAATACTTTTATATTGAATTTAAGTCTAAAGCCAATAAATAGTCATCGAGTTTGTAGATCAAAAATCATTTTGTGGAGGTTTTTCCCCCAATATTGAATTTGCTCTTTATAAAGGTTTAATAAACAATCTATTCCGCTATTGTGGGACAGTTCAGTTTAGAAAAGGACCATTGAATTGAGTTTGATATAATATTAATAAAAATTTAAATAAATAAATATAAATAAAATATTTTATGTATAACTTTGTAACATATACAACTATTTTTATTTTGTGTAGTTTTTCTCTCTGACGCAAATTGTTTAAAAAATACAGATTATTATTAACTATCAGTTTTAAAGACATTTTTGAATAGATTCTACCAATTGAAATAAGTTTAGATTTCAGCACAATGATCACTGAACTATTTAACAATTTATTGAATAATAAAATCATCTGCTCAAAATCGAGTTTCAAAAACATCTCCTTTTGTGGAATAGCCGTTTTGATGAAAAACTAACGTACAGCATTTAAAAGAAATGTTTACAATAAATAATCTTGTTAAATAATAATGTTTAGCAAAGCTTTTGACCGATAAATTCGATAACAATGGACCACACAGATACATGCATTTGTTTAGACTTTAGTGTAAGGCGAACTTGTGATCAATGAGCCGTATTATTGCATATGTTTAGCATCACACTATACAGAAGAATATAGGATCATCCTCCTTGTTATTTGCCGAACAATTATATTTTACAAGTTTCTTTATTCAGTAGACATTGTTATTATCATTGTTCATTTCGGTTACATTTATTGTATAATAGTAATACTTTATTTTGCACGCAAATAACATGTGCAGTATCCTTGGGCATTCCGTTTTCTGCAAAATACATTTTTAGACTAAATGCTTTTAGCTGCTATCGACTAAAGCCTCGTTTTGACAAGGCAATATTTTTTTTTATTTGAACGGGTCGAAACATAATTGATATAAATTTGTACGTTTTATTATACTCCGAAGCATCTTCGTATATTGTCGTCTGAATGTCTTACTGGATTAGACCTACGGGCTACGTTACGTAGCGTATTGTATGAATCATACAATACGCTACGTAACGCATCCATATTATTAGAACAGGACAGGATACCAAATTTAGAGTCGATCACATCCCTTCATCAACTTGAAATGAGCTGATCATCTTCAAACGGCTGAAAAGAGGCCCCGAGAATTGCATTGCCTAGGGGCACCGACATGGTTAATCCAGCCCTGAATATATTCATTTACAGATATATGTATTTTCATATACTTATAAACACGTTTGCATAATTTATGATGACGTTTTCTCTTGCCTAACTAACAGCGACATAAACAATTTCGTAATTATGAATAATTAGAAACGAAAACAATGAACTTATTCCTATATGACAAAAAGCTACTACATACACCCTTCCTTTTATTGTTAATTATGGACAATGACAATTAAAATACTCCGTCGTATTATTTATTCACGTAACACACCCGCGTTTATGTGTACGTCAGAACAAAATACTAACAGAACAAAACACTAACTGCTGCAGCGACGTGTGCTAGTTAGCACGTCGCCCGCTAAGAGAATCCTTTTAGATGTCAATTAGCAGTCTTTTGTTTTATTGTCTTTCGCTAGTATATTGTTTTTTGAGTCTAATAAAAGAAGAACGCAGCCAGTGCGCGCAACTCTCATTATTTTCATTGTTTTTATGGAAAATAGACACGTGCGAAAGTTGTTTTGTATTATTTGCTTTATAAAAACTGTCCTTTTAATATTGGAGATCGGTTTTGTTAACTCTTCAATCACTTTTCGAAATTAGTGTTTTGCAAACCACCTACCGTTTTTTTAATTATTCCGTGAAGAATATTTCTATACAAATTCGATCGGAAAATGTATGTTGCTCCGTCTCTAAATCATAGAACTAAAGTAAACTAGATCAGCATATAGGTACTTTGTTTTTTGATTCATTGACCAACTGGTTAGGTCTCTCGAAAAACTCACAATTAGTGGAACACCGTCCTTTCGTTATAATTTCTTCTTTCCAAAACATTTCGACCATTTTGCTAATAAATATGGCAGACAAACGAAACCAAGAAAGTAGCAAAATTTTTTATGTTGGGAACTTCTACTAACTTTTGATAATTTCATCATTTTCTCTCTTGATTGCTCCGTTTTTCAATATACATATAAAAAACTACGTCCCGAGAAATCATTCACTAATTAAATTTTTGATACTTTCACCAACTGCTGTGAGTTTTTACAATGATGCATTACGATTTATCTTCCGCTAGATCCTTCATTTTTACTTCCCACCTCTACTATGGTAGGGAAGTAATGAATTTAGTCCGAAAAAAATATTTCGAGATTTTAACAGAACTTCACGTTTTGAGACCCTAGCAATCGTTTAAGATCATTTTCTGACTGATGTCTGTCTGTATGTGTGTGTGTGTGGTCAATTTTTCGCCTTCGATATCTTAAGAACGGAACAACATACGGGCATGCCGATTATTCTATTGTGTTTATCAGCCTTTAACTTAGATCTGATTAGATTTTGAGTCAAATCGGTTCAGTGGATCCTGAGATATTCAAAAAAACGTTCTCAATGTCACGTATTAACATAGGTAAAAAAAAATATAAATGAATTCTAGATGTTATAATATGAAAAAAACGTAAATATTTTTTTTCTCTAAAATGTATAGTTTTCGAGAAAAAAAATATTTTACTAAAAAAAATAAAAATTGTACGTAAATCAAGGTAACCATGATTTTTGCTATATTAAGCTAGCCATCAGTAGATCACCAAACAAAAAAGAGGGCCGTGCTTTTTTCAAAGAATAAAAATTAAATTGTGTTTTAAAGACCACCAACAGCTAAGGTTATTTGGGCCTAGTCAAAGAATAAAAAAAAAGAGTGTTTATTTTTTGCAAATATTTACTAGGTGGGAAGTATAGGACTGGTCATCAGTCGAATTTTTTTGGTTAAAAACAGACTACACAAATATTGTTCATAAAAGTATAAGTGAAATCATTAAATAATTACATTTTTGCCTGTCTGCATTCAACAATTTATGGCAGATTTTTTGATAAGAAAATGAAACATTTATTTATTTAGTTAACAAGGTACACTTGCTTACATTATAACGCTGCACTGGTGCAGGTCACTCAACTGGAACAAATTCGATAGGACAAGCCGCTCCTGCTTGTTACACCCTTCATGTAAGGGCGTAGACCACCCTGTCTATGGAAACATTAAAGTGGTCCCTCATTCTCTATACGGAAAGACTGAATGAGATTTTCTATAAATAATATATCAATAAACTCCAATATCTGTGTTTATTATTATATCAAGATGTTGAAATGAAATTACTACATCATATTTAAGATTCCTTATCATCAACACTTTTCGAAATGTTTCAAATTACTCGAATAATATTAAAACTATATTATAGACCTTTTTACTAGTAGTTACGCGCAAGCGCCGTCGCCTTGGTTGTGATCGCGGCTTTCAGAATTTTCGTACACTTTTTGACGCAATTGTAATTTAAATGAAAATGTTACTGACGGTGCTAAATTAGTGCACAAAACAGCGGAAGAACATACTTGTGCTAAATTTGGACGGTTGTTGAAGTGCCATGGTCGGAAAACTGGTGGAAGTAAACGAAAATTGGTTGAAAGGTTAGAATCCTACCTGTCATAAATTGTTTATCGTAAAATGTTTATCTTCAAAAGTACTCAAATATTTTTCTAGTGTGTTGTACCACTTCTTTAATAGTAATTTATGCAACTAGTGGCTTAAGTGACGGATTATATGACAGTCGCGATTTTGCGATACGAGCCTATAAGATTATGATGCATTTATAGTTTATACCAGAACGAGTGTGTGTTTACCGCGCGAGCCGAAAAATGCAACATATAACCAAGAGAGTATTGTAAAATCGCGACTGTCAGATTCGTCACTTTAGACACGCGTTACATATACAATATTTTTTGCAACACCTGCTTCAAAAGTTCGATTTTAAGCAAATAAAACACAATTTGGATAAATATTTTATTAGTGACATTATAGCAAAGTAATCTATAAAGTACTTTTATACGTATAGATTTCTGAAAAAGAACACAATGAAGACTGAAAAGAAGAACATTGTCTACCAAATCTTATACATTTATTGTTAATAGTGGATGTATTTTAAAATACTGCCTTATAGTCCCGTCTAGGGAAAGGTAGGAAATGTCTCCGACAGAGGACATAATTCCTGGAACTATATGCAGGTTCGGAACTATACATTATACAAGTCTAGATTATTTACGTAATTTTTTTATTTGGTTTTTTTATGTTTTCAAAAATGGTTGACAACTGTAGTAGGTATAGATTTATAATTAATGTAGTACCAAAGAATTGTCATGCGTGGTGAAAAAAAAAATAGTTGCATTTAATAATTAACACAATTATTTAATTTCAGTAATCTTAGAAAATGTTTTAATATTCGTGTGGCCAAATTACTGTTGTCAAAAATTAAATCATATTTGAATAACGTTTGTTTGTGAAAATTGTAAAGATTTTCATACCTTGTCCTTTTTTTATTTAAACTTTCAAATGCTTGCATAAATACAAGAAACAAATTATGAAATAACATCACGTTTTATATTACATTTGAATTGACTTTATGATTCGAAACAATAAGTTCATCATTAAAAAAAATATCTACAGAGTGTTCTATTGTAACGCCAAAACGAATGGCATGAGATCGCTTTTTATAATTTTCCACTTCCCATTTACCTAAAAATTAAAATATTCATATATCGCTTTACTGTATACCTTTTATTTATTTATTGTAGATTATAGACGCGTCGACATCTAAGGTCATTAGCGTCTTTCAACTACACTAAATAACAACTAACTTAAAACTAAATAACATCACAAAACATCCATGAGCGCAGGTGGGATTCGAACCCACGGCAGTCCAGTCTAGAGGTTGCGGCGCCAAGCACGCTACCATCTAGGCTATACTGCCCTCTGTATACCTTTTATAGTCAGCGTTGTCAGTGGTTAAATTTTTTTAGTAATAGACGGGTCTATCATTTCGCGTACCAGATTGTAAAATTTCGTACTGAAACTAAAAAGTCTAAAATTTTGATTATAAAGGAGGATGAAAATGACGCTACCTTTACAAATATCGAGCGCCCCACGCTTCTACATTTAGTAATTAGTTACTTAAAACCAAATACTTTATGTTACGGATCACCCTGTATATAAACGACAGACAAGAGTTCTTAGAAACGGGGTCCGCTTACTGTAACAACTGACACCTGCACGAAAGTTTTTAGAGAAAGCGAGAACACACTAGGCTTATGCTACGCAGCCTATATAAACAGCAGTACGAGTGAGTGAGGGGATCAGTCAACGGTGAGTCACGCATTCAAGCCTACGGAGGATCAGAATATAAATAGTGCCGTGATATAAATAACCAAATTGATAAAATAAATACTAGCGTAGTGGTAATAATTACGAATTATTGCACGCACTGTCGACCCATATTTAAAAACTTTAAGATTTTAACAGTGACGGACATGTACATTTTAAAAAGTGTCATGTTTATAAAAACAAATCCGGACCTGTTTAAAATAAATTTGCCAATCCATAACACCAGGAACAAACATTCTCTTAAAATTGATAAACCAAATTTAGAAGTGGCACGTCGAGGAGTACACAATGCCATGATTCGAGTGTACAATAAGTTGCCTAAAAATATAAGGGATACAAACGATGTCAAACACTTCAAATGCCAAATAAAAAATTTTCTCTTAGAAAATAATTTTTATAAATTAACAGAATATCTGTAAAGTATATATTTGACGCAGTTCTGTATTTTTAAATACGTACAATAAAGACATTTATTATTATTATTATGTCGAGCGTCTATAATTCACAATTCATTCATTATTGTATATAGTTGTTTGTTTTGCTTTGTAATTACTGTTTAGTTATTGTTTACTTGTGTTGATTGTTAGAATTGACTTTTCGTTGTTGCGTTCATAATTATTGTGTTTTTAATTATTGTAAATAAATATTTATTCCGCCAACTCAGAAAACGGTTTTGTAACATTTATTTAGAAAAAAGATAAGTATTGTAAGTATACATTTTTTAATGTTCTAAAAATGTACTAGATTTGTTTGCGGCATACTGACGTTCTAGAAAAGAAAATTTAGTATTAGATCTAGTACGAACGTAATGACACTGGCAACGCTGTTTATCGTTTAGTCAGCGTACACCAATTTAACCTCAGAAATCGCGTGCAGAATCCTCGAATTGCTTTACTTTTGCGCTCACTGCTCATCGCCCTTTTGTCTTGACGAATAGGGAAGCCACCCAAAAAAGTGTTGGTGCAAAAGATAGAGATGAAGAATAGAACAGTTCTTCTATCTTTTTCTATCACAAGTAAATAACCATGGTTACAGATGTAAATTAACAATACCTACTACAAATTTTTAAATTTACAATTGCGTCGGAAGACAAGGTAAAGAAACCTGCTTCGTTTTCTATCTCTCTTTTCCAATCTGTGCACTGCCACTTACATGTGCCTATGACTCCCCTAGAAGATCCAGGCTATTTGTGGACTAGATCCAGCTAAAGGGGAAGCACAAAAATCCTTCTAGGATGTGGTGCAGTTTATGGGCCAATCCAGGACCACCCCTAATTGTTTTTAATCTTTAATGACTCCTCTACTCTATATTTATGATATCTCTATGATTATTATACTTGAAAAGTAGTAGGATTTTAAACAATTTAAACATTTTTCAGATCGGTTTAGTAGTTCTAGAGATTACCCGCGGCGCTGCAAACAAATAAACATACAAACTTTTTCTCTTCATACATTAGTATCGATTTAACCATCTCGGTCATCTCGGAACATTCTGTAAATCTTTAAAAATACTGACTTGTAATTTAAACATAAAAAGTTAATTGTCTATAACTATTTATACAGAATATATTTCCGTTATAAGCTTTAAAAAATATCTTTGCTACTTTATTGCTGAAGTCATTTGTTATTTTAAAAGAGCCTTTTTGGCCCTTTTTCTACTCAAAACATTTACAGCAATAAATTTACGGTTGACTGAATGCACATTTTCTAGGAAAAAAACTATGTCGAAGTAATGTTTCATTGTAAAATGTCATTATTATAACACGACAACAGAAATTTATTGCTTTAAAACGAAAAAGTGCATCATTTAACAGCTTAAAAACGATTTAATATATTTTTGCACCTGAATTTGGGAATGTCACCTTTAATGTCTACATAAGTCATATTGTAACTTTTCTGTTAGAACTTTATTACATCTTTGACAGAAGTGTTTGGAATACCAAAAGGCAAAAGTGATATTTATTGTTAACTAGCGTGAACCCGTGTCAAACTTGCAGAGTCGCTCACATAAATGTCAGCTTGAGTTTTGACGGGAAGCAGTAATATTAGCTTAAACAATATAGGTATCTACGCTATACTTTTAATTAAATTTAGGTATCATTAAACAGAATTAGACTATAGTTTTTATTCATTTTACAAATATGTTCCATCGAAACTTACTGGAAAATGTGCATAAAGCTCTACCCTTTGAGTATGGAAGCCCCAATAATACGTGTACCGAATTTTACCGAGAATCATGAGTTTAGTCATTAACTTTTTAAAAAAACAAACAAAAAGTTATAAATGCCACATAACACCAAACCAAAGTAAAAACTTCTCGATGTACCAAGTTGACATCATCAGGAGATGATCATCTCCTGATGATGCCAACTTGGTTGGCGAACGTACGTTGAGAAGTTTTTACTTTGGTTTGGTTTTTTGTGGCATTTATAACTTTTTGTATCGTTACACCAAAGGAACCACCACTCCTCATTGTTAACTTTATTTCCTCATTTTGGAGATTTTGAATAGAAATATGATTTATATTATACACATGAATAAGATGAATTAATTGTGATAATTGTCTCGTTTTTAGGGTTCCGTACCTCAATAAGAAAGAAACGGAACCCTTATAGGATCGTTTGTCCGTCTGGGTGTGTAAAACCTACTTCCCGTTGACCTAGAATCATGAAATTTGGCAAAAAGCAAGGTCTCGCAGCACAAGTAAAGAGAAAAATCCGAAAATCACAAAAAGTAAAAATTAAAGGGGGTTCCCAGTCCCACACAAAAAACGGAAAAACCTTATAAACCTTTTTGGAACCGTAACAGGTAACCGGTTGAAATTTTCATAGAATATGTGTTATTATGGTGGATATCCTAACAAATAATAAATTAAGGAGGTCTCCCTACAAAAAAAAATTTGAGTCATGGGACGCCTGGCAAAATCAGCCCCGCGAGAAATTTAGTGTAACGGTACGGAACCCTCCTAGTGCGAGTTCCACACGCACTTGACCGTTTTTTTTGATATACCTATACTATACTAGCGGCCCCGTTCGGCTTCGCCCGGGTGCAATACACTACTCACTCGCTTCGCTCTTTCGCTTGAATATTATAAATACACTACTCACTCGCTTCGCTCGTTCGCTTCAATATTATAATTACATTACTCACTTGCTTCGCTCGTTCGCTTGAATATTATAAATACCCTACTCACTCGCTTCGCTCGTTCGCTTGATTATTGTATTTACGAACAAATTTGATTACCATAAAAAAAGTTATAGTGAGTCAACCTTAAAAGATAGACATATGCTGTCGCGGACTTTTTTTTAGAACTTTTAAAGGGGAATAATTCCGTCATACATGATTTTTGCGTAACTTTAACTGTTTACGCAGCGGAAGCTCTCAAAAGGAATAACTTTTCCCGTTTTTGCAACATTTTTCATTGATGCTCCGCTCCTATTGGTCGTAGCGTGATATTATATGGCCTTCCTCAATAAATGGGCTATCTAACAAAAAAATTTTTTTCAAATCGGACTGGTAGTTCCTGAGATTAGCGCGTTCAACCAAACAAACAAACAAACTCTTCAGCTTTATAATATTAGTATAGATTCTTTAAATTTAATATTCATAATATTTTCAGTCTTAACTGGTAAACTCGGGAAATTGGAAACTGTCTGTATTTAACAATTAATTTACATTTTCTTTATGGATTTTCAGCTACTAAAAGAGACATAAGATACAGTACTAACATAAATAGTTACTATAGCTGCGAGTGAAATATCGGTCCTTAAACACGACATAAGCATTCATAGATTGAAAACACCTTTTCTCTAAATGCATCGCAACCTTTTTGAAGTTGTAATAAAGACGTAACGATTTTATGTTAACATGCATTGTGAATGTTTATATCAAGTGACATGTGACATTTTAACTTCTGTTCTGTTAAGATTTCAAATAAATAAAATAGGAAATGTGTTTATTTGTGTATACATTCGAACTATACACAAAAAAGCATCTACATTTCAACTTTAGAATTTGACAGTTTCTTAAGAATGTGTGTGATATCTTTATTTGAAAATAAAGAAAAGATTGCACAATAGGGCAAATTTTTTGTAGTAAAACTTTCTGACAATATTTGGTATTTAAGCACTTGTTCACAAATTCTTCAATTTAATTTATGTTTTCCGGATGCTATTTATCATCATTGTCCAGTGTTCAAAGATGGAAGTTTAATCCTATTTCTTAATAATTTAGAATTATTGATAGATTGATTATTATAATATAAAGCAATTCAAAGGAGATTGTCTAATTTTGGTCCAAATGTTGCCCAGAGTAAACATGAATGCAAATTGAAAACATCTTTTTCTATTGCACCAAAATTATTTATCCTAGAGCAACAGAAATGTTGATGTTAATAGGTAAGTAAATTATAGTTCTAAGCTCAGCTTATGGTTATTTACTACAGTCTACAGACAATAATGTTGAAATATGAAAATCAAATGTCGGCCCGGGATGGATTTTTGGAAGTACCTACCACAATTTTTATGCATCAGGCTAGCACTAGAAACATTGAAGTTCGAATCCCACCTCTGCTCATGGATGTTTTGTGATGTTATTTAGTTTTTAAGTGATATATTATGATATTTGTTGTATTTAACACTGAAACGGTTGTCGTTTTTATTGCGTCGGGACGGACCTGCTCGTCGGAGCCAGGGTTCAAGCACGCACGACAAAAATAAAATAAAATAAAAGAAATAAAAAGTCTGGCGTATTTTCTGTGTTTTTATTCAAAAAAAAATATAGAAATATGAAATATTACAAACATATTACAAACATTGTCATGAGTAAATATATGGTACAAAATTGTACATATCATCGATTTATCAAAAATGCACTGCGATTAATACAGCATTGTAGTACATAATATATAAAGCCAATCAAAAATACACAACATATTGCAAAATACAGACAAAATTAATATTCATCAGGTTACCAAGAATCAATACATAAATCATACAAACATGTTTACATCGATCTTTACAAATAATTTTTACAATCGGTCCGTGGCTATTGCTTCTCGCAACGATACCCTTCTCGGTGTATAGAACCACGGTGAACAGATCAGGATGTGGCTATTGCTTCTCGCAACAGTACCCTTCTCGGTGTACAGAACCACGGCGGACGGACAGGTCGGTATGCGGCTATTGCTTCTCGCAACAGTGCCCTTCTCGGTGCACAAAACCCCGGTGGAAAGACAGGTACGATGGCTATTGCTTCTCGCAACGGTGTCCTTCTCGGTACACAGAACCACGGGGTAGAGGCAGGGGAGATGACTATTGCTTCTCGCAACAGTGCCCTTCTCGGTACACAAAACCACGGTGGAGAGGCAGGGAAGGTGTTGCTTCTCGCAACAGTGCCCTTCTCGGTACACAGAGCCACGACGGAAGCAGGTCGGTAGGCAGGTAAGGAACGGTAGCTTACAGCCGGCAACGTAACAAGATTGCCTTCGTAAGCTGGACTTGTCTCTTTGAACGCGGGAGACGAAGTCGCCTGTAGCAGTCGTGCTCAGGCCTTATATTCTGGCCGCAGTACCCCCACCAAGTCGAAACTGTAGTGGCAGTACGGTGGTCGAAGGCTCGGTGCGCTAATAGATGCGCATTCGTAACTCAGGAAAGTTACTAATAAAACAACCGGACTGGTCGGTAAACGGTAAGCGGTAAACGGTAAAACGGAACCTTACAGCCAGCAAGTTTACATTACAATACTTGCTTTCGTAAGGGGACTGGTCTCAACGACTGTGAGAATCCAAGTCGACTGGAGCAGCGGTGCTCCGGCCTTATATACACGTCGTTGCATCGCCACTGCCTCGCGAGTGCAGTGGGGATGCGACGATCGGTCAAACTTGCGCGCTAGCAGATGCGCTACGCATCTCCAGTATATGGAACTAAAAACAGTTCGGCTCGCGCATATACAACGGTGCGTTCATTTTTAGTTTATATAAGAAATACATTATTATTTCACGTCATGTTAATGATATAACATAATTGTTTAAACACAAATACTCTGCTTTTATTGTTCACTTCACTACAGTATTAAGCACAGAATAATTCATTTTGATCTCTACAACTAAAATAATATCCACTCTCAACGGAATTAGAAACTATCGTTATATTTATTTTATATTACACTGGTGTCTGGTTCACCTTTAATTTTTATACACAAAACAAAAGGCACTATTTCACAACACTTTCGGTTTTTAGTGGCGGTACCAGCACGTACCGTCACATCACCCCCTCTCTTCTGGGGTACGAGATGGGCCCATTGGAGGCGGTCCTGTTGGTGTGTGCTGGCCAGATGTCTGTTGCTGTTGCCACGGTCGGTCGGCAGCCGGTATCGGACGAGTGGGCTTTTGGGCCCTGTCGGTGTTGGCTGGTGTATGCGGATGGGTCAGGGCTATCGAGTTTTCCCTGGCCCGCTGGTAGTCCTCACTTACTTGTCTGGTTGCTGGCAGGAACGACAGATGCAAACGGACTATTTTCTTGGCGGCGGCATTTCCATCGATAAGATGGATCTAACTTTTGGATAGGTTTGAGATAGGCTTTAATATAGCCGGTTGTCTTATTCTGGATACTTTCAAAAAGGAATTTTGGGATCAGGGTTTCTGGAGTTCCAATTCAGGTAATTTCGGTTTTCTGGATCAAATTGCCGCGTCTGTACTGGAGACGTACGGTGTCTACTTCCAATCGCAGCGGATTGGTGGCCTCGTGTATGAGACTTCAATAATTAAGGTTTGTTGTCTGATCTTACCTCATCTGGACGTACACTGCGTCGATTCATACTTTGGTTTCATATTGCATCAATGTTGCCGCCGGCAGTGGCGCGACGTAGAGGTCGCATCTCCACTCACCCGGTGCATTTGTCTGGCATGTTGAGAAACCATGTGTGTCCGTTTGCGTGCATACGGCCGGCGGGGCGCTGCAGGGCTGTCTTATATCGAAGACAGCTCTTGCACTAACGAGTATACTTGGCTTATTCCTCGAAACACGCCTGGTCAATTTAATACAGTTGGGCCATCCGAGTAATCGTCTTAGCTACTCTTAGATGTCTCGCGGACAGCGGTCGGATCGTCGTGATTCCGTTTGAGAGTCAGTGAATGTAACTCTTTAGGAACACGGCGTTTTCACATTTATTCGACAGGAAGTTCAGTAAAAACGGAGATCGTAAAGTATACTGCGACCAAGGTGGCCCTCTCTATCGTCATAATCGTGATATTTGGTGAGGTCTTCCTTGCCAGCTCTATATATTCGACGGTACCACTGGCAGGTCGGAGTGGTGCTGACGGAAGGATAACCGGTAGGCTGCTGCTAGAGGAGAAACTTCCCCTTCTCGGCGGTCGGCAAAGCTGTCGGGCTAAACGTGCCCCGGTATGCCGGCTGGCAGGCGGTCGGTCGGTGCTGGAACTAATATCTGGTAATCTGGAGGCCGACTGGTTTTTGGCCTGTCGGTCGGTCGGTTTCTGGTACCACTAGTTAGCGGTCTGGTCGATCGATGCTGGTACCACCAGTTGGCGGTCTGGTCGGTTCTGGTACCGCCAGTTGGCGGTCTGGTCGGTCGATGCTCGTACCACCAGTTGGCGGTCTGGTCGGTTCTGGTACCGCCAGTTGGCGGTCTGGTCGGTCGATTCGGTGCGAATACCACCAGTTGACTAGACACGGACGCTAGTCGGTGTGGCGGTCTGGACGGCTTGGTTCGGTGCGGTAGCCACCAATTGACTAGACACGGACGCTAGTCAGTGTGGCGGTCTGGACGGTTCGGTTCGGTGCGGTAACCACCAGTTGACTAGACACGGACGCTAGTCGGTGTGGCGGTCTGGACGGTTCGGTTCGGTGCGGTAACCACCAGTTGACTAGACACGGACGCTAGTCGGTGTGGCGGTCTGGACGGTTCGGTTCGGTAACCACCAGTTGACTAGACACGGACGCTAGTCGGTGTGGCGGTCTGGGCGGTTAGGTGCGGTAACCACCAGTTGGCGATCTGGTCGGTCGGTTCGGTGCGGTGAGGCCGGCCGTCTATTAGCGACTGGCCTGAAGGCGTCTGGCTGGCCGGTAGATGATGGCCTGCTGGATAGGCCGCTGTAGTCTGCTGGTAAGGCTGACCCTCTGTCGGCGGCTGGTCGCAACGGCCATTGGTCACGTTGCTCGACACGGCCGGTTGCGACGGTTATGTTGCTATTATCGTTAGACAGGATTTTTTTTTATTAACCCGTCTTTGTTGAGTTGATAAATCCAGTTCTTCGTCATTTCTGTTTTTAGAGAACAAAGAATGGAAACAAGAAAAACAAGAAAATAAGCCAGAAGTTAAACTAACAAAGTAAACTAATTATTTAACGGTCCCTGTTCGGGCGCCATGAAACGGTTGTCGTTTTTATTGCGTCGGGACGGACCTGCTCGTCGGAGCCAGGGTTCAAGCACGCACGACAAAAATAAAATAAAATAAAAGAAATAAAAAGTCTGGCGTATTTTCTGTGTTTTTATTCAAAAAAAAATATAGAAATATGAAATATTACAAACATATTACAAACATTGTCATGAGTAAATATATGGTACAAAATTGTACATATCATCGATTTATCAAAAATGCACTGCGATTAATACAGCATTGTAGTACATAATATATAAAGCCAATCAAAAATACACAACATATTGCAAAATACAGACAAAATTAATATTCATCAGGTTACCAAGAATCAATACATAAATCATACAAACATGTTTACATCGATCTTTACAAATAATTTTTACAATCGGTCCGTGGCTATTGCTTCTCGCAACGATACCCTTCTCGGTGTATAGAACCACGGTGAACAGATCAGGATGTGGCTATTGCTTCTCGCAACAGTACCCTTCTCGGTGTACAGAACCACGGCGGACGGACAGGTCGGTATGCGGCTATTGCTTCTCGCAACAGTGCCCTTCTCGGTGCACAAAACCCCGGTGGAAAGACAGGTACGATGGCTATTGCTTCTCGCAACGGTGTCCTTCTCGGTACACAGAACCACGGGGTAGAGGCAGGGGAGATGACTATTGCTTCTCGCAACAGTGCCCTTCTCGGTACACAAAACCACGGTGGAGAGGCAGGGAAGGTGTTGCTTCTCGCAACAGTGCCCTTCTCGGTACACAGAGCCACGACGGAAGCAGGTCGGTAGGCAGGTAAGGAACGGTAGCTTACAGCCGGCAACGTAACAAGATTGCCTTCGTAAGCTGGACTTGTCTCTTTGAACGCGGGAGACGAAGTCGCCTGTAGCAGTCGTGCTCAGGCCTTATATTCTGGCCGCAGTACCCCCACCAAGTCGAAACTGTAGTGGCAGTACGGTGGTCGAAGGCTCGGTGCGCTAATAGATGCGCATTCGTAACTCAGGAAAGTTACTAATAAAACAACCGGACTGGTCGGTAAACGGTAAGCGGTAAACGGTAAAACGGAACCTTACAGCCAGCAAGTTTACATTACAATACTTGCTTTCGTAAGGGGACTGGTCTCAACGACTGTGAGAATCCAAGTCGACTGGAGCAGCGGTGCTCCGGCCTTATATACACGTCGTTGCATCGCCACTGCCTCGCGAGTGCAGTGGGGATGCGACGATCGGTCAAACTTGCGCGCTAGCAGATGCGCTACGCATCTCCAGTATATGGAACTAAAAACAGTTCGGCTCGCGCATATACAACGGTGCGTTCATTTTTAGTTTATATAAGAAATACATTATTATTTCACGTCATGTTAATGATATAACATAATTGTTTAAACACAAATACTCTGCTTTTATTGTTCACTTCACTACAGTATTAAGCACAGAATAATTCATTTTGATCTCTACAACTAAAATAATATCCACTCTCAACGGAATTAGAAACTATCGTTATATTTATTTTATATTACACTGGTGTCTGGTTCACCTTTAATTTTTATACACAAAACAAAAGGCACTATTTCACAACACTTTCGGTTTTTAGTGGCGGTACCAGCACGTACCGTCACAACACGCTAATGACCTAATTTGTCGACGCGTCTATAATCCACAATAAATAAAAAAAATTCACAGATTTCGCAATCCTTGCAACCATCGAGAACATTGGAAATGATAACAGCATATATGAAACATAATTAACTGTTTATTATACACACAATATTTATCAATGCACTGTTTAGTTTTGTCAGGAATAACCCTATTATTCTTCTGTTATATACGCGTTCACTTTTGCTTGATTACTTAACTTTTAAATGGATTTATTAACATTATTAACATTATTTATTAACATTTGCTCAAAAATAACACCGCAGATCGTCGCAAATACCTGTCAATTAACTAGACATGATATAAAACACATTTCGAAAAAATTGCACTTGTTTAATTTTGCATGATTGCTCCTCACTTGATCGCGACACCGTTGTCTTTTGGCCTTGAACGAAAACTCGTAACTCTGCCCCCATATACGAACATAAACATTTCCAATGTTAAAAAGAAACATTGAAATAGAATAATTCATTTGTGGCAACACTTGGACCAACTTACCTAGTAAAATGGGCAATATCCTTTGATTTTTATAGAGCACTACTGAAAATTCACAGGACTCGTAAAATAATTTGATTATAATGTTTTATTACAGTCTATGTTTCGCAATTTATTTTGTCTCCCGAGGACATAACTTGAGTACCTACATAACACTTAGAGTACATTATGAAGTATTAGAAATACCTTGTATGTCCGTCTTGTGACTTCTTGTGAATTTACACTACGCGTTTCAGCAACGAGTTGCCATCTTCAGGTGTGGTTAATTATTTTTAAAAAACACACATTGAGTATTCGTAACACTATATAATATTATGATGCTAAGCACAGTTGACATGTCTCAGGCAATAAACCTGATTTCAAGAATTTTGCATATGCCAGCGTTTGAGTCCCTTTCCTTTTTGGCTTTCACCTAAAATTTTCCGCCCTAATTAACCGACACAGCCTGTGGTAAATTTTCCACTAAGTGTTTTTCAATTGATATGGAATTTAGATTTTCTTACCAGGCTGCAGCCAGGGCCGTAACTAGAGCTGAATTCAAGACAGGGCACTGAAAGTTTAAAGTAGGGCTGAAGCAAAAGACTACAATTTATTAATTGGATTGCCCACCTCATCTAGTGATATCAAAATTACAAAAGCAAAAAAACGATGAATTACAATTTAATCAAAAAAAAAAAATACAGAACTTGCCATGTTATCAAATTTCCGAAGAACTTCATTTAGATCCAACGAATTTAATCTTGTTTTTCCAAATGTCAGATAGATCAAGTCTGTCATTCTGTCGTGACAGTCTTTGCGGCTTATTTATAATTCCTTTAAGTAGGGCACTGGATGTTTTAAGGTAGGGCATTGCCCTTTAATGCCCCCCCCTAGCTACGGCCCTGGCTGCAGTGGCTTGTTTTCTTTATCTATGCGGTGGCTTGTCCACTTATGAACTATACACTACACGAACAACGACGATTTGTGCGTTATTACTTCAACTATTAATAATCCATAATTAAATTTAAAGCATCTATAGAAAAATATGGAACCTAAAAAATGAATACATTACATTTTGAAAAGCCCTTGTGTACAAATCAAATTTGCAACATGATATGACAACAACCGACAAAGAAGTACATTAATATTATTAAAAAACATGTAAATGTGATTCTGCAAGTCATAATGATTCGATGTTTTTTCTAGGTTTGCTTGTTACACATTCGTCGCGTTCTCACCCTTTAGATCCAGCCAAGGTGCATCCTTTGTGATGTAAGGGCTTGTGATTTTACTGACATAACTAACCAAGCATATAGCCCATAATAATCGAATTCATGTTATAAAAAATCATTATTATTTTTCTAGATTATATTGTATCTCTTTACGCAGTGTGTACACTCATAGATAAAAATTATTTTCATTTTTGGATCGAATTTATTATTTATATAGGTACGTACAATATTTTTTTAGTGGGTGGCTACAGGTCCTAGGTATGCCAATATCATAAACTTTTTTTGGCTTTCCAGGTTCCACACATGGTAACATAATTATTGCTATACTAAATTAATAACCACGGTGTTATTTAAAAGAAATTATGAAACCAACGAATCTTGGAATTTTTTTAATTCACTTACGTGAACGTTTATTTGTAATTTTATAATAATAGGTAGGTACCTATATTAAAAATTAAATGTTTATGTTATCATAAGAAAAATCAATGTGTTATTTTATTGGCAAAAATATTTGTACCTACTTCGTTATTTTGTATTTCTGATAATTAAATCATGTGACATTTTGAATTTAATTTTCTCCACCTAATTTTATTATCCACTTTATCTTTTTAATATTTATTTAATAAAATATTTTCGTGGGTTCCAGCAGCCTGTTGGGTTTTCGCTTGTTAGATAATTCCTATTTTATACTTACAATATGTTATGGTAAATTTTAAGTGTTGGAAAGATTTGACATACAAAAAAGTACCTGCATATAGGTATATAGTAAAAACTAATAACATACATTTTTAGCACATAAGTAATTCATAAAATACTTTAAATTGGATAGATAACGGGATCTTTGTAATTTCGATATTTTGCGAGTTTATCGGATATTTTTTATAATATTTAGACGAGAGAACGCGTTTTCAGAATTGTGCCGGAATCACAATTTTGACGAAACTTGACATACAAACTTAAGTATGCACTCGACTGAAGTTATATGGAGTTCCCATACAAATTATCGTGTAAGAAAATTGATCCATGAATGTAGTCGCTTATAAAATCAAAGATATTGAAGAAATATGAGACGAGTTTAACGTATAAACACATCGCCAGAAACTCACGGCTGAATAATTTCATAACGATTGAAAGTTTCCGATTTAATGCTTCTTTGTGGTTTGGCTTTTCGATTATTATAGTTACACGTTGTATGGATAATTTGCTTCCAGTTCAGTAATCATTTTATATGTACAGTAAATACAAGGCTTCTACGTGTTTTTACTATAAAAGTATCGGATTTACAGTACACTTTGATTTATCCAGCATTAACGTAGACAGACAAACAGAAGACAGATATATAATCCCCGTAAAAGTCAAATGACATTTTATCTACCACGATCTCAAAAACGTTTTGTTTAAATAGGCTATTAAATAATTAATAGTGTGTATAGTAATTCGTTTATAACAAGCAATTATTTACTTGGCTAATTTGTATCTAACAGAGCATGAAATAAGCAAGGATAAACACACCGGTGACCAGCCGGTACAAAAGAACGGGGCGTAATTTACTGCACGCATTAATCATTCAACTGTTCACGCACATTCATCTGTTTTGACCAATGGCCGCCCTTTAACAGCTGTGACATATATTTAATATTTTTTAGGTTAGAAATCATATATCGGAGGCGTGTTTGACGCTAAAATTGGACATATGCGTCATTACATAAATGTATTAATTGTAAAACTTTTTTATTTCAAATGAACTGTCAACCGTTTTATATTAAATTAAAAGTACTGAATCACTGCAGGTGGTCTCATATTTTATAATATAGATTCGAAATGAAAGGATTCGATACAACATTTTACAATTGTGTTTTCATACGGAAGCGTTCAAACGTAAGGACGCACACTGAGTACGACACTAACATTCCAGGGGGGAATTAAGTTCCAATACAAATGGGCTGTACACTGACAGCGGGATATATTTTTTACCTATTCAATTTTGACTCAACGAGTTACATTTACGAACCCCTTTTTTAAGAAAAGGCGTGTAGCAGAATTTTATTTAATTATTGACTCTTGGTGAATGGTGACATTTCAAGACATCTGCGTTTATTATATTCATTTAAATAGCTCACTTGATATTGTTTTAAATTTAAATAATTTCAGATATTGCGCATTAATTTTGAACGGGAATTTTGTTATTCTGTTAGTACCCACTGAATTTTCAAGGAAAACTTGTTTCGGAAATAAATATCTAAAAGTATATTACGTCTTAAAATTATAATATGTATTAGGGATTCCCGGATTTCCCATTTTGAAATACGTATTTCTAAAAAATCAAAAGAAAAGATTTATCAAATAATACCTACCTAGTATGTAACTAAATTGTTAGTTACAATGTTTTATAAATATATTGACACCCACCGCGGATTATTTAAAATGGATGAAAACAAAAGGTTACATTCGAGAACAAAAGATGTCTGGTCAAAGTGCAAATCATTTGTTTCATACGTCATAAAGGTTAATAAACAAAGAAATATGAATCGTATTTCACAAGTCACACATAAATCATATTTTCCGTTGGATCGTAAAAAATAAATAAGTTAGTTTTAAATTATACAATGAAACAAAGTATAATATACCTACATGTAAAAGAGTTTGTCGGTATAGGTAAATGTGACAATCTAGGTTTGCAGTTACAGAATATTTTGAAAAAAAAAACAAACATTTGAGTGAATGGACTTTTTTCTTATCCACGATCAATTAGACTTTGAAATCTTTTGTTTCAAACATAAAAGTAACCCTTTTTTCGGACGAAGGGTTGCAAGGGGTGTGGCGCATGAACATAAATGTTTGAACTATTTTTAAACCCTCCATTAACAACTGTAAAACTATACATTTATAATAACAAAAAGGGTCAGCGTCAGAAAAAGACCGGTTATTAATGACGAATATTAATTTTTGACATTTTTTACTTTTAAACATAGACAGCATGTTAGGGTAAAGTTGTTTGTTCAGTGTTGGGAAGCCGAATGTTTTTTTCTTTTCTTTAAGACCACCACAGCTAGGGTTATTTGCGCCTAGTACCAATTCATATTTCCAATTTACTTATTATTTTGTGAGTGTTCCGTACTCCCTACCAGAACACTTATGGAATTACTTCGATGTCTGTCCGTCCGTCCGTCCGTCTGTCACCGCCTTTTTTAGACAATATGACACGAAACTAACATATCCGGTCAATAAATTTATAACTACCTACTATTTTTTTTGAACGTCAAGATTCGGCGATTTTCTACGCGAATTTCGAAGCTAAAATGAAGCAAAATATAATCAGTGATCCCTCATTAAGAATTAAAACAAAGTGTGCTCTAATTTCAGAAGAATTAAAATTTATTTAGTATCATTTTTCAGGCGCTATGATGTCAGAGGCGCCTTTCTCTGTCCCGTAAACATATCCGTTTGTGTTTGGAAGCAATAAAAGCCAACTTTAGTTAAAGCAATAGACGGCAGGAAACCTGCATCTTGTTTTGTTTTATTTAAGGAGTATAGAATAACGCTCTAAAAATTTTGTTGCATTGTGTTATTGTGTAGGTACCTACTTCAAAAAGGACACAACCACACAACTAATTTTGACAATACATATTCCCTGGTAAGAAGAACATTATTCACCAAATATTATATATTCTAAGTCATAAGTAAATTACCAAAAAATTAATCATCAAATAGAGCGTATTCCAATGTTTTGAGGATGTTAATACCGCGATGAAGTTTAGCTTTAAATGGATACGTTTGGAGTATATCGATCTATCCTCCCTGCCTGCAACATCTGATGCGTTTTGGTACTATAATATCGATGCAGCTCGCCTATACAATAAACATTAGATTTTATTATAGACAAACCCAACCATGCCTGCGCATTGCAAGCGTCTTATGTCGGTACAATAATTATACAGTTGCGCCAAGCATAATCAGACGAACTCCGTTTTACGAAAATCATAACTTATGGAGTATAGACAAACAACTATAATTGATAATTAATCTTTCAGTGACTTCGGCATGGAAGTATCATAGATCGAATAGGGAAGCCACCCAAAAAAGTGTCGGTGCAAAAGATAAGATGGAGAATAGAGCAGTTCTTCTATCACAAATACATAACCATGATTACAAATGTAAATTAATAATACCTACTTTAAATTTTTAAATTCACAAATGCGTCAGAAGACAAGGTAAAGAAACCTGCTTCGTTTTTTATCTCTCTTTTCCAACCTGACACTGTCACTTACAGTTGTGCCTATGACTGCCCTTCTCTATATCTATGATATCTCTATGGTCTTCGGACGCCTTAATGTCGGTTTTACAGAAACCTTATAACCCCACTGAAACCAGATAAAAAATAGCGTGCACTTTGAGTTTGGATACCCGTAGTATATCATAAGTTTCATCAAAATTGCTCCAGCCATTCTCGAGTGATGTCAGTAAAAAATAAAAATTCAGGAAACACACTTTCAGCTCAGAAATCGCGTGCGGGATGGGGCACTTGCTCACCCCCATTTTGTCGTAATAATAATATATAGCCTATACGTTAGTCGAGGGAAGAAGAACTTTTCAAATCGGTTCAATAGTTCCTGAGATTACCTGTGACAATCAAACATATTATAACTTGTCTCTTTTATCAGTGTAGATTAAAATGAATGAATTCATTCTGAACGTGTTATTACTTAGTTTAACATAAATTCTATATAGAATTATCGCTAGGCACTTGGTAGAACATGATTGAATAAAAATTAATAAACAAACACTTGAAAAATTCTACACATTTATTCATCTCAACGATCGTTTCGGGTTTCTAACCCATCATCAGGAGTTTAAACTAAAACTAAACAGTTTTATAGTTTAAACTCCTGATGATGGGTTAGAAACCCGAAACGATCGTTGAGATGAATAAATGTGTAGAATTTTTCAAGTGTTTGTTTATTAATTTTTACTTAGTTTAACATCCAGGTAGCATTTTTATACGAAAACTCAACATGAATGGCAAAAAAATAATAACTGTAGTCGCTAATTCAGTCGACAATGAATATTATATGCTCTACAAGTTTGTTTGTTTGTTTTTTTTTTTATTAGATATACTAATTAAGACATGGATAATCGTAACTCTAGTGTACTTACTTAATGTAAATTTAGAAACTTTGTGAAATGCCGACATTTATATGAGTTATGTACCATTGCAATGAAACACACGTTTTTATGGAACCGGAGTTTTGTTTATTATAAACATTAAATTATCTTTTAAGATGCAAATAAAATTATAAAAAAATATTATACGCGATTACTCGTAGAGTTGATTGAGTCTGTCGCATCAAAGAAATCCTTTTAATTCAATGTATTACGATGACCAAAAAATTGACATGTTACTTATTAATGGCTAATTTGATCCATTATAAATAATATTTTTCACAATAATTAACAGCACACAAACATCCAATATTCAGTAATCGTCTACACACATACACACACACACTCACATTTCCATTTCAATTACCTACTATATAAATCATAAAAACTCGAAATTTAAATCAGTACCTACTTCACAAACCACGACATAATACACAGTGCTTGGCATCATAATATTATATAGTGTTACGAATACTCAGTGTGTGTTTTTTAAAAAGTAATTAACCACACCTGAAGATGGCAACTCGTTGCTGAAACGCGTAGTGTAAATTCACATGAAGTCACAAGACGGACATAATACAAGGTAATTCTAATACTTCATAATATATATTATAACTTGGTGTTTTGTTTAGAGTTTAAACTCTATTGGTGACTGGTAACCTAAGTTATTTAATTCTGAATTTAATCAGCGCGCGACTAGCTCATGCGGCGCGGCACGGTTCACCAGTATTGAATTGATGTTATTATTAAAATGCCCTAGATTGGGCTTAAAAATCCGACCACCGACCACTCAATACCAAAATAATTTAAAATCCGTAATGGAAACTTTTTAATAATTTTTTCTTAAAATCCGACCACCTCCACTTGACACGTAAACAAACACAAACAAAAAAGAAATACGGAAATTGAAAGATAACGTATTCTAGAAAGCACAAGCCGTTAATTTAGATAAACTCTTATTCAAAACGGTAACTTAAAGACAATACGGGGAAATACACTAAATCTGTCGCCTAACGCCTTGTGTATGCTTTGAAGTCAAATTCATCTTATAAAAACTGAACGGTCTCTCTCGCACTCGTGGGTTAATTTTTATTTTAATCAAATTGTAAAATTATCAAGTTATACTAGCTTTACCCGCGTATTAACCTGTTATAATACATATAATATTTTTGGCAAGCATGCAAAAATCTAAATCCATAAGTTATCTTACGTGGTGAAGAGGAAGGGAACTTTTGGTGTGAAGATCCTGAATATCAAAAAAAGTTTCCACAAAATACCAAATCACGAGTAGGTACTATTTTCTCGACGCAAGTCTCGCTAACCATGTTCGCATTATCACGAGATGATTAAAACTCGTAATTTAATCATGATGATGCTAATATAGCTAGCGAAACGTCCCGTCTTTTGAAGAAACTTGTCGACTGACACCCTTGAAATCTAGATTGAAAATAATTGCTCTGTTTGATATCTTCGTACCTCCTGTACCAGGCGTTTGCACCAATTTTTAAGAATTATTCAAGCAGTTAGTCAATTTTTACGCTGACACTTATGAGACAAAGAACCTGTATTTACATTACGCGGCTACGCCGACACAGAAATGTATTTGAAAATTTTACAAATTTGCCTTCAAGATAATATTCAACAATACCAAAACCATGCAGACGCTAATGACCTCTGTTGTCGAGCGCATATAATTCACAATTCATTCATTCACCAAAACCATGACTCCTCTATAACAAGTCCCCTGCAGTTTTAGGTTGTAATCTAAGAGACGCTAATGACCTAAGTTGTCGACGCGTCTATAATTTACAATAAATAAATAAATGTAATCTGAGAATTGGTAAAAGTATCAATGGATTTAAAATGTATCTATTACTAAAAAATAATAAATTGAAAATATTAATTAGTACTAGTTGTATGGTGACCTTAAAAAATGAAGAAAGAAAGTACCGAAAATCTAGAACATTCTGTCAAACAGCATTGCATAAATAGCTTAACAATATGGTTTGTGTGCTCGATTTCACCCTAGTTGATTTTCTAATTGCCGTTGCTTAAAGACTTTGCGTGTTCAACTCACAAAAAGGTAAAACAGTTAGGTAGGTATATTTTTATTGTAAATTATCTCAAACAATAGTTAATGTTGCCGAACAACTGACTAAATTTACTGTTATTGTATATTATAAAATTATATTCTGACAAAATAATAAACACACAATGATCCTACAACATCCTGCCAGCATGTAGACTACAAGGCACAGGGCTAGGCGGCTTGATTCTTTACCTTTAGTGCGGCAATATTGTACGAGAATTGTATATCTACTACTACCTCTATATAGAGGTGCCTGTAATACAGCACGCCTATAAACTTTATGGTCAGTTTTAAGGTAATAAAACTCTGTAAATGATAATAAAACACTGCCCTAATGCTCGTCCCGTCAACATTGCATGGGACTACTACAACTCATGTGTACACTAAATGTACAAGGTGTTAAAAAAAGAAATCGAAAATTCTAAGGGCATATATTCCGATCAACAGAGATCAGCAATAAAAAGTGGTGGAACCTTTGGTGTAAAGATATGAAATGTTATAATTACCACAAAACACCAAACCATAACAAACACTCTCGACGTACGTTCGCCAACCAAGTTGGCATCATCAGGAGATGAAAACTGTTTTAATCATCTCCTGATGATGCCAACTTGGTTGGCGAAACGTACGTCGAGAGTGTTTCTTATGGTTTGGTGTTTTGTGGTAATTATAACATTTCGAGAGATCAGCAAACCAATCCCTCAGAGTGAGAGATATGAACAAGGTTGCCCCTTGCCAGATGTCTGGTTTTCACCAGGACAGTCCGGTTTTCCAATGTCTTTTCCGGATGAAAATGGAAAGAAAACCGGATTATAGTGTCCGGTTTTTCGAAATTGTAATACAATTAACGGAACTACCCTTTCCAGGAGTAACTTTTGTTTAATTTTTTACCTTTATGCTATAAGGATATATGGAAGAGAGATACTTAATATTTTTCTGTTCTGAAAGAAGACTTTATTATTTATGTTTTATTTCCAAAGAGGGCAAATCATTTATGAGACTAGCTTTGTTACTTTGTTGATTGTTTTTAAGTAATAAAAATCAAATGGTCGCTTTTTTTTGCACGCATTGACATAAACCACCCGCCTCCCCCGCCACGGTGTCAGTTTTTTTAGTTTTTTTTTCAGACAAATCTGGCAACCTTGGATATGAACGACTTTTAGCTTCGGCCTTCGATAAACTAAAATGCCAATGGACTAATATGCATGCTTATTGCAGTGGTTAATCACTGCTTAGCTATGAAAATAAAAGTAGAGCATATTAATTGTCAAGCTATTCGATTAAAATTTCCCACAAATTCCGCTTACAAATAATAAGATAAAAGATTATTTACTACTAAATTGCAAGCATGTTTTTCGGCAATAATCGGATTAAAAATATGAGATGATGGGCCTAATAAATGGTTAATTTTAAAAATAACTTATTTAATATCGCTATCATCGTTGTAGAAATGAAAGTATGAATATTTATTATTTAATTTCAATTTTTACTTCCCACCTCTACTATGGTAGGGAAGTAATGGATTTAGTCCGAAAAAAATATTTCGAGATTTTAACAGATCTTCACGTTTTGAGACCCTAGCAATTGTTTAAGATCATTATCTGACTGATGTCTGTATGTGTGTGTGTGTGTGGTCAATTTTTCGTCTTCGATATCGTAAAAACGGAACAACATACGGCCATGCCGATTGTTCTATTATGTGTTTATCAGCCTTTAACTTAAATCTGATTAGATTTTGAATCAAATCGTTTCAGTGGATCCTGAGATATTCAAAAAAACGTTCTCAATGTCACGTATTAACATAGGTAAAAAAAAAATATAAATGAATTCTAGATGTTATAATATGAAAAAAATGTAAATGTTTTTTTTCTCTAAAATGTACAGTTTTCGAGAAAAAAAATATTTTACTAAAAAAAAATAAAAATTGTACGTAAATCAAGGTAACCATGATTTTTGCTATATTAAGCTACCCATCAGTAGATCACCAAACAAAAAAGAGGGCCATGCTTTTTTTCAAAGAATAAAAAAAGAGTGTTTATTTTTTGCAAATATTTACTAGGTGGGAATTTTTAAATTAAAACTCACTGTAGGTATAGAGTACAGTGACGTCACTCGTCCAGGGCCACTCTAACTACAGGGCTAAGTGGGCTAATAGTCCCGGGGCGCCAGCCTTTTGGGGCGGCAATTTTGCTTGTACTCAAATCAGTTTGACAATGACGGCCCCCGTCAAAGGCTTGACGGTTGGACTTATATTTTAATATATTGACATTTTCTAGTAATGAAAGGTTTGTAATACTTCACCGGTCACCCCGCTCCCGCTTCCCCTCCTGTATGTTTTCTTATGAAGAGGGGCGCATTATTGTTAGTAGCCCACGGGCGCCAAATATCTTAGAACGGTTCTGAACTCGTCAACTTAGAAAAACGTTTTGGTGGCATAAATGTAGCATTGTCCACTGTAACATTGCATATCACCGTATCGACCATTAATTATGGGCGTCAAGTCGTATCGTAAATGTTCACTTTAAAAATTCGAAATATGATTTATGAACAATCATATAATAGTATTCACCTACTACTATTATACAGCTTGTAGAAAAATAATAATATTTCTCGACTTCTGAGAGACACTTTGCATACCCGTGTCAACTTTTTCATAACAAAAGAGCATCAGTCAAATCGAAAATGTCTGCGAAAATAAATTGTATGATTATGAAGTGTGAAATCCCCCTATATTATTAAACGAGTAAATCTTGTATATATATATGTTTCTATGTATCTATATAAATATTTTCTCGAAAACGGCTCTAACGATTTTGATCAAATTTACCGAAAAGTGGTTTCGGGGGGCAAAAAATCGATTTAGCTAGGTCTCATCCCTGGAAAAATTCGTTTTCCTATCGATTTTATCATTTTTAAAAACGGTTTTTTGACCTGTCAAAACATTGTAATATCGTGAGTAGGCTTTGGAGAAAACAAACTACTTTCATTATTTATATGTCAAAATACTCTGACAGAATTTTTAACTTATTTTAAAATAATCCGTGAACTATTTGTATAGTAAAGAATAACAGAAATAAAAACTAAACGTAATTATGTAAGTAGTTTTAACTAATATTTAAATAAATAGATACCTAAGTATGTTATTTTTATATTACCTATATAAAATATGTATATTATGTACGTTAAATATAGTATGACGTATAATCTTACCTAGACTTTTTTTTCTCAAAAAAGAATAACGATTTTGATGAAATTTACAGAATGGGGATTTTTCGGGGCGAGAAATCGATCTAGGTAGGAATCTTGGTCCCAGGGGGAGCAATTAAAAAAAATAGTTTTTTTATTTATAACTCGGTCAATTGTCAGATCGATTCGAAGCCTATTTCTACATAGATTTTGTATAATATATCACAAGGGTTAAAACTGTAAATGAACACTAATATAAGAAGTGTCTTGCACAATATGTAAATAATGACAAATAGGCGGCCCGAAGGGCCGCACTTCTGGCACCGCGAGTCTGTGTAAAAACACATCGATTTTTGAAAACTATTGTTAAGATACATACAAAAAAGTTTTGTTTAAAAATTTGCACGGCGGCCCGAAGGGCCGCACTTCTAGCGACGCAGGCATGCAGTATATCAAAACACATCGATTTTTAAAAACTATGGTGAAGATGCATGCAAAAAAGTTTTGCGCTGCAGGTTTATAGTCTGACGTTTGTTATTAAAAGATATAATATGAATTCTATTTCTTCGAAAATCGATTTTTGTGAGTTTTTCAGTAGGTTAAAAAAAATATTTGAAATTTACTGAAAGTTGCTAAGATGACATCACAGAGAAAAAGTACTTCGATAAAGTTGATATTTGGTATCAATGTTTAAAAATAGATTATTGAAACGGCAACGGGCAAGCAGAATTTCATCTGATTCGAACATTTTTACAAGATATTCAATCTATGAAAATCGGTTTTTGCGAGCTTTTCAGTCAACAAAACAATAACGGCGGTAGATTTGAAAATGGCGACCTAAGTAATATTTACAGGAAAAAATGCTTGATTCAAGTTGATACTTAGTTTTTACGCTTAAAAATACACATAGGTATTTAAAATATTTAACAGAAACAATTATTTAAATTATTTTTCAGAAATAAATTCGTTTCGTAATAATATTTTGAGAAAATAATATCTCACAGCATACAAGTACTATTTTTTTGAACTCATCCGAGCAAAGCTCGGCACCCAGATATTGGAAAATTAATTGAATCCATGAGTTGAAAGTTTAAGCCTCGAAGGGTTGACCGATTTGAAAAATTTCGACGTCGTTGGGTTCAGAATGTTTACGGAATTGTCCCATTTAATTTTTATTTAAATCGGTTCAGTAGTTTCTTTTTTTCTAATACTTAATGAAATTAATTTTTAATTATGTTACCTCATAATATCTCCTGCATTTGTAAGCCGATTTTGATGATTCTTTTTCTAATCAATAGGACACCTACCTACCTTCAGGGTGGTCTTATATAAATTTTACTTAAATTGGTTCAGTAGTTTTTTTTTAATTTTAGTAATCAAATATCAAGAAAGAAGTCGGTAAATAATGTACAAACTATGTATTGCAAAGTCACTAAAAAGCGAGCTAAAAAGTAAAAATAAATTTTTTTTATAAAAAAATAGAATCTCCTTAAAAAAAGCCACTAAATCTTTAGCGAGACTAGTGATTCGGAATGACCTCGACACAAAATTCAAATTCGACACAAAAAAAATCAAACATAACACGAAAATCAAACATGAATACACAACATGTATACGTCTATTAAGTTCTCAAACAAGACGGCCGAGATGGCTGCGTGGAGAAACGCATTATAGCCTACCGTGTATAAGGTTGCAGGTTCCCGACGCGCTTGAAGTAATATGAAATATTAAATTTATTGATTTTTTTTTCTTTACTTATTTTTTCCGTGAAATCTATTGTTCTACATAATAAAAGCTTTGACACCGACATATTAGACTGTTTCTGCATATTATATAAGATCACAGTCTAAGGTTATTGTCAACTTTGAATTTCTGTTCTACAACCCAGCTTTGCGATACTCTTGTATTACAAATAAAATATTAAAACAAAATAATTTAAAGACGCTAAAGAATTGAATCTGTTGTCAGATTAGTTTCGCTATCTCTAACCAATAATGATTTCTGGCTGGCAGCATCACCTGGTCGCCCCATCAATCTTGGTGCCAAGTGCACATAAAGGATGCGACCCCCTTTCTGTGATCCTGAACTTTTAATATCAGTGTAATTTGTCAGTCGGCACAATACCGAATCTAAACAAAGATAGCAAACACGACTCATAAACAACAGCTTATAGGCGTCTTTATTCAACACGATTCTGGATGTATTTTTTCAGTGTACATCATTAACACTGATGTTGGTACAATCATGTAGTTTATTATCGTAGAACGTAGGAATAGGGGGTTTAGAAGATGAAAAGGGGTAAATTCAATTAAGTATTGTGTTATCATCGCGTGTTTATATCATATTACTTTTTGTAAAAAAGGGACCGTATTAATATCGGACTGTTTAAAATGATTAACGGTCTACGAGCTATGTTTTGTAACAGTTGATGAAAAATTGCAATGATTTTCTTAAATTTATACGCCTTATTAATGTGACGCTACGTGGAATCTAAACAAGTGCTTTTTATTGAATTATGTAATTTATGGGTCCTGAAATTTATTATTTATTAATAATCAGTTCTGACATACACACACATACAATCTATACATATATTTATATATTAGTAGTTGTATTGATATCATATTGATAGAGAAACGATTTGGTCACTATAATATGGGTCTTGGAAACTGAATTCTCTTCGAAGAAACTTGAGGCCTACACTTATTTTTAATACGGAACTTTTTCTTACTGCTTCCCGTCGGAAAACTGATTGTTATATATCCATAATTAGTACCCAGTTTATCTGGAAATATGTACCACACTAGACGCGATAATATTAAAGTTTCTAATTTCTTTATTATATGTCACATTTTCCATGTTTTTTAAGTTATGGCATTATACGGTACCTACCTATAGACCGAGAGCTAGTGACAATTTTTTGGTGTTATTTATTCAAGGCCTTATTTTTGTGAAGATGTTGAAGGAGGCATATTAAAGTGTCCTGAGTAAGAGATTTTGCTAAATAGCGGTATGGGAGGGATGCAGACCGCTCCCAACATGTAGCAAAAATAATGGTCACAATTATTATTGCTTAAAGGCTGAAATTGTTTGTATAACTTGTCGGTGACTCAATAATACCATTATAATATTTGCAGATCGATTGGTCAGTATTGAAGGGGTAGGAGATGACCCTGAACATGTCATGTACCCGACGAAATTTATATTATTAGTTCAATGTTCAAATTTTAATATGTTGTTACGGCGACTGTTTTAAGCATATATTTCAATTTGCAGAACAAAATGTCAGTATTTACCCCCTTGCAGAACGATATAAACACCTAGGCGAGCAAGTTACCCTCTAAGAGAGGGGGTTAATATCGACATTTTGTTCTGTAAATTGAAACATATGCTTAAAACAATCGCCGTAACAACATATTAAAATTTGAACCTTGAACTAGTAATATAAATTTTGGCTGCCACCCCTTCAATACTGACCAATCGATCTGCAAATATTATAATGGCATTATTGGGTCACCGACAAGCTATACAGACAATTTCAGCTTTGAAGCAATAATAATTGTGACCATTATTTTTGTTACATGTTGGGAGCGGTCGGCATCCCTCCCATACCGCTATCTAACAAAATCCCTTACTCATCAGGGCACTTTAATATGCCTCCCTCAACATCTTCACAAAAATAAGGCCTTGAATAAAATTAACACCAAAAAATTCTCACTAGCTCTCGGTCTACTATACACCCACAAAAAAGGAAAAAATGTGCAAATTATGAATGAACTAGAAAACTATTATTACTGCTTATCATCATTGATTAATTATTACTGATGTAAAAATTTATCAAGGTTGTATAGGGACATAGGCCCACGAATTAATAATACGATATTGTAAATTTTTGTCACTTTCTAGTTTCTAATTTCAATAATTATATACACTGCAAAAGATAAAGAAGGATGAAAAATTAACACGTCGCTATAATTTTTTCCACTAATCGTTTTAAAAAACAAATATTTGATGATGGTCGTTTCTATTGTTCCAGGTTCACATCAGATCGCATCTAATAATGAACGGCGTGTGTGTGCGCTGGCGCGGCTGGATCGACCTGGAGCGTCTGGACGGCGTCGGGTGTTTGGAATTCGCCGAGGAGCGTGCTGCGCAAGAGGATGCGATGCTGCGCGAGCAAATTGAACGCTACAACCAACGACTGCGCGACTTCGAGGATAAACAGAGAGCGTACAGTCGCGGCCAGCATGAACGAGCTGATCAAGAATTGGAGGTATGTTCTCAATTTTTATGTATTCGCTAATATAATTTGCGCCATTCCTATTATTACTCTAAGTGGATGCCACTATTGCAGTGTTAATAATTCTTAATAATTATAACTATTTGTTTTGGGTTCCGTACCTCCAAACTTATTGAGCCTCCGATGTCTGTCTGCCCGTCCCTACTAACGGTATAGCTAGTATAAGTAAAAATTCGACTGATGACCATCGTTTTTTATTCTTTGAAAAAAAGCATGGCCCTCTTTTTTGTTTGGTGATCTACTCTGATGGCTATAAAAAACACACATTGAGTATTCGTAACACTATATAATATTATGGTGCTAAGCACTGTGTATTATGTCATGGTTTGTGAAGTACTGATTTAAATTTCGAGATTTTATGATTTATATAGTAGGTAAATGAAATGGAAATGTGAGTGTGTTTGTGTATGTGTGTAGACGATTACTGATAATTGGGTGTTTGTGTGCTGTTTAAACACCCAATACTCAGTAATCGTCTACACACATACACAAACAATCCGATGGTCATGAATGAGTATGACGAAGACCTGGAGAAACATTTGCTGCCTGCAAACAATTTAATATCTCTACATCTCTGTGCGGACATTGAAGCAAATTCCATCACAGAACATTCTTGAGTCTTGACCTACCACCGAATAGTTCCATTGCAGTGATATTGCAGGCAGCAAATCTTTCTCCAGGCTTTCGGATTACAGGCTTACATCAGAAAAGTCTAATAATCGCTTCAATACTAAAAATAAGACAGAGCTACTGAATTCTGCGTCAATTTTGTCCAGGATGTACATACCTATGTATGTTGACAGAATAAAACGAAATGTCTCGATTGATTTCAATCATTTAACATAAATCATCAAATGCATTTTATAATCATAAAAAAGTTCGGTGTTTGTTCACCATTAAGAGAAAATAATAACAAACGAGCGCCTATAACAAAGACGCAACGAAACAAAACTGTGCGCCGTCAATTGTTATGTAAGTTTATAAGCAAATAATAGCCATTATACATAAAAAGTGCGTATGCAATACAACATTCAGCATCAATTAGTGAAATCGTCTATTGAAAAGCCGTGCCCTCCGACGGTCTTTGCAGAAAGCGTTGAGTCGGATAAGCGCTGTCACATGTCCTGAGGCACTTGGAGACAATGCAAAGGGGCTCACAGTGCAATCGTACAAATACTGTAACAGTTTATTTATGATCTGTAGTATGTACAGAATGATCCAAAATTATCCAATAAACAAGCCGTGAGGTGGGTCGTTTATTAGGTCTAAAGTGCGATCCTTGAGGTCCACACGACGAACTTCCCAGTTTGATAAATATTTAATAATAATAATTAAATTAGATATTACACAGAAAAGTAATCATTTTAATCATTAAAACATAATTATTATTTATTTTTAACAATAATTAAAAAAAAAACGGCTGAACCGATTTTTATAATATTTATTTCGGATCAAAATAACGTTAACACGCCTCGATTGACACCCTTACGAAGTCGATATAATTTTTTATTCGCGAGATATTGTGTAAAATCTACTTTTTTGGAGTCTATTTGGTTAAGAAAAAAGAACGGCTGAACCGATTTTGAAAAAATTTCTTTCAGATCATATTTACGTTAATAAGCGTCGATTGGCACCCTAACGTAGTCGATATCAGTCCCCAGTTCTCAGGTTCTAGCCCGAGAGCTGGTAAAAGTGTCAATTGGATTTTCAATTTATTATTAAAAAAAAATAATGAATTGAAAATATGAATTGGTGCTAGGCCCAAATAACCTTAGCTGTTGGTGGTCTTTAAAACACAATTTCAATTTACGTACGTACATACGTACACACACACACACACACAGACATCTTTCTAAAAATAGTGTAGTGACCTTGAAACATAAAAACTTGTTATACATTTTGATTTCGATTTTCGGACCCATTACAATAACTTCCAATGGGAAGTTAATAAATAATTTCTTTATTCAATATATCCAGGCGAGATATTCTTCAGCGCCCTTTATTTCTTATTAATGGGCGTGTTTGGCCGAGCTAAGTTCTTAGTCAACTTAGTATAAGTTACTCAGTCGACTTGAGTTTTCGGCTGGGATACAAAAACTTTACTAAAACACTAATGGCCGGTTTATCGTACAGTTTAATCACGGCGCTTTTCAATCACACTGTTAAGTGACGGGTTGCTATGGTAACGAAACACAGCAACCAATGAACATGAAGCTGTCAAAATTTAACAGTGTGATTAAAAAACACCGTGATTAAAATGTACGATAAACTGGCCATAAGTATAACTATATCGTGACGCCATTTTGCTTAGTATAAACGTGACCTATAGCATGTTATGAATATTTGCTTAGTCAGTAAGCCTGTCCAGGCGGAAAAGCGCTGTACTCAGTTGCTAAGACCTTATTTTTTTTAAGCTGAGTTAGGCTAAGTTGACTAAGAACTTAGTTCGGCCAAACACGCCCATTAACTAGCATTTTTCCCGCGACTTGCGGGTCAAGGCGCCGTGCTAGCGGCGGCGCCCCTTTTGGGCCCTATGGCGCCCGGGGCGACTGTTGTATATTTTGTTATGTTAAGTTTGTAAGTTGGCATCACCTTTGAATGAGTTTCAATAGACACACACCAGATGGTGTTTCAGCAGTGTACCTCAGAATGGCGTTTAAGACATGGCTAACTTCTTCTGTGGTAAGCTATTCGTAGCATGTTGTATAATTAATATGTATTAATTAATAAATGAAAGTAGATAAACGAAAGTATAAAACTGCGACAACCTGAGTTACCCTCCCCCCCTCCAAAGCGGCACTGTAGATAACAATAATAGCGATCTATTGAAGTGAAACTTCTATAGCGAGAATAAGTTCGCGAGTCGATAAAACGAAAAAGATTGAATGAGAAAGAAAGAAAGCTGCACAATCAACAACAGTCTATGAATGACGCAGCATATGAACTATATGCACGATGCGTTTGGTTGGCAGTTGGTAATGCAATAATAGGTTGGACAGGCAAAGTAGTCAAGAAGTTTTACTTTTACAGTGTGGTCTCAGGTGTAACACAAGAACAGAAAACTGTGTGATAAAATCTTTGACAGTATAAAAAACAGATCATACTTTTTTTGAATTATTTAAAGTGTATCTTAATTAAGCGCTGCGCTGGTAAATATTTTTTGCCATACCTACTACAAAATAGCTACTTTCGATGTATGTATAGCGGCCTTTAAAGAATCAATTAACAGGCAGGTGTGCGGAAAATGTTTTATTTTCCGAACTAGCGCACAAAATAACGATTGCTATAACAACTTCCGTTTATTCGCTCTATACGCCTGCGTACGCTTGCGTGCGCCTGTCATTACGTACTTGCACGAACTTCGCGACACACTGTAGAAGGAAAGATGGCGACGCAGATGAACTGTCAGATTTTTTTTAAAATGGCGTGGAAAGTAGGTATTTTGTAGTGGGTATGGCAAAAAATACCATACACTAATTATGTCTCGTGCATAATGGTATTACGGTTCGTGTGACTGTAAAAACTCGCTATCGCTCGTTTTACATATACATGTCATGACTCGCCGTAATATGCCCCATTACGTATCTAGACATACAATCTACTATTTTTTGACAGAAAGCTTTGTAGTTTTAACGTACAGATCTGTTTATATATTATGAAATTGTGATAAACTATTTCTTCCTCAAAGTATGGAAAATTTTGTTTAACAAGACATGCAGCCTGTAAAATGTATACAGTTTTTTTAGAAAGACTTGTGTAGCAAGTTTTGTTTTTAAACAAAGTCATAATGTCTTCAAAACGAGTGCATAATATATAGCATTTTCTGTGCTTAATTTTTTACGAAAATATCCACTTCTAATTTTTTAAATTTTACTTCACGTCTGCAAGCCAAATCTAAGAAAACGTTCCTATCACGCACAGCGTGCGGTGTGAAGAACCTCCTTGCCTCATGGCGCGGGCAAGTGAGAAAGAGGACGGTTTCTCTCTTTTTCGAGCATTCCCGAAAAAGCGGATATTGCCATTTGCTATACAAGAGAAACCCTGCTCTTTCTCACTGGCACGCGTCAGATAAAGCGGTTTTCCCGAAGAAGAGTGAAAATTCCCCGTGTTGATTTCCATACGGGAAATTTTCACGCCTGTTGAGCTCTCAACACAACAGGTCATTCGACGCCCCTGATTTGAGAGTGGAGACCTTATATAGGCAAATGCAAGGAGTTAAGAACCATGTTTAGAAATGAGAAGTTGGGCGACGTATATTTGAGCAAGTTGCAAAACTCCCACACCGATTACTGCAAGAACATTACACGTCTGCGTAGTGACAGACAGATGGCAAACATATCAGGCAGCATAATAAATAATCCGATTGAATCGATTATACACCTGCAGATATTCCCTAGCAGAGAGGGTTTGTTTGTTTCTCTGCTTTCAAATGCTTCTCTGTAATACCAGTGCGCGTTTCACTTCAACCCTTTCCGATCTTCGATAGCCTGAAGATAGTATTTTATGTAATAATGTAATTGTTTATAATTTATTTCATCAGTATATTTGATAGTGTCTTTTCAAACGGGATACATTTTAATTAAAACGTATTTTATTTAATTATGACTGAAAATAAAAAGGCCAAAATAATAGTACCTACCATGATGTTATGTTCTTAATAATAAATAAGAAAAAGGTTATATAAATATTCTAACTATAGATAGTGTTCAAAATAATTCATTTTTTGCCATACCCACTATAAAATAGCTGCTTTACATGCATACACATTTGACAGGCCGGTGTGCGAGAACCTATCTTTCCCATACTAGTGTGGGAAATCAAACCATTTCCATAGTGATTTGTGTTTATTTGCCTAAATTCGCCCGCTATTACCTACTATGACAACTACTCTCGGCGTACTATAGAATTGAAGTTGGCGACACAAAATGAACTGTCAAAATGTTTTGAAAATACTGAAAATTAAGTGAAAAACCACTATTTTATAATGCGTACCTATATAACAAAAAATACCATATTTATCTCGTGCGTAATGATATTATGACTCGTGTGACTGTTAAAACTCGCTATCGCTCGTTTTAACATACTATCACTACTCATCAGTAATATACCTCATTACACCACTAGATATACAATCAGCTATTTCAAATCGATCCACCGTGTACATAACATAATATACATACATTACCACACATACGTTACAATAATTTTAATAACAGTAGAAATTCTTTAAAGAGGAAAACTAACTTACAAAGTGAACAAATACATATTTCGAAACTAAAAGCCTTAAAGAAGGTCTAAACTCTGAGGGCATCTCTATCAACCCATTGTATTTACGCATTATGCAAACATTCCGTCATGCTGCAACAGCATTACATTTATCGCTAAGTTTTTTTTTTATTTCAATTAAACGGGTTTATTGGATTTAAAGAGCACCCCTGTGGAATTTGTTTATTACTGTTGTATAGAAAGGGGCAACGCAATATCACAAATACACATATAAAATCATTCCTTGTACAATGCTATGCAATATATTAATGTAGTTCTCCCCCTCAGCAATGACATGATTGAATTTACAATTGCTTCTATCAACAGATACAGAATCTATTACTGGACATAGATATAATACAAACTCCCATGGTCAAAATTAACACACCACTCGGGTGCCGTGCACTGGGGCCCCCAAGCTCAGGGGGCCCTCGGACACTGACCATCAAACCTCATATTGAACCAGCGAAAAATTCTCCCATCTTCAGATAATGTAAATAAAATAGATTGCAACACAACTCATTTGAAACTGAAAGAATACAGGTGAATTCTCAACCAGTTCCGACTTCTGTTCGAAACTTGTGGGGAATTCCCTTGTATTCTTTCTGTTGTTTGTACAGTGTTGCCAACTTGAAAGATTCATCGTCACATTTAGAGGGTTGGCGATAAGGAAACGGTCTATAAAAATAATCCGTTAAATAAATTAAAACTTTATTGCAACAAAAACCTTTTATAGAAAACTTTATATTATTTTCAATTCAAAATTTTTTTCTGTAAACTATTACTTGAAAAAATAATTATATGTATTCGAGTTCCAGTATACACAAGGAAGATATTTGGACACAATTTGGACAGCATACTTCTTTTATGATGTAGGCAAGGGATAAGGACTGCATTTTTTTCAAAATTCAATCTATAGGTGCATCAAAAGGAGGTGCAGGTTTTTTATGACAAGATGTTCATATCTCACAAATCGTTAAAGTGAGCGATATTGAAATCAACATACCACCTTTTTATAAAAAATAAGCGAATCCCCAAGGGGATTTAAAGGAGGTGTAAGGTTTTTTGACATTATGTTCAAACCTCACACAAAGTGAGAGAAATAGTATATTGGTCGAAAGAGGAGATTCCACTCGTGTGTTTTACCGCACTCGCTACGCTCGTGCGGCAAAATCGACACTCAAGGAATCTCCTCTTTCTCCCACTAGTCGCACATAATATTTTGTTCAACTACCGCAAGAAATATGTCATTTCGTGGCTCTGCTGAGCGTGGGCGAAATAATGAGTGACCTGATTGATTCACGATACTATCAACGCTTGCGTAAACGTTCCCCGTAATGAGCGTGGGCGAAATGCTATTTCGCCCACTAGTGGGCGAAATGGCTATTTCGCCCACTCTGTACGATCAACAGTCAGGGAATTCATTATTTCGCCCACTCTCAGTATAGCCACGAAATTACATATTTCTTACGGGTGTTAAACAAAAATTATTTTGCGTTAATAATTTGCATTATCGTCAGTATTTCCTTTGAAAATACCACAGATTATCGTCAAATGTTAACCACAATCACTAAAATTCCCTTATTGCAGAAAAAATGTTAATTTTTTATCTTATTTATAATAACATACAAATATAAAAAAAATATATTATAATAACAAAAACATAATAAACCGACGCCTCTCAAAAATGGCAGTTTTGGAGTTTTTTAATGTAGTTTATAGATACTTGAGAGTAATTGATATAAATTTTTGTGTCATATTATTGTGTAAAGTTTACTATTTTAATTATTAATAAACTGTCGTTAGCGTTCAACAATTAGGGGTAGATACAGCAAGTCTAATGGATGAAAAAATTAGATGAAATAGTATATTGCAATACAAGGGTCGAAACATAGCATTAGCAACGCGTGTAGTTGCTGCTCTCGTACCTCGGGCAGCCAACTTCACACTGGTTTTCGTTCCGAGTAATTACATATTATTTTTCATAATAACTCTGTTGACAATTCGATTTGAGGTACCTGCAATTTGGGCGCGCAAAAAAGCCGTAAAAATATTGGATCTGCAGTCAAATTCATGTGAAATTTATGTGGGTTTATATGTAATTTTGACCTTTTTGAATATTATATGCGAATTGAAGTTGCCGCGATCGCTCTATCTCCCTTTGTTTTTTAAGAACGTTAAAAAACAGAGAAAACCGACAACTGAAAATTTTAATCCCTAGGGTTGAAACTCTCAGTTTCAACCCGTTAAACAGGTACCGAAAATCGAATTTTCAATAACGGCGTTGCGAAAAAGTTATTTTTGTATTTTTCAGGTATAGATGTTATTAAATTAATTTTTTTTAACTGCTCAAATTATATTTTTTGACTTGCGTCGGTTTTCTAGAGAATCATTGAATTATGCAGGTACACTGTAAGAAATGAGAAGGCCGATTACATAGATTATCGATGGTTCATTTGTAGCCAGCGATTAATCTGGTAATAGGCACACAAAGAGACAATGGCGTCGCAAACAGATATCGCCTGCACATCGCGTAGATTCCATAAAAACACATTGCGCATGCGTGGTTACTAATTTTCCATTAATTTGTTTTATATTCATCCATTTTATATATATACATTTTATTTTGTAATTTTTACACACTTTATTGGAATATTACACAAATTATGTAATTTTAATTTACTTTATGTAAAAATCACAAATTTGTTTAAAGTATTTTTACATCCATTTTTTACAGTGTACTCGTCAGAAACAAATAATTAATGTGCGTAAAAAATAGCTTGCGTTATCGTCAAAATACATTCGTCTCCAAAGTATCCAAAATATATCTGTTTATTATTATTGTGTTTGAACGCATTAAAAATAGGTCTGCGTAGTGTTTCGTTAGCATGCTCACAATATTAATACCCGCACGACATTGCACCATATTTAAATACATATTTGGTCGATAGATTTTGATTCTAAAGTACTTTTTCAACAATTTTATCATTTACGAAATGCATAGGACGTTTCTAATGATAGCTCTCTAAAATACTAAATTATAGCAATGGGATCTTTGTTTGCGATTTCATTTCCTCGCAGGTTTTTCGGGTATTTTTTATGGCAACTATCTAAACGGGAAAAAGTGTTTCCAGAATTTTTTTCTGTCTGTCTGTTTGTACCGACATCACCCGAGAACGGCTGTACCGGTTTTCATGGAACGTCGTACACCATCGCAAATGGTACTAAAATTTAAAATATACATAATATACTTATATAGGTACCTACTTTTTATCCGGCTATGGTAAAGTTCCAGTCAACTAATATTAAGGCTGTATGGCACGTATAGTCGCAGACACAAGTTTCTTTCTTGCTCCAAATACTATAACATAAGAAGTACACCGGATTTATAGCAAAAACTTTGAACAGAGCTTGTTAGATATGTAACTAACATATACTAAAAAATACAATTTTTTTTCGGTGATATTGCTATGTGTTTCCGGTATTAAACTATGAAAGCGCGATTTTCCCATAATAGTTCATGTTAACCTCATAATTATATACTTTTTTAAGCTATTCGGTAAGCCGTTCTGAAATTTTGTGTAATTATTGCAGGTATATTAGGAAGTAGGTTATAAGTTTACGATAGTACATTGTGCCACAAGGGAGGAGATGTAGTAATTTCCTCCCGTGTTGCGCATACTACATATTTTTTCTCCTGCCAGGCCGAAAGTTCGCAAAATTGAAAAAAAAAATTATTAAAATTATTATTTTTATTTTATTTTATTATTAAAATTATTACAATAATTTTAAAAGAAATAATTTTAATGCGTAGGAGACAGAAGTAGGTGCGTGAGAGCCGGCATAAGTACTATTGCGCACGCGCACTTGTCCGTACCACGGGAATAAAGAGCGACTTTGTTCCCGCTTGGCAGGGACGAAAGTACGAACTTTCAGCCTAGGTAGGAGAAAAAATTTCATTCATTTCTTGGTGATTTGAGATAGGTGCCATACATCCTTAAAGCGAAGCCTCAGATAAAAGCTAGTCGATAACTTGGTAGGTATTATAAAAATACTAATAACACGTCTGACATATTTTAGGACTACCTTTAAAATTATTTTTTTACAAAAATCTAAAAGTAGCTATTGTTAATGTTTTATTGAAACATAATTTCCTTACCCTATATGAGTCAAAAAAATATTATTAGCGCAAAAGCGTGTGATTAGTAGAATGATGGGGGGTATTCGCCCCGCGAGCATCGCGACGGGTGGCACTCGAGCTACTGACTCTATATACACAAACAAAAGACTGTCGTATATACTCACATCATCCGTCGAACAATCGTCGGGTCGCAGCGTGTGCGAGAGGTATTCGCGTCGTGTTGACATTTCAAAAGGTGATGAGATGAAAAATTTTTCTGAAAAAATATATTCACCCTTATTGTACATCGATTGTTATTTAAAAATTACCCATGTAGCTTATAGTTATAAGTTATAGTTTTCTGATCGGAATGGAGGTCGTTTCACTATTTTTGCCGTTAAGGCCTGTATGTAGGTACTTACAAAATTTATATTAAATTTTAACTGTTAGTATTCCACGATTGCACTTAAGATCTTTAGAATTGCCATTTTTAAAATATCAATAACTCAGTTCTGTAGTTTTTAACATTGGAAATGTTTATGTTCGTATATGGGGGCAGAGTTACGAGTTTTCGTTCAAGGCCAAAAGACAACGGTGTCGCGATCAAGTGAGGAGCAATCATGCAAAATTGAACAAGTGCAATTTTTTCGAAATGTGTTTTATATCATGTCTAGTTAATTGAGAGGTATTTGCGACGATCAGCGGTGTTATTTTTGAGCAAATGTTAAATGTAGAAAAATCCATTTAAAAGTTAAGTAATCAAGCAAAAGTGAACGCGTATATAACAGAAGAATAATAGGGTTATTCCTGACAAAACTAAACAGTGCACTGATAAATATTGTGTGTATAATAAACAGTTAATTATGTTTCATATATGCTGTTATCATTTCCAATGTCCTCGATGGTTGCAAGGATTGCGAAATCTGTGATTTTTTTTTACTTTTATGTCACAGAAAAAATCTTTTTTGCCATACCCACTACAAAATAGCTACTTTCGATGTATGTATAGCGGCCATTAATGACCCATTTTACAGGCAGGTGTGCGGAAAATGGTTTACTTTCTGCACTAGCGCAGAAAATAACGGTTGCCATGGCAACTTCTGTTAATTCGCTCTATACGCCTGCGTATGCTTGCGTGCGCCTGTCATTACTTACTTGCACGAACTTCGCGGCACACTAGAAGAAAAGATGGCGACGCAAATGAACTGTCAAAATTTTTTGAAAATGACGTAAAAAGTAGGCATTGTGTCGTGGGTATGGCAAAAAATACCATATATGTCTCGTACGTAATTGTATTACGGCTCGTGTGACAGTAAAAACTCGCTATCGCTCGTTTTTACATATACTGTTATCACTCGCCGTAATTTGCCCCATTACGTATCTAAACATACAATCTACTATTTCACATTGTTTTTGCAACTAATTTCACCGTATTTTTTACAAAAAACTTAGCAACACTGAACTTTTTTGCCATACCCACTGTAAAATAGCTACTTTACATGCGTGTATTTATGCATGGAATGAGTCAGTTAACAGGCAGGTGTGCTGAAAGTGTTTTTAAAACACACTAGTGTCTGCGACAGCTACTCATAACCTACTAAAAAAGTGAAGTTGGCGACGCAAATGAACTCTCAAAAAAAATTTAAATACTGAAAATGAAGTGAAAATACAATATATTTTTCTCGTGTGTAATGATAATATGACTCGTGCAGTTAAAACTTGCTAAATCGCTCGTTTTAAGATACTGTCATTACTCGTCAGTATTATACCTCATTACGACAGTAGAAATGCAATCTATTAGCTTTCAAATGCGCTGTACCTGTATATAAAAATGAATAAGTCACTGAGGTAAAAATATGTCTTGATTTATTATACTATCACGTATAACATAATATATTTGGTTTTATATGATGCTAAAAAGCGAATGAAAATAGTTATTATTGTAAGCTGAAGGCAATTGTGTTGAATTTGAGAAGTATTTTTTCATTTCTTGTTTTTTTATGTTCTTTGTTTGCAGAGTTGTATGTGTGATATAAATAAAATAGTACTTATTCGATTATTCAGTAAATTCAACGTTCGGCTTCGGCAAAACCTTCGGCCTGATTTTGGCCGAAGCCGAATGTTTGACCGAAGATCCAATTTTTAGTCGAATGTGACCGAAGCCGAAACTTCGGCCGGACTCTGTCATTCTATCTGCCACTATGTTTAGTTTGGATTAAGAAGAAATAAACAGAAGGGTCTCGATCGTTATGTGTCAGCTTTTTCTTCCACAATTGCCTTGTAGAGAGTCTACTGTATCATCGCATGACTATTTCAATCAGCATTGCAAAAACTCACTCTGTGCATTGAGCCACGCTTTATGATTTGTCTACAAACATTTCAAAAGATTCCATGAATGCTTGTGTTGTATATTCTAAACAAAAATAATGTTGTTGAAAAGGCATTCTGCACGCTGAATAATCATCAATAGAATATCAACATTAATCTACTTAACGCTGTCCTGTGAAATAGGGATTTAGATGTTAAAATATCATAAATTTACACCCAAAATATATTCGCATTCCCCTCGCATATTACTGAATTTACACGGCTTTTATGATAATATATATACAAATACTCAAGTGGCTTTACATGCCAAATAATATTAAAGTTAACTATTTCACGGAACTAAAACTTCCTATACTTATTACAGTATTATCAGAATAAATTCTTCGTACCATATAGGATCAAAATAAAGCAATAGGTACTGATTTAAAATGCATTTATTGTACTGACGTTTCGACAATATTTTTTGTCATCTTAAGAGTATCAAATGCTATTAGAATTTAAACAGTAAACTTAAAATTAATGTACCTGTATGTTCTTTATCAGTCAGTATTGCTTTATTTTGATCCTATGCTACGAAGAAGTTCTACTAATTGTAATACATTTAATGATCAACAGTTTCTCACATCTGAGAACAAAAATACTAATCAGTATTGCTTTATTTTGATTTTATGGTACGGAGAATGTTTTCTACTAATTGTATAATACATTCAAGGATCACAAGTTTCTCACATCTGAGATCAAAAATACTACATAAAATTTCCAGTATTTTTCAGTTGGTTGTAAGCCTCTTTTATACATAACTAGCTGTTGTATCCAGCTTCGCTCCTTTTTAGCATGCCTAGTTGCTTGCTTTTGATTTCGCCGAGCGGTTAGATGCAATCAGAGTCAAGCATGTTTTTTCGATTGCTCGCTTTGGAGTTCTCCGAGCAGTTCTACAATATGAAAAGGAGCGTTCAGAATATTTTCTTTATAATAGTAGAAAGTATAATAATGAAAAGAAAAATACAGATAACGCATCTGTGGACAAAAAGCTTCAATTAAAATAAAAAGTAAATCGGTGGAAATCCGTTGGCGAACTGTCGAAAGAAACCGGCTTGTGTTTTAAATATATACTGTGTGCTGATTTGCTTTGCGGGTATAATAGAGATTTAACCCGTAAAATCAAACTTATACGATTTCCTCATTCCCTAATTATTTTAGGAAAAATATCTTCAAATAAAAGTATTAGAACATAAAATTCTGCATCTAAATCATTAAACAAAATTAATTTTGCATGCTTTGTAACGGCAGAAATTTGATATGAAAATGTCAAAATTACCTCAAAAACAGATAGCGATAGCCATGGAACTTGAACAAAATGATTAGGAATTATTCTAACTGCTAAAACGTCATCATTTTGTTCAAGTTCCCAGCACCCGGTATACATTTTGTAGCTCATATGCTGTATGTGTCACTGTGTGTTTAATATAAAGCGACTGAAAAACAATTAGCACATTAATAAACTAAATTCATCAGGCATTCGCTTTAAAATTTCTTGTTCTATTTTTTCTGATTAATCATTGTTGCTTTGACTAAAATTGGCATCTCGATTTTAGTCAGATATTTGTAGAGAAGATAATGTTTAAACTTATAATAGGTAATATTGTTGACAAAAAAAGTTTGTTAGAAGCGATGTAATAAATAAGAAAAGGATATGAGAAGTTTCTAAGTATGTTGATCTTCGCACCCTGCATTGTTAGTCTTCATCGACAACATTCAGTTGTCAATGAAGGTAAACAGAAGAACGGTGCCTCCGTAATGCACGGGCGACGTTGATCTGTCAACAGGCGTCATTAATCCTGACACTAACATGACTAATTGATTTCGTTGTAAATAACAAAAATATCAACAGCAGTTGGTCAAACAGCTCTGCAACTTATGAAACGATTAGATACATATTTAAAATATTCTTTTTTCAACCCAGCGATGTAGCTTAGTGGTACAGCACTAGACTCGCATTTATACTGGGTTCGAATCCCGACGGGGGCAGATGTGGCTAGGACTTTTTCCTACTGCCTCACGTCGAGAAACGGTAATTCCTGTACCGGCCATCTTGTTTGAGGTTTTCCATGGTTTCCCTCAATTATTCCAGATGAATATCGAGATGGTTCCTTAAGCAAGGTCATGGCCGATTACCTGTCAAACTCCTATAATGCTCCCAAAATTGCCTACCTTATCCTAATTTCCTATAATTCCTCCATTCGCATATTGCTATTAAAAAAAAAGTTTAGAAATGTAGAAAACAACGGGAAGTGGTAAAATGGAAAATAGTAATGGTGCGAATGGCGTCTGTTATGATATAACGTCGAGAAACAGACGTTAAACGCATTATTATTATTATTCTTTTTTCGACTAACAAGTAATATTGAATGTTCTAGAATATTCTAAAGTTCATCTTAATTTTAAATATTGGCTCCAAAAGTTTAATCTCCAAAATACTCTTGAAGAAATTAACTTTCATTTTTTATATAATGTTAATTTTGATTTCGACACTATGCGATCACTTAATAATTATATCAATTTTTTTTTAAATACTGTTAAATCCAAGATTTTTCGATCTATTAATAGGCCATTTTAAATATACACATATTGTATTCTGAAGATTTCCGATTAAAACAATATCTTGGTGGCAAATTTTTTATTCAAATTTTGTAGATGTTTTAAATTTAATAGTAAGGATGCATCCACAATAATTTTCGACTTATTCACAAATTAATACTTTCAGTCGAAAACTAGCTAGTTTGAAAAATTGTTATTTCAAGACATTCCACGTTAAAAAATTCGACTGATGACCAGTCCTATACTTCCCACCTAGTAAATATTTGCAAAAAATAAACACTCTTTTTTTATTCTTTGAAAAAAAGCATGGCCCTCTTTTTTGTTTGGTGATCTACTGATGGCTAGCTTAATATAGCAAAAATCATGGTTACCTTGATTTACGTACAATTTTTATTTTTTTTAGTAAAATATTTTTACTTCCCACCTCTACTATGGTAGGGAAGTAATGGATTCAGTCCGAAAACAATATTTCGAGATTTTAACAGATTTTCACGTTTTGAGACCCTAGTAATCGTTTAAGATCATTTTCTGACTGATGTCTGTATGTGTGTGTGTGTGTGTGTGTATGTGTGTGTGTGTGTATGTGTGTATGTGGTCAATTTTTCGCCTTCGATATCTTAAGAACGGAACAACATACGGGCATGCCGATTGTTCTATTGTGTTTATCAGCCTTTAACTTAGATCTGATTAGATTTTGAGTCAAATCGGTTCAGTGGATCCTGAGATATTCAAAAAAACGTCCTCAATGTCACGTATTAACATAGGTAAAAAAAAATATAAATGAATTCTAGATGTTATAATATGAAAAAAATGTAAATATTTTTTTTCTCTAAAATGTATAGTTTTCGAGAAAAAAAATATTTTACTAAAAAAAATAAAAACTGTACGTAAATCAAGGTAACCATGATTTTTGCTATATTAAGTTAAGATCACCAAACAAAAAAGAGGGCCATGCTTTTTTCAAAGAATAAAAATTAAATTGTGTTTTAAAGACCACCAACAGCTAAGGTTATTTGGGCCTAGTCAAAGAATAAAAAAAAAAGAGTGTTTATTTTTTGCAAATATTTACTAGGTGGGAAGTATAGGACTGGTCATCAGTCGAATTTTTTTTCTCGAAAACTGTACATTTTAGAGAAAAAAAATTTTTACATTTTTTTCATATTATAACATTCAGAATTCATTTATATTTTTTTTACCTATGTTAATACGTGACATTGAGAACGTTTTTTTGAATATCTCAGGATCCACTGAATCGATTTGACTCAAAATCTAATCAGATCTAAGTTAAAGGCTGATAAACACAATAGAACAATCGGCATGCCCGTATGTTGTTCCGTTCTTAAGATATCGAAGGCGAAAAATTGACCACATACACACACACACACACATACACACATACAGACATCAGTCAGAAAATGATCTTAAACGATTGCTAGGGTCTCAAAACGTGAAATCTGTTAAAATCTCGAAATATTTTTTTCGGACTAAATCCGTTACTTCCCTACCATAGTAGAGGTGGGAAGTAAAAATAAAATATAAAATTATTCCTTATGCAATTATGTATTTTGCTGGAAGATATATGAGCGGCAGTCCGTTGATAATGTTGCCGCATGTAGAAATGTCGCTAACTAAATGTTTCGTTTTGTAAATTCTAAATCATAATATGTGTGAAATAATTTTGCTAGAGATATTTACAAATATTTATTTCAGAATAATAACAATAATATTATAATGAAATTAACGCTTAAATAAGTCAGCTATCGAAGTGATCATGTATTGATTCTATTGTAGGTTCGCTTTAAAAATATTTCCAAGCTAAATCGAGTGTAAAGGGCCAAATTTCACAAAAGTCCCTTCCGTGTTTAGCACAAAAGATATATAATGCGCTGCAGTATATATCAGGGCTCTTCAACTATTTCTCAGCGAGGTCCATTTATATAATTAAAAATTCAGTTTAGTTGCAGTTGGTACCTAAGCATTATAAAACCAATCGAAGCCAAACTTTCTCGCTCATAATTATTGGGTACTCATTGGGTACTTGCGTGGAATTTTGTATCGTATTTGTATTATACAGAACGAATATACAGTGCGTTTGATTTCAACCAACATATATTGAGTTTACATGTTAAATTTCTCCATTTGATTTACATTGACTTCATGTTATATCAAATAGTACCTAAGCTCATCAAATAGAGATATGAGATTATGTATCTCAATTTGATTTACTTCGGATTCAACTTAAAGAATATAGTAGAACTCTGAAATTTATCCAAAAGTATGATAACGGTTTAAAAGTTATTAAATTGAAAAAAATAATTGTTTCCGCGATATTATTTAATTAATTAATTACTCAATGTAAATTAAATGGAGAAATTTAATATGTAAAGTTAATATGTTGGTTGAAATCAGACATCAATTTGAACAATAGTCTAAAAATTGTTGCATTTTGTAGAGTCATCAATGACATACCGATTTATGAAATACGAATAAAATCTTTGAAGCCGTTTTCGAAAAAATAGCAATTTTCGATTTTCGCTCATCAATAAACTATACCTACCCTTGAGGAAGTAAAGAGATAATAAAAACCCCTCTTGGCGATTCCCCTAAAAACAATAAGTTTACAATTTGGTTTCGGTCCTTTGGACGGTGTATCAGTCAGGCCCCTGCACTACGGACAGACATCTAAAACTCGTTTTTTCGGTATTTAGGGATCATGAAACGTCGAAATTCTTCGAAATCGATCTTGTTCACCATTATACATGGCTGGTTCACTCCTATGGTTGTACAAAGTCCGCCAGTTGGGACGCTCTGCAATGTGTGATACATAATATATGTAGATGGTCTATTTATTACATAAGAGCTGTCGGTCAGTTACATAATAATAGGTTCGATAACTGAAAGGTTGTTCCGCATGTCCATCACTAGAAGGAGGACTAGCTTTTGTTCGCAAACAATAGAACACTACTGCCTAAATATGCACCGGAATCATCTAACAAAGATAGATCGATACGCTGCCATTGATACTATCTGTTTACTTTCCTTTTCTCCTAAACTTCAATTAACAATATCTCATAACCTAAAAAAAGTTAAGAGACCATTTAACATTTATTTTATACAAAAGAATGAAATCTGCACACATTATGCACTTCAGAATGATTTTGATGGATTGCCTGGTGTTTTTTTGAAAAGTCTCTGAGATATGGATACTTATTATGCACCTTTTTTTGGCGCTATCGGCAAATGTGAACTACAAAGCTATTATTTTTCGGAAAAATAACATTCAGTTCTTTTTTTAATTTTTGATGTGAAACATCTTATGTCGGGCTGTGAACAGCCGCGTGAGGGGAAATATGCAACGAAATTTATGGTCCGCTCCTTCGCTGCCGTTCTCCCCACCACTGCGGCACTCTCTCTCTCTCGGCTTCCGCGCGCTCGGGCACGGGAAGAGAGAGAGAGAGTATACATGTAAACGTACTGTAAAGTAAAAGTATATGTATACACGTTTAGGTATGTAATATAGATACGTCGCTGTGTATTTAGTTGCGTTTCTGGCTCAGGCGTCCTCAAACGCCGCAACCGCGTGTGTTACAGTTCAGTATATAGGATTACGTCAGCATAACAGTTAGTTGCTGCTTTTGAACAATATATACTACTACATAGAGAATACCACCGAGTTCAATAACGTTTTCTTTGATGTTTCACATCTGTCGGGGGTCCCGAGACCCACACCCTTTTTTTTATAAAATATGTGTATAATTTTTAATCAATTTCACTGTGTTGTAAAGGGTCCGGCAATCAGTACCGGCAGATTCGAGTAGCCTATGAAATGAAAAATAATTGACGTACGACTGTCAGTTGCCCGTAATTGTTAAATTTATTTCATGCAATTTGTCCAGTTGTGGGTCATTTTTTAGTAAATCAGCGTGCTTTCGTTGTTGAAAATTGTATTCGAACACAGAGCATTGTGCAGACTCAAAGGAATTTTAGGCGTGAAATTGAAGTTGCCAGGCACGAAAGAATACCAAAGCCTTTGGCTCGCGCGGTAAACACACACTCGTTCTGGTATAAATGCAACATAACCTTAGGCTCGTATCGCAAAATCGCGACTGTCATATAATCCGTCACTTAAGACACTAGTTGCATAAATTACTATTATAAAACACAGTGTTTTAATTTATTTATCCTTAAGAACTTTATTTTATAGTAAGTACCTACAATACAGTGACCTTGTCACTTGTCAGACAAAGAGTTTAAACTTAAATGAGTTTAAGATCTTTGTCTGACGAAGTTCTTAAGTGTAAATAAATCATAACCCTGATGTGTTCTATAAAATTTAAAACGTACAATGTCAATTTACGTCAAGTAACGGCAGGGCCGTAGCTAGGGGGGGCATTAAGGGGCAATGCCCTACCTTAAAACATCCAGTGCCCTACTTTAAGGAATTATAAACAAGCCGCAAAGACTGTCACGACAGAATGACAGACTTGATCTATCTGGCATTTGGAAAAACAAGATTAAATTCGTTGGACTAAATGAAGTTCTTCGGAAATTTGATAACATGGCGAGTTCTGTATTTTTTTTTTTTTAATAAATTGTCATTTACCGTTTTCTTGCTTTTGTAATTTGATATCACCAGATGAGGTGGGCAATCCAATTAAAAAATTGTAGTCTTTTGCTTCAGCCCTACTTTAAACTTTCAGTGCCCTATCTTGAATTCAGCTCTAGCTATGGCCCTGAGTAACGGTTGAATTTATTATAAATCTAATGTCTGTTTGAAATTACATATTTGAATTTTGAATGAAACTATAGCATAAAACTAGTGATCATAAAACAACAAAATGGAAGCAAAATTATCAAAAACGTGTTCTATAACAATACATACGTCGATACAGGAGTTAAATGAGAAAAATCGTCTTGCGTATATTTAAATATGTTGATATAATGAGCTTTCTAACAAAATGCTACTACTTATACCAAAGGCGGCTCGTCTGAGGGAGGAAGCCGCGGGTACTTAAATAAGTAAGACTGTGAATCGTAGACAAACATTTTTTATACAAATCTTGTAGAGGAATTGTGTCCTCTACAAGATTGATAATATCCATTTTTTACTAAAAATGAAACGGAACTGAGAAATTCACAAAAAACCGTCTATCATGAACTTGAACCTCGAATATCTGGCAACGCTGGCACGATATCGATGGGGACTTTTTACTTGTTTTTTAAAACACCATAACGAAGGTGTATACAAAAATTCAGCTAACTGGGAATTATTCCGCAGATGGGTGGTTTTTATGTCTAAAATTATTGGAATATTTATGATTTTACTTATATGAAGTTAAGGATTCATTTATAATAATTATAAATATATTGAAATAATTTTGTGACTATTTACGACAAAAAGTGCAGTACCTATAGGTACTTTTAAATTTCTGCATATGAAAATATACCCGTACTTCCACCATATATACCGTTTTCTTCCACCATATTTTTCGAATATTTTTTGAAGATCATAAAAATATTCACTGTAGTTAAATATAGCTGGTTAAGAGTCACAGACTGGAAATTCGTTAATGGACTTAACAGTTAAGCTAATATAGGAAACAGAAACGAAAAATATTTTCTAATAAATTGAAAGCTATATTTTATAAACAAATTATTTTTCATTTATTGGTTAATAACAAATTCTTCTAAATTTATGGAGGATGTACCATAATAGGATTTAGTACTTATGTGTTCCTGGCGTTCTTTTTAAGTCGAATAATTCTTATAAACACAAGGCATATCTGGACTTTTCAAAATGACCCCCTAGCTAGGCCCATTGTGACCTTTAGTTTTCTCGCACTTAAAAATACTAATAACTTCGTAACAAATGACTTTATAGACACTACTTGTTAATTATAACTTTTCGAATTAAAATTATATCAGGATCACAAACTTATACCATCTAGGTACATCGAATTGTGAGATATTTTGTTTTCAGGACTACTGTTTGAAATAATATTAGTAGATTGTATAAAATTTAGTGGCGTAATGATGTATATTACTGATGAGTCACTGATACTGATAATTGATATTGTTAAAACGAGCGATAGCGAGTTTTAACAGTCACACGAGTCATAATATCATTACGCACGAGATATATATGTTATTTTTTGTCATACCCACTATAAAATAGCTGCTTTTCACTTTATTTTCAGTATTTTCAAAATTGTTTGATTTCCCACACTAGTGTGGGAAAGATACGTTTCCGCACACCGGCTTGTCAAAAGTCACTTTACATGTATAAATACATGCATATGAAGCAGCTATTTCATAGTGGGTATGGCAAAAAAAATTACGTTATGAATTCACTAAAAATATGAAAATAACAGTATTGGAGCTTTCAGCAGTTTTTAATACTTTTATTCTAAAATGTATTAACATTTTTATGTAGCATATTTTTGCATTCCTTACCTTTGTAAAAATAAACAGCTTTTTGTTGATGAAACAGTGCCTCAGTTGAAGGGATTCTCCGACCATGAAGCATGCGTAGCATTGCGGACCTCTGTTCTCCGAGGGTGGTATTGTCGGCACGTGATCAATATCGGAAGGGCGCGACCCTTGCAAATTAGAGGGCGCCCTTGTCTGTACTCCACTCACTATGCGAAGGACCCTATACGCTTCTTAACATTTCTCTATACTCTGTACTTCTAAAAATGAAATTTACAGTCCGAAAATATACAGTCTGAAATAGACAATACTTCAGATAGTTCAAACCTATATAATGTCTTTTTGTAATGATAATAATAATAACTATTTATATAGCATTTTAAAAATGAATACATAATATTAACGTTGAATCATTACATTTTATAAAAAAATATTAATTGTTACTGATATACATATAATATGATTTTATACTTATCGGTATTAAAATGTACAGACAAGCATAAATGTTAAAATTAATACAGCTGTTATAACTTTGTCACTTGTTAGTACTAGCTGAATATTTAATAATTTAACAGCACTGTTAATTTATACATTATGGTACAGATTTACAAAAACTGATTGAAATAAAGGTGTATAAAACTGCATTGAAATAATCTTCTCGCTGTTGTAAAAATGTTAAGCTGATAAAAAACATTTTAAAAGTTATTCATTTTATTTTTATCCATCTTAAGTTTTCAGAATTCACACCTAATGTTTTTAATAAATAAAAACATTAGTAAGGATTTTTTGGAAATTTTTTGCAGTCAATTTATTTATTTGAAAGAGTTTTATTTATATTAAACGTTTCGCCTTTTTAGGCATCATCAGTAATATTCTGAAATGTTATACATATATACATTAAAATGAACAAGTTATAATAAAGTATTTGAAAATAAAGATAAATGAATGAATTAGATTCAAGATACTTACATTTTATAGTGAAATTATGATTTATGAACATTATTTGAACGATGTTGTTATTAGCATGGATTTTAGACAACTGTTTCTATTTTTAAAATGAAAGAAAGTTATGGAAGCTATTGTAAGTGTATTGTTATATTTGTATGCAAGTGTGTATACTTGTATTCAGGAGTACAAATTGTATAGATAAGGGAATAACTTTAGGAGGTGTAAAAATTAGTGCCCGGTTTATCGTACATTTTAATCACGATGTTTTTTTAATCACACTGTTAAATTTTGACATCTACGTGTTCATTGGTTGTTGGGTTCGTTACCATAGCAACCCGTCATTTAACAGTGTGATTAAAATGTACGATAAACCGGCTTGATGTTGGTAAGTTCTGGCAGTTCAGGTTCTGAACTGGTTCTGACCTTTCTTTTATTAATAGGTGATGGTCTGATTGAGACTTATCTTTGGCCAGTTGCTATACTATACCATCCAGTTATCTAACTGAATGTTTTTCATCTTAATATGCTAATCTAATTTGGTCGTATTTCTACACTCTGAATAGTATTACGATAAAATTAGCTTAGTATAAGATGAAAAACATGCAGTTCGATAAATGGACAGTATTAGCCCGTTTTTGAAAAATAATGTAGTATTGTAGGCTTATAACCGAATGTATTTTATAATTAGATACTCCTCGACGTTTTTAGGTACACTTTGTGTATGTTTGAAAATAAATATGTATTCCATTCTATAAGTTCCTGGTTCTGAGAGCTCTAAAGTCTAAAGCATTCGTTGACAATTAATAATAGTCCAGTTCAGATTGTTCGAAAAGTTCTAGAACCGTTCCAGGACTCTCCAACAAACATGTAACAAAATATGTAACGTATAAATGAATGCAAAGTTTGCATTTGTGTTAGAAACACCCATCGAAATGACGTAACAATATGATGCAACAATGGAAAAATTCATTTTTCAAACTTATGTCACCGTCGGGACTCTAACCCGAAACTTCCACTTTCGCGGTGGCTAAGTTGACAATTACTCTACAGTGACACGTTTTTAAACAATCAATTATTTCCTAATGAAGCAATTTGTCACTGAAATATCACTACCTGCGAGAGCTGATTTAAGCTAGATACTACTGTAGGTTGTACCATCTCACATGCGGGAGCTAATATCACGGGTGATTCTAAGATGAAATATCCATTTTCAATTATAACCTTGAGTCATAGAATGTTTTTCTATTTTATCAAGGCGAATTAAATCGGAAAATCTCTAATCTTTTGGTTGATTATCACCATATATATAATATACAGAAAATTGTTCATGCGGTTAATATGTAACGATAACTTCAGTTTTGTGTGTCCGGAGTATACATAAAAGAGTATTAGACCAAGAGGCGGGCGTTAATATATGAAGCTCATTTGTGACAGGATGAAATTTTCAGGGAAGGTAGTATTAATTATGACAAAGAAAAAGCGCTAGGGTTGCCTAGTCAAATCCTGGTGCGACGGCCGGGATAAGCCACTTCCGGTGCAAAATGTCAATTTTTATATGTATATGTATATATGTATAAATTCAAACAGCTCAAAATTACAAAGTGGCCCTTTGTCCAGCATGGTAACCATAGTTTTTAAGAAAATGACATTTCGAAAATTATAAATTGTTAATAACTGCTCAAAATTGGATAAAATATAATAGTTAAATCCTGTATCACGGAAAAGAAAAGTTATACATTTTGTAAAGTAGTATCAGTATATGCAAAAATTTAAATTTTTGATGTGAAACATCTTTAGGTACGGGTGTAAAGTCGTTTAAATGGAACGTCGCCAAATGTCATTTGTTATTGCATTTTGAAACTACGTGGTCAATAATTATAGTTTTTTTACTAACATTATCAGCGGTAATGTGTCATGCATCGTTTTTTTTTTTTTTTTTGTTATTAAAAAAACAGATAGATTATTATGTATTGTTTTTTTTCTTATTGAAAAATTATTAATGTGATATTCTTTAGCACCTTACCTATATTAAAAATGTTAAAAATTCAATTTTCAACAAAAAATATCTCGCATTATTTTCTAATTTAACTAGCATAAAGAGATACCTTTATTAAAAAAAATATATTTAATTTTTATTTCATGATTTTCTTGACTTTTTTTCAAAGCAACTACCTTAAACTACGTTTTGTTAAAAAATGTTTACATAATATTATTGTAAAAAAAAAATAAATATTTTAATAGCACGTTAATATTTGTTCGGAACATTTTTGAATAGTTTAATGTATAGTAAACTATATTGAAACTCATGTCGATCACTCACGTATGTAATATAATAAAATTAAAAAACCGGTTGATTTGTGAATCAGAATTGTCAATCATTGGCAATGTTTGCCTTCTTCAGGCCTAAAATTACATAATTCTAATAATGTAATTTTTAACTATTTTGTTGCCTTCTTCAAGCCTAAAATTACATAATTATAATAATGTAATTTTAGGCTTGAAGAAGGCAACAAAATAGTTGCTGAAAAGTTGCCATAATAAAGATTGACAATTCTGACTCACAAATCAATCGGTTTTTTCTTTTATTATAGTAAATTATTATTATTTCCCATTTTTTCATTATAGTTATTTTGGTTTTATATTCGCTTAGTTAACTTTATACCTGTGTCTGATTAAGTTGAATTTCAAGAAAAAATATTAATCGAGGTTCACTAAAGTCAAATGCTTCAATTAGTTTTTAGTGTCAAACCAAATTTAAAATCACAAACAAAAATCAACCTTTTTTCTCTTTTCGAAACAAACTCCAAACCACCTTTTTTAAAACTTTTATTACAGGTTACTACGACCTTCAAGTAAGTAATTTATACTAATTTATATAAGAGGTGCACGTTGAATTACGTTGAAAAATAAAAATAAGAAATTGCTACCCTAAAATACATAAATTCTTGGGAAAATTGTCAATACCAGATTCAGGCAATTCCTGCGTAATTATACGGATATGAGTTAGAAACCAAATGCGTTGAAAACATAAAGTTATAAATAACTAGACATACGTATGAATGTTTGCCAAACACAAGGCCGATAACTCATTTCAGAACGGTTACAATATATAAGTATACATATATACATAATGTTATTTGACAGCTTTAAAAATGTCAAAAAAACAAATATAATTTATAAGTTTTCAATGTGTTACCCAAAATTTCCTTAGGCAACCCTATGTATTTCAATACAGCTCTTCGAGATCTACAATATGGCGTCAATTGTATACTGTCATATAATGACGAAAGATAATTATGAGCTAATGAAATATGTGTATTTTGCACCGGAAGTGAGCTCCTCCCGGCCTTCGCACCAGGATTTGACGAGGCAACCCTAGCACTTATTCTTTGTCATACTAGATTCTACCTTCCCTGAAAATTTCATCCTGTCACAAATGAGCTATATAAATTTACGCCTACCTCTCGACCTATATTCATGTAATATAATATATGCATGAGTACCAATATAATACAAATCTCTATGAAAATACTCTGCATATTATACGAACTGTCAAAGATCACTAACACAAATACTTGAAATAGATGCACGTATCGTAGGTGCCTCGATCTATACCATTGATCAATCACCCAAATCAAAAAGGGCCTTCGTTGTTAATTAATAAACGATTTGCAGTAAATAATTTACTAAAAAAATATTTCATATTTAATTGGAGCTCTTAGAAAATCAAAAAGAAAAGTGAATGTTTTTGTTTTTAACGTTTTATTGACTGACAAAAAATATAGGCTGCGCTTACGCCGCTAAGGCACCTCCAAATGCTTAATCCGCCACTGAATCTATCTACTTTGCTAACTACAACATTTTGTGGGCTACAAAATATTGGACTATCATCGGAGTACGCAGCTGGGATTCTAGATGGTAGCATGTATGATAGATGGTGGCTGAAATTATAATTAGCGCTTATAGGTTTGCACAACGAAGCTTTGATCCTAGCATTGATACAAACTTAAATCGCGTTTGAAATGTCAGATAGCGAAGATGAATATTTGTGTTCTTCTGCTACAAAGTGGTATATTTTAAATATAAATTTGGGTAGGAGCTATCATGTCCACTCTATTAATAGAAAACGATCTAAACATGGCGAATTTCATCATTTATACCAAGAATTAAAATTTTACCCAAACCTGTTTTTTGAATATTTACGTATGGAACCTAACACTTTTAAATACGTCTTAGAAAAAACTCAAATCAAATTAAATAAAAACTGGCAAAATTTCATTTATTAAACTAGTCACATCCATTGCGAAACTTCTAACGGCCATTTGACAGTAATTGTCACACGTTGATTGTAGTAGTCAGCGCCCTGAAAGAATGGTGAGATACATTCTTGAATCTAGCAGCTCTTGTAACAGCGCTTATACCTGCTACACTCACTGCTTCGTTGTGTACGCTCGCATATTATATGACAATGCGTTAATTTAAGTAAACCCTGCTATGATCTACGCTACCATCTAGAATCCCAGCTCCATACTGCACGTACCTTTAGACAGTGCAATGGGAAAATCTAAGAACCTGTATGCTTTACATTAATTTATTGCTTTTTCGCTCCATTAAGCTTGTCAGTAACTAAGTATTAGTCAATTGTAGTCACTGACTACAATTTCCGAACTGAACTATAGTACCTATACATTTTTGATAAAAAATAAATATGAAGCTGTGTTAGCTCGTCCCCTATAGAGAAAGGCCATCCGGTCTTTATTCACATATTCTAAAGAAATTGTAAATAACATACAGGTACATTTTTTTAACAAACTAAAATACAGATTTGTCCTGCAGTCCATAAAAAATCGTAAAGCACACATACTGATCCGATTTTAGAAATAATAATAATTATCTAACGACAAATCTTTTCTAATGTATGTAGGTACATAGCTGATACTTTCAAGTTACAATAAAAAGAAGATGCTACAGTGTCAATTGTCACTATAAAAAACTGTATACTTTGTAAAAAAGTGCCGCCGTTCACATGTTTATAGTTGATCCAATAGGATTAGTCGATGCGCCTTTTGTTGCGACACTCATTTGTTAGTTGTTGTGACAACGACGATCTAGTAGTTACATTACAGATAATTACAGGGTATCATCCGTTTGTCTCCCTTCTTAATCTTTAAAGATGCACTCCCCAGTTTATTTATGTATCTTAATCTTCCATTCTTTATTTTTCTTTCTTTACAACAAATTTATGAATCGTGTCATTTGAAAATTATAGAGTTACGAAGTATTGAAGCATAGATACCTGCACTTTAAATGCAAAGCACTTAAGTGCTACAATATTTTTGGAAAGTGATATTTTAAAATGTCTTCCTTTTGAATTATTAAACTTCTATATTGCAGTAGATATTATGTTCATCTATTTATGTAAAACTGAATACCTATATTTCAATTTGTTATACATGTTAAAAATAAATACAGTGATAGTAGGTACAGAAGGTACTAGGTACTAAATACCTACTATTTACAAGAAGGCCATGGCGTCCATAATTAAACGGTTTTATTTTTTTTTTTTAGCTTGACTTTGTATATTTGTTTAGATATTTGTTTCAAATCTTGCGACCGATTTTTCACCCAGTTCCCGTTATCCGATTGAGTTGAAATTTTGCACACACGTGTAGCTCCGGTGACAATACATTATGGTACCTAACTAGCTGGTCGACCCGGCTTTCGTCCGGGTGTAAATCGTACTTTTGAATTTTCACCCACTTCCCGTGATCCGATTGAGTTGAAATTTTGCACACATGTGTAGCTACGGTGACAATACAATGTTATGGTAACTAGCTGACCGGCCCGGCTCCCGTTCGGGTGCAAATCGCATTATTGAATTTTCACAGGCAAAAGGTTACGTTTCAGTAGATCGGATAAATGTAATAAAATCAGACTAAGCAAATAAAGTACACTAAAAAATAAAAATAGATAAAAAAAACCTTTAAGTTAAACGGTTTTATAATTGTACTAAAAAGAAAAAAAATATTTAATTTAGGTTCATAAGTATAAAAGCGTGGGTTTTGACTGTAATAAATTATCATAGAGTTTACGACCCACGCTTTTATACTTATGAACCTAAATTAAATATTATTTTTTTCTTTTTAGTACAATTATAAAACCGTTTAACTTAAAAGTTTTTTTTACCTATTTTTATTTTAAATTGCAGTTAGGGATTATCTGGAATTTTTAAGGAAAGCATAAATTAAACTAAAATTAAGTTTTTTGATATATTATGATAGAATGCGGTCGTTACTTGATGTAAATTAATGTTATATGTACATTTTAAAAATAAAATACATTGTTTTAAATAATTTACACTTAAACAATTTATTTTTGACAGTTGTATCGCACAACAGATTGGCTTCGTCAGAAAACAATCTTAAACTTTAAACCGCTGAACAAATTTGAGTATTTTCAGGAATTGAGTAGACCCATTAGAATTTTAATTGTGTTGCTTCTCCCGGACCCGTTTCATTTTAAAGGAATTCAGTAGTGAAACTGGCCTTATTTGTCACTACGACCGCCCACACCAGACCCCAGATCGGCTATTAGGTATTTAAGTTTAAAAAAAAATATCAATTTTTTAATTTTTTCTAATAACTTAACATAAATAATATTGAAAATCGAAAAGAAAAAAATTTTTAAAGCTATAGATAAATTACTAAAAATTAATTAAAATGTATAAAAATTTAAAAAATATCACGTGACTTCAAAACGCGCCAGGAATGTTTGTGACGTCGTTATGTTAAAATGTGTCTGCATTTGTTGGTATTTGTGTATATGTATTACACATACTATCAAAAATAATAAATTTTTAACTTGGTAACCATGGATACAAAGACCATAGATAACATATTGACGTCACACGCGTTCGGATTCTTTCGGCGCGTTATCGGAACTGAGTTTAAAAATTAATTTTTATTTAAATATAACTTTTTAATTAGTAAGCAAAAAAATTAAATAAAAACAGTTTTGCTATAAAACTTGTATGTGGTCCTTCCATTTAAGTAAAAAAAAAATTCATTAAAAACCTAATAATTAGGTTTTTAAATGAATTTTTTTTTTACTTAAATGGAAGGACCACATACAAATATTTCACAATTATTGTGAAATATTCGTCATTGCTACCTTTCACTATATTTCTCAAAAATTTTACGATAAATTGCCTATATAAATAAAAAAATTGCCTGAAACTCTTTTTAAAAAGAAAATTAAAGTACTCTTGACTGAAGCGTGTCTCTATAATGTTACTGAATTTAGATTTTAGAATATAATTTTTAACGTGTCTTGTAAATTTGTCAGTTTTCTTTTCACTTGTCACAAAGATACCTTTGTATCTACTATCTCTTTTAATGACTAAATAAATATATAGGTATAAATATCAATATTATGATTTTTTAATTTTTTTCTTTTTAGTTTTTGTTACGCAGTCGGGTTTTTTATTTTTTTTTTATTCATATATATAGCGTCTCATTGTCGTCATATTAAGTTTTGATTACTGTCATGTCTTTAGTGACATTCGGACAGTTAAGACAAATCGATTGACGTAGAAATCATCAAAATCGGCCCACGCGTTTGGTCTTTAGAGTGCCACAAAGGAACAAACATACATACATACATACATAGACTGATAAACACAATACCCTCCTTTGCGTTGCAGTCGGGTAAAAAAGCGAGTAAATGTCCAAAATGAGATAGATAAGAACTCAACACTTTCATAATGGCCATGATATTTATTTTTTGATTATTTTTAATTAACATATGTTTGGCTGAGTCACGTGCGACCGATTATATGGTAATCCTGCAGAAATCACAGTGAAAAGCTCACTTGTTTTTTATGTACACACAGGAGTACAGCCGATATGCTAAGTACCTACGCGCACAGTGAACAATAACGAAGGGTTGTTGGAACGTGATTGGATGTTCGATAAACGGCTTAACCGATCGATAGAAATGTTTAATTGGCTTAAATTTAAATTAATACATCATATTTAAAAAGTCTGATATAAAAATGCGTAGAAAAATACTAAGTGAAATGTGAATCACGTAGTTTCAAAAATAGTTAATTTATAAATTGACAATGAGCGTCCATATTGTATAGGATATCTTTGGAGAATTTTAATAAAAATAAAATAAATTCATGGATACGTACTATGTTTTGCAGTTTATTTGAATAGTCGACTCTCGCATGTAGTGTGTTTTCAACTTGAAATTGCTATATATAAGAAAAGATCGGTTTCCACTCTCGGGCACTGTGGAGAAATCGGTAACTCACCTAGCCGGAATCTGGGAGTTTCGGGTTCAAGTCCCGACAGTGGTCATTTGATTTTTTCTTAGATATAGCTCAAAAATCATGGCAGCCTAGCTGTCTGAGAGATTTATTATTTTCACCTCTAATAATTAGAGGTGAAAATAATAAATATATCGATTTAAAACCCCTTTATATCCACACCATATTATTTACATAACAATTATTGTTATGTGAATAATATGGTGCGGATATAAAGGGGTTTTAAATCGATTGATTTTATCATATACCAATTAAACATCTTAAGACTAATTAAAGACCTACGTTCTTCTTCAACGTGTAACTTCTAAATTTTTAAAGATATCGATATAATAAACAAAGTGTTATTTAGAATGAAGAATATATATTTCCAATTTAAAATTCGGTAAAGAACATAATAAATACAGCTAGAGTAGTAAAGGACAATACTTTTAGATATGGATTTCCAAGGCGACGAAAGCGTACGACTTTCGGACCCTTTTTCTGTCGATGCCTTTTCACTTACACGAAAATACACTCACAGACAAAAAATTGCATTTTTTTTGTTTATTTCTTTTTTATGTACTTTTTTTTGCTAAATGTCTTATCCTAGGGTGTTTTACGTATAGGTACTAACTTTCCATAAAGCTGACTAGGCCAAGGCATAGGGCGGCCAATCTGCGCCCGCAGGGCCGCCGTAAGCGGGCGTGCAAAGCGTGCACCGCACACGGGCGGCACGCCCAGGGGGCGGCAAATCGAGCGACTCATACCTAATTCAAGTCATTGTACCCCTGGCCGGTCGACTCCTACGCAGAGGGCGCGCATAGGATACCAACTTGGGGCGCCTAGCGCGCTCCAAGGACTCCTTGGAGCGCGCGAGGCGTGCCCGTTGAGGAGATTAGAAAATATGTCATAGCATAGAAAAAAATCCGACCGAATGACGTTAAAACCGCCATCTATTGGCATCCGTTAAAACTAAGAATCTTAGTTTTAAAATACTTAAATGTTTTATCTTCGTTAAGTTGTTTTTTTCCCCACCATAATGAGAAAACATTAATTATCCTTTTTTTGACAAAACTCAGAACATGAGAAAACATTAATTATCCTTTTTTTGACAAAACTCAGAGTAAGTAGTCGTAGGGCGGCATAATCGGTATTGCACGCGGGCGACGAAACAGCTAGCGGCGGGCCTGTGCGCCCGCTATCTAGCTGAAGCACGTGCGGGACGCGGCGAGCGCTGTGCGGCGGCATGCACTGAGAAAACTCTATATGGTCTTATAACTATCAGAGACAGAAATAACTCAGAAATAAAATATCTCTAACGGATTGACCCGAACGCAATGCTGATTTTCGTACCAGCCGCCCCTTTCTGCGAAATGTGAAGTTGTTCGTAACAACTTCATATTTCGCAGAAAGGGGTGGCTGGTACTGACCGGCCTAAACTGCTAGTTCACCTTTGGGTACTAATGGTCAAATAATTTACATTAGCGGCCTTATAACAGATTTGTATAGGAATACGTCATAACGTTTTAAACGAAAAGAAATAAACATAAAAAATATGCAATATTTTTGTCTGTGAGTGTATATTGTAAGAACCAAATTTTTAGATATTCATATAGGTATGGAAGAATTTTAATTTTTTTTATATCGAAGGTAATAGATTTTTGTGAAAACACATTTTTGGAGTAGGTTTATCCCTTCAAAAAATTTAGCAGAGCTGATGAATTTTAATAGTTGAGTTTTTAGTTATGTTAGCTAGTTGACCACACTCGACAATTTCTCACAATATCCTCTTTGATTCGTTGTCTTTCCTCTATTTTTCCTAATTCGCCTATATCGTTGTATCAAAATTTAAGGTGTAGGTCGTGTACTTATAAATGAATGAATTGTAGATTATAGACGCTCGACAACAGAGGTCATTAGCGTTCGTGTACTTATACAAGCACGGTTTGTATGCATGTATTTATTTTTATTTATTGTAAATTATAGACCCTTCGACAACTTAGGTCATTAGCGTCTTGATTACATTAAATAACAATTAACTTAAAACTAAATGACATCACAAAACATCAATGAGCGGAGGTGGGATTCGAACCCACGACAGTCTGATCCAGAGGTTGCGACGCTAACCACTGGACCACACTGTCCTGTTTGTATGCATGTAGGCATATCAACGCGTCCCATGCATACAATCTGTGCCTGCATACGTTTATGAGTCACTCCTTAAATTTCGATACAACAGTATAGGCCAGGGGGTCGGCAACCTGTGGCTTGCGAGCCGCATGCGGCTCTTATGATGTCAAGATGCGGCTCTCCAGTTCCATGCGCAAATATTAATAATTATATTATTTTATTTTTAAAACTCATAAAAAATATTATACTGCAAAAAAAACTTTCAACAGGATAAAAACACTCAACAGAGAACAGTGAGAATAGGTGGAGTAGAGAGTATACGGACAGCTGACATTTTTTAAATGTGGCAACACTGTTCTGTTTGTTTAGTTATTGGTGCAGTGTCGTCAACGGTCGCAGTCACAACTTTTTTCGATCAAAAAGTAAATATTATTCAATAATAATTTATAGTTATATTATTTGATTACTAATTTTATTATTCTTGCATATATATAGCTAGCTAAAATACTTTAATATGTTTTGTGCGAAACATTTGTATGTTTTTATATGAATAAATATTATTTCATATTTAAAGCTATTATTTTAAATCAAAAATCAAATTTATATACCTAATCCTAATCAAATACCATAATTTTGAAATAAAAATGTTAGTGACTCTTTAAAAACTGGGAAATTTCGTAAATTGTAACTTGTGGCTCTTCCGTCTCAAAAGGTTGCCGACCCCTGGTATAGGCCCCTAGACTAGCATTTAAAAATGAAATATATTTGTATCAAACTTATTAACACATTTTCTTTTGTTACAGTTGCGGATGGCAAGCAGTCTTCACGGAGGTCATCATGGCGGACACCACGTAGCCGGCGCGGCCGCTCACCACGCAGGAGGCGGCGTTAGTAGCCGATGTCACGGACCGGTGCCCCCCAGACACGGACTGCCACTGCAAGTAGGCCTTCCTCTTACGCCGCCATAAGCGTACGCACATATTTTCAAATGTTTGGCTCGACAATGCCAAATTACTATCCTAATAATATTACATTATTTTGATTACCTATTATATAGAGCGGAAGTTCAACTCGAAATCTGCTCTATGTCTATTATTGTACAGCAGCGTGCTCTTTTTTTAATATACCTACGCCTCAGTAATGTCGGTTGCCTGAGATCAATATGTGAAATTTATCTATCCAGTTTAGAATAAATAGATAAAAAATACGAAAAATAGTTTTAAAAAAACTCCAGAAACGTAGGTGGGAAGATGGTTGTGAAACTAATGGCAATATTATTTAATCCTTTTTACAGGACTTGTGATTTCTGTTTTGAAGTCGATTATTTAAACTTTTTTTAAGTTGATAATTTTTTTCCATACAAATCGGAATATCTAGATTATTCGTTTATTAGTTCTTCCTCGTTTAAAATCTTAAAGTTTAATATAAATCGGTTCAGTAATTCTTGAGATAACCGCGGGGTCATATAGATAGATACATACATACGCGACGAATTGATAACCTATCTTTTATGTCGGTTGATAACATGATTGTGAATTTTTTTTGAGCATTTTACAAAAATAGCTACATCGAAAAAAGTTATAGATCTCATTACCAAATAATTAAATAAAATAATACTTAAACTAACCTTCTACAATAAATATTAAAAATATATAAAGTAACTGGAAAAAGAAATAATACTTTGATTTTTTACACTGATTGTTATTCAAAACTGAAATTAATTCAGGGGAAGTTTAGGCAACAGACCTTACTGAGACGTGCATTAAATTTTATCTATTGCTCTAGTTTTATGCCTGTATGCAATATCGTACATTTTTTTAATATTATCTAACCAAATATTGAATGGAAAAAATTAATCATTATTTGTGTTTCAAAAATGTGTTACGGATGATCACATTAATATGCGTTTTTATTCAATTATAATTTATCGTTTATTTTTGTGTCACGTTATAAATATATCGAGTGACAGTATTCGATCCACAATTTTGTAATATTATCTCGATAAAAGAGTTAAAAAAATGTATTCTTATTAAAACTCATCAACGATGCGGCAGTGCCGAATTTAGGGTTGTGGAGGCACTTGGGCACTCGAGTTGATTGAAGCACATTACTTTTCAGTTGACCCTGGTTTACTCACTGAAAAATTTTCTGGTTTCACGTCCATTATTGATATAATATAGCAGTTGTTAACGGGAATGTGGACAGGTACACAAATCAGCGTAATAAGGTGTTTGATTTGTGTACCTGTCCACATTCCCGTTAACAACTGCTATATCACTGAAAAATGTTCAATATGAACATTTTTGTGAGAACCCCTGGGCAATTACCCAGTGCTAATTATACGGTGCTGTCTTGCGGTAATTTTGTCTTTCCCATTTCTTCCTTATATTTTAATTTTGTTTCTTAATCATTTAAAATACGTTCCTGTTTGTGATGATAAGAATAAAATCATTGTCATTCTCAAAGTAAAAATGATTGGTATTTTACCTTTTTAAAGTTGTGTAAAAATGTATAATTAATAGTATATCATCCTATCCTACATAAACATTATAGGTAATTGGTTAGATATGTTTGTTATAAATGTATTTAAAATGGCATACTTTTCGAATGAGCAGACATTATTTATATTTTAGATATCAGCTATAATATGTTTATTTAGATTATCAGAGTGACTAAATATAAAGAAGACGATTTCTAATCGTAAATTTAGCCTATCTAAGAATATGTTACGACTAAAACATTGGTGCATATATTATTCTAAAATAACAAAAAAAAATTTTTTTTGTTATACATAGGTATTATTTTTTTATTTTTTCATATCTAAATCGTTTGTTGTTTTTTGGCTGTATAATTTTCAGAGCTCAAACAGTGATGAGAAAATCATAGTCGATGATATAGTTGAAGAAATGGATTTAGATGTTGTAAATTAAATTTTTCTAAGCCAAATAAATAATTTAAGAACTGTTTTGCTAACAAACCAAAAACGATAAGATAATAAATATATTCGTCGAATTCCGCTTCAAAGTGTGATAATGCTCCACTAAACATTACATGGTTTCCTGTACTATCAAAAACCACGTTTGATAACGGTTTACTTTGTTAACTTACATACCGTGTGTCTTGGCATCCATTCTATTCAAAAGTACGATGTAAAATATTTCCAATGATTTTCTATAAGAGCCAACGTTTATTAACAGACCGTGGTTTCTTTTATATTATATTATCATACCACTACGAGTTGCCGATAAAATATTAGAGTCACTTGATATTCAGTATATTTTTTATTCTTATAAATTAAAAAATAGTATATTGTGCCACAAGGGAGGAAATGTAGTAATTTCCTCCCGTGTTGCGCATACTATTTTTTCTCCTGCCAGACCGAAAGTTCGCAAAATTGAAAAAAAAAATTATTAAAATTATTATTTTTATTTTATTTTATTATTAAAATTATTAAAAAATAATTTTAAAGGAAATAATTTTAATGTGTAGGAGACAGAAGTAGGTGCGTGAGAGCCGGTATAAGCACTGTTGCGCACGCGCACTTGTCCGTACCACGGAAATAAAGAGCGACTTTGTTCCCGCTTGACAGGGACGAAAGTACGAACTTTCGGCCTAGGTAGGAGAAAAAAATACTATCGACAGGTGTGTCTTTAACAAAGCGTTTTTATTTTTTTTCACGTTATAGTAGATTGTATATCTAGATGTGTAATGGACTATATTACGACGAATGATCACAGTATGTAAAAACGAGCGGTAGTGAGTTTTTACAGTCACACGAGTCGTAATACCATTACGCACGAGATATATATGGTATTTTTTGCCATATCCACTACAAAATACCTACTTTTCACTTCATTTTCAAAAAAATTTTGACAGTTCATTTGCGTCGCCATCTTTATTTCTACAGTTACTAACAAGCGACTACGCCCTGCAGTCAGGGTCCATTCTGATTGGTCGAATACCCCATATTGATGTCGTTTGACACACACACACACCTAAACGAGCGTAACAACTAACATAGGGAACTCTGTACTAATATGGATAGTTAATAGCGATTAAAAAATGAGTAAATTTGTATGTGGAGAATGTTCAAATATATATTCTTCAAGACAGGCATTAATGTTCACAAAATTAGAATGAAAACTTCAGGTAAGGCTTGTAATTTAATTCTTTCTATAAAAGTCGATCAGTTTTTTGACATTTTAAAATAAAACTTAATTTAATATTATTATTTGAGATATTAGGATGTCCAAAATATATACAATAACAGTGTTCTTGATAAATTGGAATAGAAAAATAAATTTTAATTAAGTTTTATTTTGAAATCTCAGAAAATTGATCGACTTTTATAGAACGAATTAGATTACAAGCCTTATCTGAAGTTTTCATTCTAATTTTGTGAACATTAATGCCTGTCTTGAAGAATATGTGTTTGAACATTCTCCACATACAAAACCCATTTTTTAATCGTTATCAACTATCCTTATTAGTACAGAATTCACTTATAGTTAGTTGTTACATTCGTTTAGGTGTGTGTGTGTCAAACGACATTAAGATGGGGTATTCGACCAATCAGAATGGACCCTGACTGCAGGGCCTAGTCGCTTGTCAGTTACTATGCTGTGAAATTCGTGAGCTAGTAATGGCAGGCGTATAGAGCGAATAAACAGAAGTTGCTATGGCAACCGTTTACTTACCGCACTAGTGTGGTAAGTAAAACACTTTCCGCACACCTGCCTGTTAAATGACTCATTAAAGGGAGCAATACATACATCGAAAGTAGCTATTTTGTAGTGGGTATGGCAAACAATATTAAATACCTTCTGTTGTTTTCAACCTTTAAAATATCAACGCAGCAAAAAAATTATACTGATTCTTGCCGCCTAGCTTCCCTTCTCTGCAGTGCGCGTTACTTCAAAAGAATTAGTGTAATATCATTTTTGCCGCTTTACACTGCCCATTGGCCTAAAATATTAAAGCCCACACGACATACAAGGCATAATTGTTTATTTAATTTTATTAAAATTATCGACACAGTACAGGAAGGTATGTAAAATAAGTAGGTTTCCCTTTTATTTATGTATGAACATTAAAGCAAGGGGCAGACGAATCAGTAACGCGCTGAAATGAACATAATTCGTCATGTAAATATGTACGTTTGTGATTTACTTTAGATTATGTACAGAACTTTAAATTTGTGTTTAATTATGTTTGATTGTGCTTTTATTTATGTTTTTTGTGACATGTGGATGTGTGCAAAATATTCGCAAGGTATTAATGACACTTCTTCAGATTCTTTTGTATATTTTTTATAGATTTGAGAAAAAACATGTATACGTTTTTTACTCTAAAATAAATTTCTTGCAAACGGCCCCATAGCTTACTTCAGCTTAGTGTATCTCACTTAATTTATTGTTGTTGACTAACAAAAAAAACATCTTTGTCGACCTTTGTTCTCTTAAAATGCCTTTTAATTGCGCCTTATGTCGGAGTCGTGATTTCAACAAAAATGATCAACAGAATATTATTGTGTTGTTAAATGTACATCCAAAATCTATAAACGTTCGCAGGAAAGCCTATCTTGTTAGAAATTCCGCTATCTTTAGAAAAAACCTTTTTACAAAAAAATTGAACCTTTTTAAAAAAAAGCCACTAAAAAGAGAAAAATACTTTTGTTAAATTTTGAGGTAGGCGCCAATTGTATTATTAATTTTTATCGTATCGTATGGAACCCTATTACTCCACCTACGATGCCTGTCCGTCCGTCCGTCCGTGTGTCCATCCGTCTGTCACAGGGCTCTATCTCACAAACGGTAAGAGGTAACTAGTTGAAATTTTCACAGATTGTGTGTTGTTATGGCATGAATCGTGGCAAATAATAATTAGAATTAAATAATTAATTAATTAATTTCAATAAATCAATGTTTTTTATACTGACAAGTGGAGTGGCGTCATCTTGTGCGATGATTATAAACTATATTATATAGTATATATTGGAATCAAATCTATATTATAACTATCACAGTGGCGTCATCTTGCGCTATGATTGTAAACTAGTATTTATATTGGAATCACCACTGTCAATTGTGAGGTCCGAGCTTACACTGTGCTATAGGTATGTTATGTACCTATACTTTTATTAAATTAGCGTCTACCTCAAAATTTAATTATTTTTCTCTTTATAGTGGCTTTTTTTAGGGAGATTCAATTTTTGTTATGAAAAGTTTTTTAGTGGCCTTGGCAATAAGTAGTTAGCACGTTATCCGACTTCTTTCTTGAAATTTGATTAGTGAACTAAAAAAAAGAACTAGTGAACCGATTTAAATAAAAAATATAATAGGTATAGAACCTGCACCTCGACATCTTCCTGAACACAACGCAAACGAAATCACCTTTTTTTTAAGTCGGTAATAATAGGTAAGGGCCGTTCAAGTATTACGTACAACGCAGTTTGGGGGCAGGGGGGGTCTTGTAAAACATTACGGTGCGTTGTGGGGAAGGGGCAACGGGTTACGTAACATTATGTTTTTGTGTGTTTTAGTGATTTTCCGATATTTTGCGTGACATTATTGACATTTTTAGGTAAAAATGGTCACTTGGATGTTACGTAACGTTTAGGGGAGGTAAGGCGAAACTTTACGGCGCGTTACAGGAGGGGGGGGGGTCAAAAATCTTCAAAAACTGCGTTACGTAATACTTGAACGGCCCCTAATCTCATTTTCTTAATGCTTGTCCACCTTTTTGCCGCCCATGGGGAAATTTTTTACCATTATCCATGCAGAAATCTATTGTTACTTGAAACGTATAAACTAACAAGACCTGTGCCGCCGTCAACTAAAATACAAAAATGGAATGCCGTGTCAACAGTATTTTTCAATTGAACATTTAGAACAATTGAGAACAGTAAATCATACATAATATATTTACATATGTGACACATTAAACCCCATTGTCCGAAGGGTTGAAACAGTATCCCTTTGACGGTGGGTCCATTCAGCAGCCCTTCCCTTGTCCAAAAGAAAGGTGACAAGTGAAAAAAATTAACATTTAACACTCGTGTATGTATTTATATGTATCAACACGATACTATGCAACTGTTTTACATACGCTACAATACAGGGTGTCTACTAATTTCAGTCACGATTTTTATATTCAAAAATTATTTTCATATAATTCAAAGTCCGCAATAAAAATGTGTTGAAAAAAAGCAAAAGGCAATTTTAACTGAAATTTCATAATTAATTGAAAATTGTGTAACCAAACTTTAAGTTTTTCGAATTTAGAACCTCCCTTTTTCGAAGTCGGTTAAAAATGAGTATCGTTTCGTACAGTTCGGTTCGTTAGAGGGTGAGTTCACTTCAGGTGCGGTTTGATCTGGAAGGAAAAAAAACGGGTCAAGTGCGAGTCGGACTCGCGTGAAGAAGGTTCCGTACTATTCCGTTTCCCATGGGAATTTAAAGACTTAGGATTTTTGTTTAGATTTTCCTATAAGCTATGAGTGGGACCCTATTTTTCCTAATTTTTTCAAAACTTTACGCTCAGTAGTTTCGGGGTTAAGGGGAGGGGGAAAGGCTCGATTTGCGTATATTTTCTTTAATATCTTTTAAACTATGCATTTTAAAATTATAAAAAAAATATATTTGTATTTCTCATAACGAGCCCTTTCATTTGATACGTCACATGATGCTCTTGAAATTTTTTTTTTTAATTTTCAAATTTCCTTCCAAAATCAACCTCTAAAATCCGAATTCGTTTATTTACGCTGTACGTCCGTGATTGGGTCACCTATAATATGGTATTTACATTAAATTGCTGTATTCTATTCAAAATAATGAAGTTACATTTCTAGTTGAATATTTTGCAGATTGATAGATTGGAAAAGATATCAAGAATTTTTGAGATAAACATGAGATCTTCTACGCTATAAAACAGCTGTTTTAAGTTTGAGGCAAAGTTCTGAGAATATGTTAATAGTAAATTATTGTTTTTGATCATTCTGTATATATGTGTAAGCCTTTTAGGTTGTATAATCGTCAAAAAAGAATCGGGTTCGTTGTGCATTTTAGCAATTGAATTAATGACAACCGAAGGGGAAAATTACAGCTGTATTTTAAGGTGTTATGTTTTATCGACATCTGGGCATGATACCAAATAAATTAGTTAATTAATCAACCTTACAAAGTAATTAATATTTCATTGCATATGGACATTTCTGTAATTAAAGTATAATATGTTAAATAATCACAACCTTTAGATTATGCCAATGGTGAAAAAAGCAGGATTAAAAATCATTTTTCTTGTTCAAGATGTCGTGTCTCAACGAATTTCTATAATTCTTAGTAGAATCCTGAATAGAATTATAAAATCCCTGCAAAATTGGCAGCCGTGTTTTTCGCACCTATCAATGTCTAGATATTTTAAACACAAGCCGTTTTCTTTCGACAGTCCCTATTCAACCGATGTACATTTTTTTAAATTGAAGCTTTTTGCCCACAGATGTGTCATCATTATTTTTCTTTAGCATGGTTTATACGAAGCCAGCGCTGGCTTAGTATTTAGCCTCGTATAAACAGTTTTTTCAAGCCAAGCTAGCGCTGGCTGCCAGCGCTGGCGTGAATAGAGCGCCTACCTATTTTTCAAGTCAGTGGCCTCCGCCCGCGTGCCCCTCAACCCCCGCGCCAGCGTTGCGGACACGTGCAGAGGCATCGCATCAGTCGCTGGCGCATATCCGTATAGTGTTGTTCTTTAAACATTTCTTTTTCAACAGCCGGATTTGTCCCGAATTTATTTTTTGAACGCCGAACGTGTGCACACCACGAGAAAAATCCAGGAATGACTGGCCTCGTCTAAACAACACGAGCCAGGCTAGCGCTGGCTTATCTGTAGGATTGGCGCCAGCGCACGGGCTTCGTATAAACCATGCTTTATGTTTATAATATTATAAAGAAACAATTATTATGAACTCTCCTTTTTGACATGCTTCAGTATGAATCGGATCTGTTCGAAGAAGTCCAAAACGAGCAGCCCGATGCGTATGAATCGGGTAATTCATCTTAAACCGCTCAGCGAAGACGAAAGCAAGTAACCAAAAAAGTAGCGTTCAAAATTATTTCTTTATCATAATCACCAATAACAATTACTTCTTTTATTTCTAAGATAGTTCGTCGAATTTCGACGGGGTCAAGCCATGAATTTCCAGTTTTACCGAATTTTGCGCACATCCTCGCAATGACAAAACGTTGTTTGCAATATTTTATTATTATTTCTGTAATTATGATTGATTATTTTTTCTAATTATACGTTGCAGTTTTAATGATTTTCATTTGACGCTTAAGTTATAATTAATTAATATTACTATGTTAAATAATTCCTAAGATACATATTGTGTATGTAATAAAATGAAGTGTTTTTATATTATTTCGAATTTTTAAAAATATATTAATTAATTTGTTTTTGAATTTTATTTTTGTTTTATTGCAGTGCTTATTCTTTTTACAGTTTTTTTTTAACTATACACAATGCGATTTAAAGTGGGGTTAGAATTTCTCAGATGCCATCATTCTAATCATTTATCAACTACTTCGGCCACATGCATAAAGTGAAAAAAATATTACGGACTTTAGGCAAGTGCGGTGTACTAGTCCGATATGGATCATTTTGGCGTGATATAAATTGGTCCCCTTTCGCTTTAAAATAACTTCCCCACTTACTTTTTTTATTTGTAACACGTGGTAGTGTGTGTGTGTGTGTTATAAAGACCATCAACAGCTAAGGTTATTTGGGCCTAGCACCAATTCATATTTTCAATTCATTATTTTTTAATAATAAATTGAAAATCCTATTGACACTTTTACTCTCGGGCTAGAACCCGAGAACTGGGGACTTGTAATAGAGGAACCATAGTAACGCCACGTAAACAACAGCATTGCTACACGCTCGGCTATTCTCAAGCCCAACGCGCGGTGGTCCCTATGAGCAGAAATTAAGATTTAAGTGTTAGGGGCCCGAAGGAAGCCACCGCAACCTAAAAGATCTTAGCAGAAATTAAGATTTAAGCAAATTTTATAAAATATCAAATATATTTACGTTGCTTTAAAATTACTTCATACTTTTAAAAATTACTAACGCGTTGGCCTCTTGAATGCAGGGCCCGACTGGGAGAAATTGGTTTAATCGGCTTTTTTGGAAAAATGAAATAAAAGTGTAGTGGAAGATACGAATCTATACTAATATTATAAAGCTGAAGAGTTTGTTTGTTTGTTTGGTTGAACGCGCTAATCTCAGGAACTACCAGTCCGATTTGATTTTTTTTTGTTAGGTAGCCCATTTATCGAGGAAAACTATAGGCTATATAATATCACGCTACGACCAATAGGAACGGAGCATCAATGAAAAATGTTTGCAAAACGGGAAAAATTATTCCTTTTAAGAGCTTTCGTTGCGTCCGCTGCGTAAACGGTTAAAGTTACGCAAAAATCATGTATGACGGAATTGTTCCCCTTTAAAAGTTCTAAAAAAAGTCCGTGACAACATATGTCTTATCTTTTAAGGTTGACTCACTATAACTTTTTTTATGGTAATCAAATTTGTTCGTAATTATAATATTCAAGCGAACGAGCGAAGCGAGTGAGTAGTGTATTTATAATATTCAAGCGAACGAGCGAAGCGAGTGGTAGTGTATTTATAATATTCAAGCGAATGAGAGAAGCGAGTAAGTAATGTAATTATAATATTCAAGCGAACGAGCGAAGCGAGTGAGTAGTGTATTTATAATATTCAAGCGAACGAGCGAAGCGAGTGAGTAGTGTATGGCACCCGGGCTTTCTTAGCACCCGGGCGAAGCCGGACGGGTACCGCTAGTATTCTATTGTTACCGTCGATATCCGTCTCGAGATGAGATTAATATTTTTTGACGTCTCGAATTTCGAAAACTGTGAAATTTCGAAATAGTTATTGAATCAGTTATGTGATAATAAAAGTAAAGTAGTTGTTTTAGCCTGTTATTATCTAAAATAATAAATCGAGACCTAGTGAAAGTTTTAAATAGATTTTCAATTTATTTTTTTCAATTATCTATACACTACTTATACCTATGTAATAAAATCGTAGATACTTTTTTTATTTGTGTGTTTGTGCACGCTAATTTCCGCAATGGCTGAACCAATTTGGATGTGGTTTTCAGCAGTCCTGGATTTATAAATAGGCCGTATAGGCCGCGGCCTAGGGGCGGCAGCGTCCTAGGGGCGGCAGATTTCAGAGGACGGTCACTTTACTACAAATGGAAAATTATTATTTTAGAAAGGTATGTAGATGGGGCGGCGGAAATAAAGTGGCCTACACTCATAGAAAATATAAATCCGGCACTGGTTTTCAGTGATGTTTGAGATAAGCTTTGGATAACATTAAGTGTTTGTTTCATTTAAATCGATTGACAAATAAAAAAGATATGTCAATTTTAAAATTCGACTGTTTATTCATGTGACACCGTTAATGCAAATGTCAAAACGGTTAAACATAATAAACTGTTTATTTTATTTATGTGACACCGTTAATGTAAACTATTTCCAAGTGATTTTAAGCCCGACTTCGATTCGCCGCGAGTGACCGCTATAAATCATAAATTCATAGCACCCGGGCGAAGCCGGACGGCGGACCGGTACCGTTAGTTAAAAATAAATTAGTATTATTAAATATCAGGGCTAGTTAACCCTGGCAGTTGGTGGAACGTAATCATGGATTCGCGGTAGCTAAGTGAATCTCCGAACTTTAGTATATTATCTATATTTGCTTACAAGAAACGTTTTTACCACTCTACTAGAAAAGGCATATTAAAAATCATGAAATTTTTCGAGAATTTTGCAACCGAGAAGGGGCACTCTACAGAAAATAACTATATGAAAGCCATAAAATGTGTCGTATCAGCCTTTGCTCGTGGAGACGAGACGAGACGAGACAGCATAATATAATAGATTTCGCACTCTAAAGTATCGTTTACAGAAGTCCTTTGTCGGCTCAATTATACACGCTTTTTCACTATCTTTATTTGAATGAAAAATTCAGATCAACTACTCCACTTTTAAGTGCATAAATGTATCTCTTACATAACTACAACGGTCCTTCAAAGTTATTCAAGTCTCTAAGTATCAAAAACATTCTACAATAAAATACTGATTGATTTTGAAAACAAGGAAGTAACAAAACAAATCTTTCAGAAATGGCACTGTTCTATATAGCAGATAATATTATATTATGTGTCTGCTTTCAATTGTTATATCGTTATTCAACTGACAGCTCCACTAGCTTTTATTTTTCTCGTAGCATTTGTTTACCTGACAACACGTAAGAAAAGATATGTAAAAATTGTTAACGTGAAACTTATACCTGTCTTTTGTTAAAACGTATCGTCGAAGGCTGCCAAATAAAGTCTTTTGACAACAGTATTTAACAAAATAAATTTTATACAAGGGTAGCTAGAAAATCGTACAATTATATGAATGAATTATGTTTGTTTAAAAGGGGGACATTTTTTTCAAGTGATGAAATATTAATAGTAAATGCAGAAATTACTTTGAAAAAATATGTACATATCTGTTAACAGACAGAGCCCTATAAATTGTCTTAACTTGTTATTATACTGAGGTGCCACTATTTTAGTGTTAATTCTAGTGCTAACTTTTTATTGTTGAACGTAGGATCTCGATAAATTAACAGGAGTGAGAAGGTTCATATTTTCTTGTGCTAGTTTTATCTAGATACGATAAAAGCTGTAAAATAATAATTTGACAGTTGCGTTTCAAGTTAGCGATACAAACTTTATAATTTCAATTCTATAAATTTTAAATGGAGCGTTAAAATACTTGTAACTTTTTCACTTTTTGTTTTAAGGTTACAAATTATCGTTTTTCTTTTCTTTCAGACTATTATTTTCTTTAGAATCAGTATAAATTAAACGTTTTATTTGAAACTAGCCGCTACCCGTGACTTCGCCCACGTTTATTTGGATTTATGATTTATTATCCCCCCGCGAGAAATTCTCCCCCTGCGAAGCAAAGTCGGACTGGTGGTATTTATAATATTAATAGGACTCCGCCTATACGCTAAACTGTAAAAGAATTTCAGAGTTATGTTTTGTTACTATAAATTCCACAGAAATTATCCCCCTGCGAGAAATTTATCAAAATAAAATATACTATAAATAGAATTCCGCCAATATGCTAAAATGCAAAGAAATTTCACGTTTTGTTACTAATAGAGAACCAATAAAAATTTAATTAATTAATTAACTCAAAAATTAATTAAAAAAGTTGAATAAAACATAGCCTATAGCACTTCTGGGATCATTTAAAAAAAATCATCAAAATCCGTCAAATAGATTTTAAGGTAAATCATTTGGAACATTCACACATACCCACATACATACCTACATATGAAGAATTTTATATAATAGTATAGATATAGACAAGAAAGTTTATATCGCTATCTCGTAAACACGACAATCTTTTCTTTTATAGTTTTTTACTATCAAAATTAGAGTAAAAAGATATGAAATTTCATTAAAAAAGTAAAAGATAAGACTGAAAAAATTGCAACCATGCAAAGTGATACATTCTTTTTTTTAATTCATTTAATTGAAGTTTTTACTTCCCACCTCTACTATGGTAGGGAAGTAATGGATTTAGTCCGAAAAAAATATTTCGAGATTTTAACAGATTTCACGTTTTGAGACCCTAGCAATCGTTTAAGATCATTTTCTGACTGATGTTTTGTATGTGTGTGTGTGTGTGTATGTGTGTGTGTGTGTGTGTGTATGTGTGTGTGTGTGTGTGTGTGGTCAATTTTTCGCCTTCGATATCTTAAGAACGGAACAACATACGGGCATGCCGATTGTTCTATTGTGTTTATCAGCCTTTAACTTAGATCTGATTAGATTTTGAGTCAAATCGGTTCAGTTGATCCTGAGATATTCAAAAAAACGTTCTCAATGTCACGTATTAATATAGGTAAAAAAAAATATAAATGAATTCTAGATGTTATAATATGAAAAAAATGTAAATATTTTTTTTCTCTAAAATGTATAGTTTTCGAGAAAAAAAATATTTTACTAAAAAAAATGAAAATTGTACGTAAATCAAGGTAACCATGATTTTTGCTATATTAAGCTAGCCATCAGTAGATCACCAAACAAAAAAGAGAGCCATGTTTTTTTCAAAGAATAAAAATTAAATTGTGTTTTAAAGACCACCAACAGCTAAGGTTATTTGGGCCTAGTCAAAGAATAAAAAAAAGAGTGTTTATTTTTTGCAAATATTTACTAGGTGGGAAGTATAGGACTGGTCATCAGTCGAATTTTTTTTTAAATAGAAGCAGGTAAAGCATTCGTTTAATGTCAGTTTTTGCTTTTTTGACACTGTTGTAACTGACGCCACTCGCCCATTACTGTTTTCAGTTTTGCATATCTGAAACAAAACCATCCCACTTTTTTTGGAATCTATACATTACAAATAGCTTACGAAAAATTCTTTTTTGAGATTTTTTCAGAAGCTTTTTCTATTATAAAAAAATTCCCAAAAGTGTTATGCGAGGTGTTATGTGTATTTTCAATGAAATTTTAAACATAGAATTACGTCGCTACCGAAATGACGTAGATAATATCATAATATTCAGCCTGTGAATGGCTACAGACTAGATCTACTGTGTCACGTCCACTGATCTGTCAAATTGAAAGCAAACCACAAGTAAGATAATTTATATACCTGCATCTTTTTTTTATAGATAGAGAAGTGTGACTGTCTTCTACATCATTATATAGCGGTTTATGCTCAGCGTTTATAGTAGATTGTATGTCTAGATGCGTAATGAGGTATAATACTGACGAGTAGTGACAGTATGTTAAAACGAGCGGTAGCGAGTTTCAACAGTCACACGAGTCATAATATCATTACGCACGAGATATATATGATATTTCTTGCTATACCCACTATAAAATAGCTACTTTTCACTTCATTTTCGGTACTTTCAAAAATTTTTGACAGTTCATTTGCGTCGCCAATTTCACATTTTTAGCAGGCCGGAAGTATGTAATAGCGGGCTGATCAGAGCGAATACATAGGTAAATTACTATGGAAACTGTTTATTTTCCACACTAGTGTGTTTTGAAAACACTTTCAACACACCTGCCTGTTAACTAACCCATTCCATGCATACATACACGCATGTTAAGTAACTATTTTAGAGTGGGTATGGCAAACAAAATATAAGGTTTACATTGTTTGGTTATGTATGTGGAATAATATGCATCTGTTCAACATTATCAAATTTTTATACGTGGAGATATATTTAAATCATAAAAAAATATCAGTGAAAATGTTCTACCGTTTTTCTTTACAATAATTTAAATAAAAAAACTAAACGTTTCCTATTTTACAGGGAAGAAAGAAGAATGATTTAAGTCATGGGCACCATAACTGAGATAGAAGTTCAACAGTATATTATTAAAGGACTATTTGTGATATTATTGTATATTTGTTTAATTTGATTAAAAGTTTTAGTTTAAAAACATAAATGTCAGTGTTAAAAATGGTGTAAAGTGTAAACTATAAAATGTATGTATATAGTTAATAAAAAAAAAAAATAAACATCGAAGATGGTTCAGTCAGAAATACATCATCTGGTTTAATAACAATGGTTTCCAAAGCGTATTTTAGATTTGTCAGCTATCTATATTCCATAGATATCTGTGACCAAAAGGTAATTATTAGATACCTATCGCTTATATCAGTTTTCATATGTATACATATATCTGTTACGGCTAAAAGCCGAAGTGCGGTTACACCTAGTTTTACTAATCCGGCACTTCAGTATTATGGTACGTCCAATAATCCGGCACCCTCCGCTCAAAAAAAGTTTTTAAACAAGGACTACAAATTGCAAAAAACATACCTTAATTAAGGATTGTTTAAAAACTAATTAGTTAATTGTAAGATATGTCACTGTTATAATTACTAGATAGTGTTATAATCACTGTTATAAATCCCACTGTTATCTTTTTATGAAATGCTTTATTTTATTTACATATTAAATCTTTATTTTATTTACATATTATGAATTTTTCTATACAATCCAATAATCCGAACATTCCAATAATCCGGCACCCCCTAGTTTTTAATAGTGCCGGATTAGTGAGACTCTACTGTACCTTTTTTGTTGCGGTTTCAAACAAATTGTGTATTTAAGGGCGCAATTTACTCGCACACGGACGCCAAGTGGCAAGTGGTTTAGTTACTTACGTCATTGCTTTTTGGACACAGATAGATATATTTACTTAATAAAAAAAACTAAAAAGTGTATTCTATCGATTTAAGTATCTTAAAAAAATGCATGCTCGTACTTAATTCGCACTCTCTCAAACCCTTGTAAATTTTTTTACAAAATTACTTTACGAATGGTCTTTATAATTGATGTCAAGTATAAATATCGTATTTTCGAAAAAAAATTGTCTGTCTGTCTGCCTATTTCACCTCTGTCGATTTATATGTTTGGTTACTTATAACTAGAGAACTACTGCTCTAATTTCGATTAAATTATTAATAATCGTTAACTTAAAGTTCAACTTAAAATTAATGTACAAATCATTATGTTAAGCCATCGCAAAGCAGCATAATCCCGTTATGTAAAATCGAGTGGGGGAAAGCCGCGGGTACTTAAATAAGTAAAACTCTGAATCGTAGACAAAAAATTGTTTATACAAAAGTTATAGAGAATTGTATCCTCTACAAGCTTGTCTAAGCTATTTTTATGATAACACTTACCGTTTACGAGAAAAATGCAAAAAACCGATATTTGCGATCTTTGACCTTGAATAAATTTTTAGCACATATGAGATCGATGGGGACTTTTGATATTTTACATATAATAGTGTACCAAAGACCTATACCAATATTCAGCTCTATGCGAATTATTGCAAATTGAAATGTCTATTTTGACCGGACTAAAACGTATATTTTGTTAATTTTGCATTACTGCTCTGGTCTTTTTGGGCTAATTTACGACTAATGTCTAATGGAATGGGTCGATTTTGAAAATATTTATTTTTTGTTCAGTGAACTGTATACAAAATTAATTTAATAAATCTTATGAAAAAAGTACTATTTGATGTTTTTCATTTTTCCTTTCTGATAAAATACAGAGCCTATCAAGGCAACACTAAAAGAAGATAGCAATAGCAATAGTTCCAGGACGATAAAAACAGCACGGCACGATCATAAAACAGTAAGCAACCCTTTTGTTATAAATACAATACGAAAAAAACTGTCTTTTATCTAATAGAAATCATAATAGAATTACATTTTTCACCCCTTTTTATACTAAAAGTTATACCGATTATCGTCAAATATTACCGTCCATAATTGACAATATATTGCTGTTATTTAGATAACAACTGTTCAATTTTTCGGAATTATAATAAAAATGCTGTATTTTGATATCAATCTAGAATAATTTCACGTTCAGCATGTTTGACCTTCTAACTGTTATAATCCAACTGGGAACGTTTTATTGTATTTTAAAAATTGTTCAAAAAATTGATAAATATGTCGATTTTTTGACATTGTCACTCATAACAGACGCCATTAATTGTGGCTCTGCATTCATTTTCCCGTTATTTCTGAATTTTAACTTTCGAACTGAAAAAAATCGTTCATAAATCAATATAAGCACAGTTCATTGAAAATTTCCTTTTAAAAATTAATTGTGTTTATGAAACATTTTCCATTTTTTGACATTGTTAACAGACGCCATAGTTTGTGCAATACATTAATTTCTTTCTTATTGTAAAAAAAATGCTTTCATGAACCAAAAAATAAGGTTCACTGGAAGTTTGCTTTTAAAAATTGATTGCGCTTATGAAGAATCCACTGAGCGGAAGAAAATTTCATTTTATTAAAATCCAATTCTTATACATATATGAAAAGAATTAGTGGCAAGGGCGGGCGTATTTAGAATTTTGTTCGGGAGGGGGGTTGTGAGAGTAAACATCCGCTTATCATACTGCAATTAGGTCATAAACGATATTCCTAACGTTCTAAATGCATTTCGGGGAATTTTCAGGCGCCAAACTTCAAATAAAAGGGATTATTATGAAGTAAGCTTCATGAAATCACACACTATTCCAAATCCAAGGACGGCAAAAGCTACCTTCCCTGCTCTCTCTCTCGCGTACGCCTATTGTTAAAAATTTTCATTTCTTTACAATATGCTTTTTTATTTGACTGTGTGAACTTGTGAACAGTAAAGTACTAGTGAAGGAATTCATAATTAGAATAAGGTTGGCAAGTTTGGAAGAATATAATTGGGGAAAGTAATTGCAATCGGCCTTATACCTACCAGGTTTTTTCCTTAACCTATTTTAAAGTATGTATCTTCTTTTATCAGGCACGTATCTATCCAAGGAAAAAATGTGGGGGAAATTCGGTTTAACATATTTTCATTCAAAATTATTTTAACTAATGTTTTTCAAAAATCTGACGTAAGTAGTTTTACGTCTTGTGACCACAAATTTGGAAGAAAATGATTTCTCTGAAATTATTTAAACAGACTTGAAATTGCTAGCAAAAAAGATGCGACCCTAAAGTCTAAGAAAGATAATAAATTATAAAATTAATATTGTAAGTGTAAAAATGCAAAGGGGATGAACTAGATGTATTATTTCAATTTTTGGAACGAATTGACAACTAATAGTTTTTCGAAAGGAGGGTTCATATTAACAGGGTTAAAATGTAAAACACATGTTAAAATATTATGTAATATGCACAACGTGCTAACATAATGTGTTCCGTGACAAAGTAACATGTTAACATCATTTTATTAACAGTCATATATCATTCACATTAACAAATTAACCCGTTAGCAATGACTATCTTTGCACGAAACCTTCTTTAGATATATAATAATAGATTTGGTCATTAGTTGATGTAAATTAATGTTATACCTTCTAAATTAAATAAAAACACAACGTTTTTGTTTATTAACACTTGAAAACTTTGTTTCGCACAACACAGTGGCTTCGTCAGACAATGATCTTCACTGTTTAAGATCTTTGCCTGACGGACCACTGTGTTGTGTGAAATAAAGTTCTTAAAGGAGTAAATAAATTACAAAAAGTTGTTATATATTTATAATTTTTTTAATCAATTACACTTTCACAGCGGCGCGGGGAGAGGAAGGCCATATATGCGAATGAATAGAAGCGTGGTGTTTTATTTAAATCAAAATGTAGGTACCTACCTTCTTTAGATGTAAGTATTTTAATAATAAAAACATTAATTTATTAAAATTAATTGATTATTTAAATCTAATTATTATTTGCCAGGATTCATGCCACAACACACAATCTGTTAAAATTTCAACTAATTATACCTCGTACCGTTTGTCAGGTAGAGCCCTGTGACAGACGGACGGATGGACAGACAGATTGGCAGACATCATAGGCAGGGTAATAGGGTTCCATACGAAGGTTCGGAACCCTAAAAATGATTTGTTCAAAGTAAATTACACCAGGACCGTATGTTGTAAGTTGTAACTAGATTTTTTAGATAGATTCTAAAAATTCTTTCACTAATAGAAAGCTACGCAGGGGGAGAAATTCTTGCGGGAGGCTAATAAATCATAAATTCTTATCTCTGGAACTACTAAACCAATTCTAAAAATTCTTTCACTATTAGAAAGCTACGCAGGGGGAGAGATTCTCACGGGGGGATAACAAATTAACAATATACTAAATATACTAAATATACGTGAGTGGAGCATTGGGTGATCGCTATTAAACCATAATATCATATACCACCCGGGCGAAACCGGGACGGGTCACTCGTAATACAATAATTTAATAATAGATATTTATGCAACAAGTGACGAATTATATGGTATAAATGCAACATAACCTTAGTAGAGTATTGTAAAATCGCGACTGTCAGATTCTTCACTTTAGCCACGTGTTATATACAATATTTTTTGCAACAACTGCTTCACTAGTTCAATTTTAAGCAAATAAAACACAATATAGAAAAAAAATTTATTAGTGACATTATAGCACAGTAATCTATAAAATACCATTTAACACACGCGTGTTTTAAAATAAAACAAAACAGTTTTACTTTATAGCACGGAGTACGTAAAATTCTACTTAACGCACTACAGCAGAAGCTTCCATAAAGAATTACCTAAGAAACAGGACTCTTAAATTGAACTTTTGATTAACAAAAATAAAATAGAGAACATCCGCTAGTAGTTTAGCGGTATGTGCAATAAAAACAGCTTGTTTTAACATAAAACGCGATTACATGTTTTATTCGATATTAATGGCAACATTGCCGGAGATTTTGCGATTAAACCCGAAGCCCGAAGAATTGATCCAAAAAACCCGGAGACTCCAGATCAAACCCGGAGGATTGGCAGCCCTGGCCTCCACCCTAGCTACGGCCCTGGTTTACACGGAAGTTCAAATTTTTTATAGACGCAATCAGAATAAAGTTCATTTGAAAAGTAACTTTACAAGGCGTGACATTTTATACAATATTAACCTAGCTCTCTACCTCTGACTGATGTAATGGAGTAGAGAAGGGTTGTTCATTTGGCAATCAGACATCGACCAAGTAACTTGTGCTGTTACACCATTCACATCAATTGTGTTAAATCATCGATTCAGTGAACTGTTAACAGACTCACTCGACTGTTATTGATGCAATTTTACAATTTTAAAATTTCACATACGTACAAATAATATGTTCGAGTCATGGTAAATAAAAGGGTTTAAAAATGTCAGTTCTTTTCCGGGACCGCACACGCTGTTCAGTTCTATAAATATGGGTTCATATTTTTTTGAACTATTGTCATATTTATGCATTAAAAATGAAACATCTCCATAAATGTTGCATGTTATATAAGTATACGCTGAAATCTATAAGTACGTTCACTTTGTCGCACATCTACTTGTAGATTATAGACGCTCGACGGTACATGTATCTGTCCTACCATCTATGGACAGAACAGTCAGACACCACATTAACAGAGCTGGGGAATATCTTATATTATCTAAGATGCTGTTTTACTTTTGTATCTAAGATACGTTTTGCATCTTAGATATTTTTTATTGTGAGTACATGTGTCCGAAAATAAAGATACTGCTTAAATAGTACATTGTGCCACAAGGGAGGAAAGTGCTACATTTCCTCCTGTGTTGCGCATACTATTTTTTCTCCTGCCAGGCCAAAAGTTCGCAAAATTGAAAAAAAAAAATTCGACTGATGACCAGTCCTATACTTCCCACAAAAAATAAACACTCTTTTTTTTATTCTTTGACTAGGCCCAAATAACCTTAGCTGTTGGTGGTCTTTAAAACACAATTTAATTTTTATTCTTTGAAAAAAGCATGGCCCTCTTTTTTGTTTGGTGATCTATTGATGGCTAGCTTAATATAGCAAAAATCATGGTTACCTTGATTTACGTACAATTTTTATTTTTTTTAGTAAAATATTTTTTTTCTCGAAAACTATACATTTTAGAGAAAAAAAATATTTACATTTTTTTCATATTATAACATCTAGAATTCATTTATATTTTTTTTTACCTATGTTAATACGTGACATTGAGGACGTTTTTTTGAATATCTCAGGATCCACTGAACCGATTTGACTCAAAATCTAATCAGATCTAAGTTAAAGGCTGATAAACACAATAGAACAATCGGCATGCCCGTATGTTGTTCCGTTCTTAAGATATCGAAGGCGAAAAATTGACCACATACACACACACACACATACACACATACACACATACACACATACACACACACATACAGACATCAGTCAGAAAATGATCTTAAACGATTGCTAGGGTCTCAAAACGTGAAAATCTGTTAAAATCTCGAAATATTGTTTTCGGACTGAATCCATTACTTCCCTACCATAGTAGAGGTGGGAAGTAAAAATTCGACTGATGACCAGTCCTATACTTCCCACCTAGTAAATATTTGCAAAAAATAAACACTCTTTTTTTTTTTATTCTTTGACTAGGCCCAAATAACCTTAGCTGTTGGTGGTCTTTAAAACACAATTTAATTTTTATTCTTTGAAAAAAGCATAGCCCTCTTTTTTGTTTGGTGATCTACTGATGGCTAACTTAATATAGCAAAAATCATGGTTACCTTGATTTACGTACAATTTTTATTTTTTTTAGTAAAATATTTTTTTTCTCGAAAACTATACATTTTAGAGAAAAAAAATATTTACATTTTTTTCATATTATAACATCTAGAATTCATTTATATTTTTTTTTACCTATGTTAATACGTGACATTGAGGACGTTTTTTTGAATATCTCAGGATCCACTGAACCGATTTGACTCAAAATCTAATCAGATCTAAGTTAAAGGCTGATAAACACAATAGAATAATCGGCATGCCCGTATGTTGTTCCGTTCTTAAGATATCGAAGGCGAAAAATTGACCACATACACACACATACACACACACACACACACATACACACATACACACACACACACACATACACACATACACACACACACACACACATACAGACATCAGTCAGAAAATTGTCTTAAACGATTGCTAGGGTCTCAAAACGTGAAAATCTGTTAAAATCTCGAAATATTGTTTTCGGACTGAATCCATTACTTCCCTACCATAGTAGAGGTGGGAAGTAAAAATTATTAAAATTATTAAAAAATAATTTTAAAGGAAGTAATTTTAATGTATAGGAGACAGAAGTAGGTGCGTGAGAGCCAGCATAAGTACTATTGCGCACGCGCACTTGTCCATACCACGGGAATACAGAGCGACTTTGTTCCCGCTTGGCAGGGACGAAAGTACGAACTTTCTGCCTAGGTAGGAGAAAAAAATACTTTTAAAAGTAGGTATATGGCTTTAGATATACCTGCTTAAATTATATTATCTTAGATACTGTAGATTAATTTATTTGTCGGTATAGAAAATATTTTTGCAAAGTATCTTTTATTTCTAAACTTTCACACAAAACATTAATGCTCCAAAAGATAAAAGTCTTTTATCTTTTGAAGCATTAACTGTTAGTTATCTTGTATCTAGAACTAGATACTTTTTAACCGACTTCAAAAAAAGGAGATGGTTCTCAATTCGGTTGTATTTTTTTTTTATATTTGTTACCTCAGAACTCTGTCATTTATAAACCGATTTCGAAAATTTTTTTTTATTTGAAGGGATATACTTTCAGATTGGTCCCATAGAAATTTCATCAAAATCGGTTCAGTAGTTCGGCTGATTTTAATAAAAGCTAGTAATTGCGTGTGATTCCTTAAGGTAAATGTCACTTTTTGACACATCAGACAGCGTAAGAAAGTCGGTTTAATAAAAGTGAGTAACGGCGTGTGATTCCTTTAAGGTAAATGTCACTTTTTGACACTAAAAAGTAAAAAATAAAAAACTTTTTAACAAAAAAAAAAAAACCTCCTTCAAAAAGCCACTAAAAAGAGGAAAATAATGAAATTTTGAGGTCTTCGCCAATTTAATAAAATATGAAGTTGGTTAAAAAGAAGATATTAATCACTATACTATACTTTTTAATCGACTTCATATTTTATTAAATTGACGCAGACCTCAAAATTTCATTATTTTCCTCTTTTAGTGACTTTTTGAATGAGATTTTTTTTGTTAAAAAGTTTTTTTCAAGTATCGTCTGAAGTTCTGAGTATTAATTAATCTTTCTTGTAGAGTCTATACTGTGGGCTATCCTATCAGAAAATTTAATTTTTTTTTGAAGATTTGTTACGATTTTCGGACATAATATATTATTTTTAAATTATTGACCACCGATGTTCAATTTTAAAATACACAAGTTAATATATTGCTGTCACTTAGGTCTTAGATAACTGTAGTCTGTAGGGTATTATAAATATACTTAATATGTTTAGTAATAAAATAAATTCACTGTGTATAACTTACTATTCTTTAATAAATTCAATATCATGTACGTATAGGTAATTTGATGTCTAATACGACATACGTTAGCAACAACGTATGACAATGCTTTAATCCGTTTATTGTGTTTTATACAGGCATGTTTTATAAACATGTCCTGCAGCCTTATTATTACCGTGTCAACACACCGTATAATATTTCCTTCTTGAATTGGTAAATGCTAGGTAAATAATAACCGTTTCTCAAATTACTAACCGTGTATATAAATATTTGATAGATAATCCAGTTCGTGTATTTTATAGCCATATACGGATTATCTCACACGCGATTCAAACAGAAAGTGAAATTATTTTTTAATAAACTATTATCTGTGCTATTGTATAACACCTTTATAGTACACTAGCGGCCCGTCCCGGCTTCGCCCGGGTGGTATGAAATAATGATTTAATAGCGGTCACCCATAGCTCCGCTCACGTATATTTAGTATATTGTTAATTTGTTATCCCCCCGCGAGAATCTCCCCTCTGCGTAGCTTTCTATTAGTGAAAGAATTTTATAATCGGTTTACTAGTTCCAGAGATAAACATTTATGATTTATTACCCCCCGCGAGTACCCCCTCGCGAGAATCTCTCCCCCTGCGTAGCTTTCTATTATAGTGAAAGAATTTTTAGAAGCGGTTTAGTAGTTCCAGAGATAAGAATTTATGATTTATTACCCACCCCTCTAATTTTTTTGAAAATAAAATACAGCACATGTTACTCGCTGATAATGTAGCTTTCTATAGGTGAAAGAATTTTTAAAATCAGTTAAGTAGTTTTTGAGTTTATCCAACAAACAAACAAACACACACACAAATTTTACCTCTTTATAATATTAGTATATAGGTTAGTTTCCGCTCGGTTTCGCCCGGATAGTTTTTGGTTTGGCAGCGAAATAGTCTAAAGCAGCAAATCTCTCATTTGTACTTTACTGCATCTTTAGCCAGCGTATTACAGCATTGAATGAATTTTAAATTATAGACGCTCGACAATATTACAGCATTAGTCTAGCTCAGAGATAGCGTGCGGGATCCCCGATTTGCTTTAAATTTTTGCTCAGTTTTCATCCCCGTTTTGTCGCATCGTAATAATACATAGCCTGTGTCACTCTGGAAGAAGCAGGGTTTTAAATACTGAAAAAAAAAAATAGTTTCTGAGATTAGCATGGACAAAAAAACAAATAAACAAACTTTACATCTTTGTGTTTTAGATATAGATTAAATTTCTATCAATGGAAATTTTATTTTTGAGAGAGTTTTGTGTATTGGCTACCGTGCTATTCCTTGGACCAGACTTTTTTTTCTCGGTAGGGGAAAACTCTTTTAAATACATCACATAATTTGTGATAGTGTGGGATTTCCATCCACTAAAAACCTCTACCTCTTCGCATTCCGTAACTGTTAATTGAGTTTGAATGCTATCTCTGATCAAGGTTTAATAATGTCTTTAAGACCCAGCAACAATTATTTACAACTGGACAAAAGAACTATGTTTAGGCAACAATAATTCGGATATTGCTTTAAAAAAATTATTCTAATGACCCAGGCGCGTATCCAGCTCTCAGAAAAGGTTGTGGTCACGGCTTTCAGAAAATCGGCCAATTGCGAATCGGACTACTGACTCGCTCACGATTTATACATTGCATTCCTACAAAGGAGACGTTAATGTATGACGCCCCGGCCAAGATCTATCGACCTCAATTAGGGTTGTGGGCATGCCCACCGTGTCCACAACGGTGGATCCGCGCTTGTAATGACCCAAGTTTATTTAGATTTTAAATCTACGTTGGCGAATTATTTTCATTCGTTTGAGATGCTTGTGTAACAGGGAAGTCCTTGATGCATATATTGTGATCAATAGTTTTTATCGCATGAGCGAAAATGTAATGACCTCAGTTGTCGAGCGTCTATAATCTACAACATCCCCCTCTCTCTACAGAAAATTATAATATCTCTAAATAAACTGGATTATTAAATCGCTGTTAATTTTATTTTACCGAAATTCTGACATAAGTCAACCAGTTTGTGCTGGATGGATAAACGGTATAAAACCATATTTTAAGCGTAAGAGAATATCCCTCCGTGATTTGAGCTTTGACACTGAACGAGCTTTTAGTAAAAGGCGTTTAAAGATGCGCCGCTTTAGTGTCGCTTAAGATCCCTCTTTAATGTACATAGTGCACTGCGAGCGTGTTACCATGACAACAAAATAGGGCAAAATGGCTTCTTTATCGCATTCCGGACAACTGTACCTTCAGGATATTGATCGTCTTTATCCATATTATACAAAGCTGTAAACTGTAAAACTTTAACACATTCTGTATAAGCGACGAATGGCGTATGATTAAATTCGTCAAATTTAATTTGTTTTCGCAGATGTCAACGCATATAAAAATGTAGTTAGGTATATAAAAACTTTTTAACAAAAAAAAAACCTCTTTCAAAAAGCCACCAAAAAGAGGAAAATAATGAAATTTTGAGGTCTGTGCCAATTTAATAAAATATGAAGTCGGTTAAAAAGTATAATATTATAGTGATTACTGATTAATATCGTTCTTTTTAACCGACTTCATATTTTATTAAATTGGCACAGACCTCAAAATTTCATTATTTTCCTCTTTTCGGTAGCTTTTTGAAGGAGCTTTTTTTTTGTTAAAAAGTTTTTTATTTTTTACTTTTTAGTGACTTTACAATACGTAGTTTAGTCGCTTGCCAATAGATTCACTTAATTAACTGACTTCTTTCACCGTGTGATGTGTCAAAAAGTGACATTTACTTTAAAGGAATCACACGCCGTTACTCACTTTTATTAAACCGACTTTCTTATCATCTTGATCCTATGCTGTGTGATGTGTCAAAAAGTGACATTTACCTTAAGGAATCATACGCCACTACTCACTTTTATTAAAAATCAGCCGAACTACTGAACCGATTTAAGTCAAATTTATATGGGACCAACTTTGAGGTACGTTTATTTATTTATATTATTCTTACGACTAGCCATCAAATAAGCTATTCATTTTCAAAATGTTTTTAACAAAAAAAGCCTGAAATTAGGAATTTACATTTGACAACAGACAAATGACAATTGATATATTTTGATCATATGCATGGTCATGGAGGCCATGATTTGATGTACAAAACGGTCACAGAAGCGTTCCAACCAATGTCTACGTTTGTACCGTCACAGGCTGTGCAAGGTTGACGCATGCGCACAAAACCGATAAAAACAGTATCGTTACCGTTTCAAAACGATCCATTTATAGCAGGTTGGAACATAGCTAATAATACATATATAAATTATTAATTATTCATAAGCGTGGCATGACGATTTCTGATCTATCTCAATTGAATGAAACTTGTTGAAGCGAAGCTGCAGACTCACAGAGATCACGTGACCGCCCACCAAGCCACGTGCAAGTTGAGCCGGGGGTCGCATTGCAATCGCAAAGATAATCCTAGGTTAATTGACAATCCGGTGCTGGATAATCCGGGATCATCCTCGTGATACACGTAAAAAACTGACAATTAACTAGAGACTACCGGTTGAAAATTGGGGTGTTTATTGTTAAAATGATAGCATCGCTTTAATCAATCAAAAAATACAAAAAGACAAGCGTGAAATAGGGAAAATATATTTCATGTGGAACATTGACCACCTGAATTTTATTGTAGAATAGATTCGTATTAAAATTGGATGGATCAAAAACGAGTGATGCAATACAGTACTAGTGCAGGTACAAAATAGGGCAAAAATTATCTTAAAAGTGAAAAAATTCCTCCACTCATGGAATTTTTGTCATAAGTCCCTTTTGGCATAAGAATCAGGAATTCGAAGAAGTCCATATAATTTACAAATACCTACAAGGTGGGGAAAAGTATTTGGGGGGGGGCAGAGATCTATGTTTTTGGATGCTGAATCGAATGAAAGCGATACTAAGCCGATAGAACCTACCCTTATCTAAAAAATTAGTTTAGCTATAGCGGAGTTTAATCAAACTCAAAAAATCAAAAATCTCAGAACCCAGTTATAGTGGATGGATTTTCATGATTTTTTTTTGCTTTGAGTTTCTAATAGTGAGTATAAAAAAGCGTACCTTTTAAAAATTGCCGTTTTTCGAAAATCCATTTTTTTAAAATAAAGCAAATACAGAAATTCTTTACGCGAAATGTTCTAGTATGAAGATTGTTCAAGAAATATTAAATTTTCACATCGGGGTTGTAGATCTATTGATGGACTACCTAACTTCGTCAAAAAAATTAGAAAATCCAAAGCGGCTATCCTACAGAAGCAATTTTATCAAAATGGTACCTTTTGACTAAAAATTAAAACACTTGACGTGGAGTGCTCTAGTCTCTAGTAAGAAAGCTGTTCAATAAAAATATTGAACTCCCATGCAGGGATTATAGACCTATCCATGGGCTGACTAAATGTGTCTAAAAATTTGGAAGCGACTTCCGTTTTGAAACAATTTTTTCAAATTCGTGTTTTTAAGGTAAAAAAGTAAGATCTCTGAAAAATTGCTTTTTTTGGGTGACCGCTTCCAGACTACAATTTTTTGTCACTCAGGTATATAGATCTATATAAACCGTATAAGGGAAGTTAAGTTTTCTTAAACACCCTTATTACTAGAGCACTTCGCGTCAAGTATCCTAATTTTAAATAAAAAAATACTACCTTTGAACAATTTCGTCTTTAGGGTGGTCACTTCTAATTTTTTCTAATTTTTCGACATGGTTAGGTCTATTAAATCCCTACATGGGACTTAAATATTTTTTGAACAACCTTCTTACTAGAGCATGTCACAGTCTTGTTAGGTTGGTTTTACTATATTACTATAACTGGGTTCCGAGGTTTTTGATTTTTGAGTTTAATTGAACTCCACTATAGCTAAATTTATTTTTTCGTAGATAGTCCGCTTACGGGACTGTAAGGATAATTTGGGTAATAATTTCCAAAACAGTAGTTACATATCCACGTAATTGTATGGGAGTGCAATTCCTCATCTCGTCTGGTTAAGTCTCGTTTTAAAGCTGGTCATATGATTAATAATCCAATAAATTATGCTGATTGCTAACTATTAACGCGAGTTGCGACCTTACATCACGAAATTTAATTCAAAATTTAAAGGTCACCATCTAACAGATTTGGTGAGAGAAGCGCTGACAACATAAAAACGAGGAACCGTCCTTAAAACGGATGGTCTTGTAAGGCGACTCGACTATACCAACATGAAACCATAAATAATTTTAAACTAGCCGTTATGTACATTGATATGTGTTAGTATCAGTTTCTGAAAGCAGTGATGTGTAAAATTTGCTTCAGCATTCGTTGCACTTCAAGATATCAAATCGCTAATAAAACGCGACTTGAACCTATAACTATCTGCAGAACTTATGTAAATAAATTTGATCCAATCAAAAATATAAATGTGAAAAAATGAACCAAGTTCTCTTCTACTAATTTGTTCGGCCACCAAAAGAATAAAAATCTAAAAAGATGCCAAGTTCCATTCCAATCCCAATCTCGAAAAATGAGTTTTTTGTTTATGTTCCAAATATCATATTTTTTTCGGGAATTGAATGGAACTTGGTATCGTTTTAGATTTTTATTCTAAAGAAACTGGTAGAAGAGAATTTACCTCAATTTTTGACATTTATGTTTTTGGTAGGATATCGATACTTTTGGCAAAGTTAACTCCCCGCTTACAAATTTACAGACATTCCCTAGTTTAGAGGTTTAGGGTAGTAAAGTTATACTTTTTTTGATTTTTTTTCCTTTATTTGTACCCAAAGCCCTACCTATGAATTAAATTTCAAATTTCTAAATGCACGGGAAGTACACTATTTGATGAGTCCAGTCAATACTTCCTAAACGTTTTGAGATAAAAGCACGAAATTTTTACAGGGCCTTGATGAAACAGACCTTAACAACATATACAATTTTCATGCTACTAGTTTAATGTAAAACAAAGTTATGACCAGACTTGTGTTATGTGTAGTCCACGAACGAACTAGTTCGGCTGAGCGATCCTATGTGCGAACTACAAGAACTAGTCGCAGCCAATCAAGAAATCAGTTCGTTAGTTCAGTTATCCACCACGCAGTGAAGATGGCGGAAGAGAACTCACAACATACCTATAACCTGAAACAACGGAAATTTATTGGCAGTATTGGTTGTTTTACCGACTGTCAATTCTTTTTGAAATGTATTTTGGCGCTTTGGGAGTCCTGGAACAGCAATAAGATTTTTACGAAAATTTGATGTGATGTAAATCAATATCTGATATTTTCGTAGTTCAAATTTAATTTCTTTAACAGCGAACTAACGAACTATAAGAGCGAACTAGTTCGCGGAAGAATGATTAACTAAATTGAGCGCTCTTGTTAGTGAACTAAAATGCCCAAGTCTAGTTATGACTCGAGGGTGGTACATAGGTATTAAGTTAGTTCGTACTCGTAGGCGCTCGGTGTGTGCCTGCGTTGCTGCGAGACTTGGCTTAGTGCACTATCGTGCGCCTAGATAGTAATAATAATATGTATTCTATTCTCAAATGTGGAGTATAATAATTAATATCGCACACAAAGTATGAGAACACTACAAGCTTTACAAGGTGATGGTATTTTATAAAAAAAAATATTACGTATTGGTTTCGACCTACATAATATGATGATATGAGTAATCATTATAGGCAATTGAAATGGTCCAAAAGCGTCAAAAAAAAATATCATTAACGATCAAGCGCGGATCCAATAGCGCGATACCTGAATTTAGGGCGACAGATTTAAGGAGATTTTTTAAGACCATCGGCTAAGTTTAGTTGGAATTGAAAATTCAATAAATTTATTATTATTTTTAATACTAAATCTAAATGATATTTTCATCAGTTATCAAATTAAAACCTTGGAACCTTGGGGGCTTTTAATAACTCGAAATTGGTAACAAATCTGAACTGTGATTTTTTTATATTTTTCCTGTTTATGATAATTACCTATAGAGCGGAGTTTAAGCACAGACGAACTTGTCAACTACAATTAATAACAAGATATCTAGACAGTAGTGCACTAAAACAAAGAATGTCTTTAGCATGAGACAATAGTTTTGAGTTAAGACTAATACCGACATTTTGTTCTGCAAATTGAAATATATGCTTAAAACACTCGCCGTAACAACATATTAAAATTTGAACCTTGAACTAATAATAAAAATTTCGTCGGGTACATGACACGTTTAGGGTGATCTTCCACCCTTTTAATACTGACCAATCGATCTGAAAGTATTATAATGGCATTATTGGGTCACCGACAAGCTATACAAACTATTTCAGCCTTGAAGCAATAATATTTGTGACTCATTTTTACTTTCCACCTCTACTATGGTAGGGAAGTACCTAATGGATTTAGTCCGAAAAAAATATTTCGAGATTTTAACAGATTTTCACGTTTTGAGACCCTAGCGATCGTTTAAGATCATTTTCTGGATGATGTCTGTATGTGTGTGTGTGGTCAATTTTTCGCCTTCGATATTTTAAGAACGGAACAACATACGGACATGCCGATTGTTCTATTGTGTTTATCAGTCTTTAACTTAGGTCTGATTAGATTTTGAGTCAAATCGGTTCAGTGGATCCTGAGATATTCAAAAAAACGTCCTCAATGTCACGTATTAACATAGGTAAAAAAAAATATAAATGAATTCTAGATATTATAATATGAAAAAAATGTAAATATTTTTTTTCTCTAAAATGTATAGTTTTCGAGAAAAAAAATATTTTACTAAAAAAAATAAAAATTGTACGTAAATCAAGGTAACCATGATTTTTGCTATATTAAGTTAGCCATCAGTAGATCACCAAACAGAAAAGAGGAACATGCTTTTTTCAAAGAATAAAAATTAAATTGTGTTTTAAAGACCACCAACAGCTAAGGTTATTTGGGCCCAGTCAAAGAATAAAAAAAAAAAAGTGTTTATTTTTTGCAAATATTTACTAGGTGGGAAGTATAGGACTGATCATCAGTCGAATTTTTTGTTACATGTTGGGGGCGGTCTGCATAATATTTCCCATACCGCTATCTAGCAAAATCCCTTACTCAGGGCACTTTAATATGCCTTCCTCAACATCTTCACAAAAAGAAGGCCTTGAATAAATAACACCAAAAAATTGTCACTATAGCTCTCGGCTATAATAAAAACACCATTTTTGACATCGATTAGAGGTTTTGAGTCAAAGCCATCAATAATAGACAATGCGCTATTTCAACTTAGTTTGTAGTTCTTTCAAATTATAGATGTGCAAATAATAACAGGGACCACACGTGCGTTGGTTGCCGATCATTCAGGTGTGATATTATTGTTATGAGTCATCTGATCTCTTCACATTTGATGGTCTTCACCTGTATCGCGTCACTATAAAGTGATACTGTGATATCGATATACACCACATCATCGTTCGACTGTCATTGCAACATGTCGGTTTACGTGGTCACCGTCAACTTTAACCATAATAATTTTAAAAACTCTTAAGGCTGAGGTATACCAGTGAATCAACTCGACACACACCAATTGTTTAACACATTATCTTTGCCGATATACATTTGTTTTATGTTTTTGAATTTATACTACTTTTGGCGCATTATGGAAAAATGATGAGAGTGAATTTTTAATATGCGCGCGCATCGCGTGACAAAAATTTAACACCATGAAGTTAGTCGGAAGTTCATGATTTAATACCTTATTATCAACAGTCACAATGTGACAAAAGCGTTTTCAGTTTTGAATAATAGTAATAAAAGTTATTGCTATACAAACGCTCGTTTATGCCGCTTTCGTTAAATATGAGTTCGTATTCCAACATCTGTACTGTTTACACTATTATTTTTCATGATTATAATAGCCTATTATATAGCACTGCTATGTAAGATGTGTCGTGGTGTAACGGATAGCATCGCTGCTTCATACGCAATAATAATAATAATAGAATTTTATTTGCAGCGACCAACCGGTATACAAAACGTCAAAATACAGAATTCTTTACAATAGATCGTTGAAATGATATGGAACTTTAGAAATTAAGTATATTTTTAATTCATTTTTGAATTTTTTTGTGTTCTTTATCTTTTTCAAATTTTCATGTAACTTTAGGTACATTTTATGACCAGTGTACACAGAACTTTTTTCAAAAAATGTTGTTTTGTGTTTAATTGAAAATTCATTTTTTCTGGTGTGATAATGTTTGCTAACATTTTGATCAAAATAATCTAATCTGTGCATATGGCTTAATAACTCATATGCATATATTGCAAAGAATGTTAATATTTTTTTCTCACGAAAAATGTCTCTACATGTTTGTGTGTACTCCATATTGAAAATTGTTCTAATTATTCGTTTTTGCAATATAAAGATTCTATTACAATCAGGAGAGCGTCCCCAAATTGTGATACCATATTTAATTATTGAAAATACAAACGCATAATATACACAGATTAGACTATTTTGATCAAAATAATTTTTTAACAGCTTCAACTGATAATGACACGTATTTAATTTTTTACAGATAGCGTTAACATGTTCGTACCATTTTAAGTTTTCATCAAATTTGATGCCCAAAAATTGTATTAGGTTTGTTTTTTGAACAGATGTTATGTAATTTATGTCTGCATTGGGTGTTGTTTTAATCTTGAAATTTATGTACTTTGTTTTCTCTAAATTTATAATAAGTTGATTTTTAAAACACCAACCAGACAACTGATCAATGACACTATTAGCTTTTTCCTGAGCTTCATAGTAAGATGAGGCTGCTATTAATACCGTGATATCATCAGCGTACATAATGAGTTTACCTGAATTTATATGCTCGCTTAAATCGTTTGTGTAACAAATGAAAAACAGTGGTCCTAGGTTACTTCCCTGAGGAACACCCACTGTTACGTGACATAGGACAATAGGTCCCGGGTTCGAATCTCAACACAAACATACTTTTTTTATAAATAATTAGATATAAATATGATAAATAAATATATTTAATAAACTAATAATTTATTAAATTAAATTAATTTATTTAATATCTTTATTTTATTATTTTATCGTCTTTTTTACAAACGTTTAGTATTGGCACGCGGGGTAAAATTTTTGGAATTATTTTTGTTTTGTTACGCCAAAGAAGTATAGCTTCTAACGTGCGTACATAATAGTACATACACACTCTTTTTTTTACCATGCGCATCTTGTTGAAGACTATGTTTTCTATGATGTGACGGAATTTTTTTTGGAACATGTGTTTGGTTTTTCCGTAAACTTCTTTTGAGATGTGTATTTTCTATTTCAACAATATCAAGAAAACTAAATGGTTTTAATCTTAAAAAAAAATTATTCACAAGAGATAATTGTCTAGAAAATGAAGCTAGGTCGAAAAAATTAGAGATTTTTATTTTTTAAGCCACGAAGAAAAAATGGTTACGTCAACAGCAATCAAACATAGCTGTTTTCACTTCATTTTTTCAACTAAAAAATTGGAAATGTATTATTTTCTCGACGTCAATCTATGATATTTTTTCTTTCATTTAAGCCATTGGCATTTTTCCATTCGACAAGTGAATACTTCCTTCAGAATCGTTGAAATAGAAAATACACATTTCAAAAAAATTTTACAGAAAAACCAAACACATTTTCTAAAACAAAATTCCGTCACATCATGGAAAACATAAGTAGTCTTCATGGTAAAAAAACATAAAACAAAAATGTATCGGCAAAAATAATTATAATGTGTTAAAAAATTGGCGTGTGGCGGGTTGCTTCACCTCAGCCTGTACAGGGTGGGGCGGAATGGAAGAGCGTTTTTGGAACGAGTACTACACGCAAAGGGGAGGGGATAGAAATTTAGGAGTGCTTACCGTTACCATTCGTTAGTCACAATCATAGACATAGAAATCTAGGGACGAAGTACAACTGAGTGGGGTGGTTGACGTTAGACGATTTCTGGGAGGAGAAAAACTTATTGGTTTGCGTCACGTCACCGACATGCTCATGTTAAAAGTATATCTATATAGCTACACTCATAGCTATAGGTATACTTTATACGTATTGCGCTTGGTCAGCTGTGAAAGTAATATACTGGCGCACGCGCAGTGGCCTATGTACACGTATATGCACCAACACAAAGATAACGTGTTGTACAACATTAGTACTGACTATTGAAAAACTTGGAACCTGCGCAGTGCGCACACAGGATAGGGTAAATACAGTAATAAGGCATCTTGCTGTCTAAGCCTGTATAATCGATTAGAATTAAAAATACAAATGGCAAGTGTGATATGCAAAACACGTATCACATAAGGTAAAGCTTGTGTGTGTATGGAACAGGTGCAGGGGCGTGAATAATTCATTAATATTCAAAGTCAGTGTGTCAAGCGCTGACTAAAATGTTATCGCTCTATAAACTAAGCTCATCTACTAACAGATTTTTTTTATAATCGCTTGAAACGAGGGCGTCTTTGTTTAAAAACGTGGGTTGATATACGGACATAGCAAAGGCAAATTAGGGCTTGAGAATAGCCGAGAGTGTAGCGGCGCTGTTGTTTACATGGCGTTGCTATGGTTCCTCTATTACAAGTCCCCAGTTCCCGAGTTCTAGCCCGAGAGCTGGTAAAAGTGTCAATTGGATTTTCAATTTATTATTAAAAAAAAAAAAAAAATAATGAATTGAAAATATGAATTGGTGCTAGGCCCAAATAACCTTAGCTGTTGGTGGTCTTTAAAATACAATTTACAATTTTTACAAAGGCAAATTTACACGAAGCAAGGGACGCCGCGACAGTGTTGTTTTTTAACAGGTTTGAAATTAATAGAAGAGTTCCTAGAAATGTCATTGTTTACTTAGTGTTTCCACGACGCCTCTGTTTACTATTACAAACTCCTTGCAGTTCCAAAACTCCAAAACTGAAAATATGGACTAATGGACTCTCGAGGGACTACTACTAGATCTAGATAAACTTTACAAAAAAATTGGGTTACGGTTCAACATTGGTTTTCCGTAGAACCATGTCTTTTGAAAAAAATTCGACTGATGACCAGTCCTATACTTCCCACCTAGTAAATATTTGCAAAAAATAAACACTCTTTTTTTTCTTTATTCTTTGACTAGGCCCAAATAACCTTAGCTGTTGGTGGTCTTTAAAACACAATTTAATTTTTATTCTTTGAGAAAAGCATGGCCCTCTTTTTTGTTTGGTGATCTACTGATGGCTAGCTTAATATAGCAAAAATCATGGTTATCTTGATTTACGTACAATTTTTATTTTTTTTAGTAAAATATTTTTTTTCTCGAAAACTATACATTTTAGAGAAAAAAAATATTTACATTTTTTTCATATTATAACTTCTAGAATTCATTTATATTTTTTTTTACCTATGTTAATACGTGACATTGAGGACGTTTTTTTGAATATCTCAGGATCCACTGAACCGATTTGACTCAAAATCTAATCAGATCTAAGTTAAAGGCTGATAAACACAATAGAGCAATCGGCATGCCCGTATGTTGTTTCGTTCTTAAGATATCGAAGGCGAAAAATTGACCACATACACACATACACACACACACACACACACACACACATACAGACATCAGTCAGAAAATGATCTTAAACGATTGCTAGGGTCTCAAAACGTGAAGATCTGTTAAAATCTCGAAATATTTTTTTCGGACTAAATCCATTACTTCCCTACCATAGTAGAGGTGGGAAGTAAAAACATGTTTTATGTGTACATTTTTCGATGTTTTTTTAAAATAGTATGCTCGCACATTAAAAAATTTTAATTATAATTGAGAAGGGCTAAAAGAGCTGAAAATAACAAATGACTGACATTTTTAATTTTAATTCGCGAGTGTTTTGCGAAATATGAGTCATGGTTCATTAGTGGGCCGTGGAGAAAGTTCAGTGAGCCACTGCAAGAATGATGACGGAAAATTATAAGATTTTTAACTGAATAGACTACAGAAGTAGGCGGTCCTAATTTGAGCGCACAATTTAAAGTGGAGTCGATTGGCGTTCAAAAATGTATGGGGTTTAACGGAATATTCATTACTATTCTCTTAAAACACGTTTCTTACCAAAACAATAGCTGTTTCATAAAAATAATTAATAAATACCGTCATTATTGGCTACAAAACTTTATTATTTCGTGTTAAATATTTTTTTATTTGAAATTAAAAATTTATGAAAAATGAATGTCTCAACTTGATTCAGCCAATGACGTTTATTCTAACCTATAACTTAACTTCGTTGACGTTTGTCGAGGTATAATTTAAGCAATTATAATTAGAAATTGAGTTTGTTCTTTCCATTTGGACTTGAAAAAGTGTTTTGAAGGATAAAAAAAATGTTTTCATCAATTCGCAGATTCCTGATTATTTTCATTCGATGCATAATTACATAATGAACACCTCATAAGGTTTGCAAAAAAATGAATTATAACAAAAAAACTACCTACTGTAAAATTATTGTAAAATGTTAATCTGTATTGCAAATAGTTTCTCTATGGTAGACTGGTCTCTAATCTCTAAGGGCATCCAATGGGAAGTTAGCAGTGTGGTTTTACCCACACACCAAGCCTCTTTTTTAAATATAACGTGCTCAGTGACATAGTCTATATGACGTGGATATAGCAATATGGTAAGTATAATTATGTATAAATTATTTTATGAGACATTTTGTATAATTATTAACGAAACGTTGGCAAAGAATAAATAATTTATACATTTAACTGGTCCTTATTACCCAATAATTTATTAAATTAATATAATAAGTGATGGACGTAAAAAACAGAGATAATTATTAATGTTTATTTATAGAATCAAGTTTGAAGAATCTGAGAATTTGACCAATAAACACGCATTTGTGTCCGAAGAGTTCAGAATCAGTTCATAACTTACCAACAAATACACCTTGTACGTATAAGATATCTATTGCACCGCCTGTGACAGACAGACAGACGGACGGACGGACGAGCGGATAGACGGACAGCGGAGTTCCACTACGAATTTTGTCATATTGGTACGGAGCCCTAGGTTTAGACAATTTTTAATCGCGCAATTATTCAGTCGGTCGATTGGCGGTCAGCGCCACAGACCCAACTAAATGATTCACAAAACATTTAATCACTAATCAGCCGATTTAAGAGTTGCAAGTACAAGCGACTAGGCCCTGCAGTCAGGGTCTATTCTAATTGGTCAAATACCCCATTTTGATGTCGTTTGACACACACAAATACACATAAACGAACGTAGCAACTAACTAGTGAACTATGTATACTAACATGAATAGTTGATAGCGATTAAAAAATGGGTTTTGTATGTGGACAATGTTCAAATACATATTCTTCAAGACAGGCATTAATGTTCACAAAATTAAAATGAAAACTTCAGATAAGGCTTGTAATCTAATTCTTTCTATAAAAGTCGATCAATTTTTTGATATTTCGAAATAAAACCTAATTTAATATTATTATTTGAGATCTTAAAGGATGTCCAAAATTTATACAGTAACAGTGTTCTTGAGGAATTGAAATGCAAAAATAAATTTTAATTAAATCAGAAAATTGATCGACTTTTATAGAAAGAATTAGATTACAAGCCTTATCTGAAGTTTTCATTTTAATTTTGTGAACATTAATGCCTGTCTTGAAGAAATGTATTTGAACATTGTCCATATAGGTACAAAACCCATTTTTAATCGCTATCAACTATTCATATTAGTATACATAGTTCACTAGTTAGTTGCTACGCTCATTTAGGTGTATGTGTGTGTGTCAAACGACATCAAAATGGGGTATTTGACCAATTAGAATGGACCCTGACTGCAGGGCCTAGTCGATTGTGTTGCAAGTGAGCGCGTGTTCATAAGAACGCTTGATAGTCATTAGTCACTGGCCACTGCAACTGGGTGACTAAAAGTTGCGCCAGCGCCAGACCTTCAATCATTAAATTAAAATAAATTGAGTGACATATTTTTTCAATAAATATGAATTATTTTAAAATTTATTCCACACGAAGAATCATTGGTTAATTTTATTGCTATGTTTCTTTTATAAATTTAAATTTTTGTAAAAAAGATTTTTTGTTAGCGGCTCATCGGTGTCAGTTTTATCATTTTTTAAAATCTAAATCTATATACAGATTCGTTTTGAAATGTTTTGATATATGATTTATAATCTCTGACCAAAGTCCAGATTTGTAATAAAAACATGAATAAAGCTACCGCTAAAAAACCTGTTGTTATAAGATACAAAATAAGGTATCGAATATTTCACAGGTACATAATATTATGCAAAGATTATTCAGTGATCAGATCAGGTAGCCTTTAATACGTTGTGTAGGAGGGAGGTATGGTATACATAATACCTGTATTACCGACAGGGATTATATGACAAAAATCACATGAAAAAACTTAAACGCATTCGTGAGAAAATTTTAGAATATTTTGTGCACAGGATAAACACGGGTACTATTTTTCTTTTTAGTGTATTTGCCATAATATGGCACATACACTATTGGCGTCGGTCGGATGGCGGGACCTAGGGGTCGGACCAAAATTTCTCGACATTTCATAGCCTCCTGAACAATTTGGCACCATTTTTGAAAATGTTTATATATATATGTATGTATATATTTATATATATATATATATATATATATATATATATTTATTTATTTATTTATATATATATTTATATATATATATATGTGTGTACACGATAACTCTCGACAGACTTAATCGATTGAAACGAAATTTGGTACACATATTGGGACCCATCACCGCAAGAAGCCTATTTAAAATGGGCCCGATCGGACCATTTTCAGGGTTGTATTTAGGGGTTCCAAAAAGTTTTTGGGCCCAAAAATACCGAAAAATTTGTCAGAATCGTTTCAAAATTGAAATTTAACTCTTTAGTAAAGATTAAAACGTGCTGCTAAAATTTTAATAAAATCGGCCCGACAGGACCGGACTTTCAAATTTTATGAAAACACTAGTTTGTTGATACGGATTTACTTATGGAAGGGTGTATTTAATGTGGTACAGAGGTTGCATTGATAATAATATTGAAATTAAGAAAAAAATATTATTTTAAGGGATGTATTAAGGGGTTAAATTTTTTATTTTGTCCAAAAACAAACTTAAGTTCACGTATTAAAGCCACAAGGCCTGTATTAGCAAATACACTATATTGTCGGCAGGGTTTGGCACTGCGACCCGAGTTTTTATTAACTTCCCAATGGAACTTATTGTAATGGGTTTGAAAATCGAAATCAAAATGTATAACAAATGTTTATGTTTCAAGGTCACTACACTCTTTTTACACCATTTTTAGAAAGATGTCTGTGTGTGTGTATGTGTGTGTGTACGTATGTACGTACGTATGTGTCCATTTCTTTCTAAGACGAAATCTCGAGAATGAAAAACGATATCGACTACGTTAGGGTGCCAATCGACGCGAATTAACGTAAATATGATCTGAAAGAAATTTTTTCAAAATCGGTTCAGCCGTTCTTTTTTCTTAACCAAATAGACTCCAAGAAAGTGGATGTTACACAATATCTCGCGAATAAAAAATTATATCGACTTCGTAAGGGTGTCAATCGAGGCGTGTTAACGTCATTTTGATCCGACATAAATTTTATAAAAATCGGTTCAGCCGTTTTTTATTTTTATTTTTTAGTTATTGTTAAAAATAAATAATAATTATGTTTTAATGATTAAAATGATTACTTTTCTGTGTAATATCTAATTTAATTATTGTTATTATATATATTTATCAAACTGGGAAGTTCGTCGTGTGGACCTCAAGGGTCGCACTTTAGTCCTAATAAACGACCCACCTCACGGCTTGTTATTATTGTTTACTAGCAGCCCTGTTCGGCTTCACCCGGGTACATTACACTACTCACTTGCTTTGCTCGTTCGCTATATATATAAACCTTCCGTGAAAAATTATCTAACTGATGGTGAAAACCGCATCAAAATCAGTTGCGTGGTTTAGGAGGAGTTAGCGGTGGTACAGACAGACACGGATGTAGAGATATAAATTAGTAAGTATAGATTTGAAAAACAGGAAAAAATCATGAAAACGGAAAATTCGCACTTCGAGTCCTTAAAACTTTACAATTGCAGACTAAGTTACAATTTAGTTTATTTTTATTAAAGTGATTAACTTCTGTATCAGTGGCGGATTTACCAGCAGGCTGAGTAGGCTGGAGCCTAGGGCGGCAGATTTTAGGGGCGGCAAATTTGGGGTCAAAATTTTTTTTTGTCTTACAGAAATTAAAAAGATTCATTTTTATATAGGTACCTAAATGTTATTAGGTCCCCGCGTTATTAGTAGTACATGATTGAGCTTTTATTAATCCCCTAGTTCACAATCATACTAATTACGGGAAAAAGGTGGTGTAATTAGGACGATCGATACGGTGCACACCCCCCAGGGGGGACATTAGAATGTGGTTGCTATCGCAAATTGCATTTCAATGTTCTTTGGGAATTAGCGCTCCCAGGGACCCGAGCTCGTACCAGTCGGCTTGTGTATGCCGGTTGGCGGATTCTAATACACACATGAATTATTTGTTGTGTTCAAGACGCTAATAACCTGAGTTGTCGACGCGTCTATAATCTACAATTAATTAATGATACGGTGCACAAATTATAAAGTTACAATTTCATTGACAAAAAAAATTTAATTAATATGATTGTGAACTAGGGTATCGAATTGTAGAGGTCGGTAGGGGCGGCAAAATTTGAATAGCCTATTGGCGGCAAATGTGTAAATCCGCCACTGTTCTGTATAAATCATTAAAAACATGACTCTCGCATGATGTTGACTTTGTAGGCGCGTTGCCAAAATCCGTCACTGCCCCTGCTGCATATTATATTCAGTGTAATATTATGCGAAAGTGAAAATTCAAGTGGATGGATTGATCTAAATTCAAGCATGGAAGTTGCTCAATGCAGTTTACTTTTTAGTGCATTACTATATAAGTTTTGCAAAACTTCCATTTGGTAAAACTGAATTTTGAATCAGCTTAAATGATTTTAATCATTTTACAGCCTCAATTAAATTTAGAACAGTTTAGGATTATTACAAAAGCTTTCCAATTTCCATAGAGATCATTAAATACGAATATAACAGTTACAAATTATCTCATTTCTCTCTTACTCCAGTAATAAGGATTACACATATAGAAAAAGACAGTTGGAGACATAAGGTTTCATCATTTATTGCCGTAGCTTTGAAGCGTATTGCACCGTAAGGTTCCGTCAATATCACTGGCCCCCGTATATTTAAAACATAAAACACAGCTGGCTGTAAAGAAGCTGTGATACAAGGGTGCCAAGTTCAAATCCCTGTCCATACATACTGATACTTCTCTATTATAGTCATGTTCAACATTCGTCATTCAGACACTGCACAATGCACAGCTAGGTGTTGGCAAGCAGCTGTTGTTAGTTGTGAAAGAGTTTACTTATAGTCATATAATTGCGCTGCTGCGCAGATTAGAATCATTGATGGATGAAGTTGAACAACTGATAAAGAGGTCGTCCCATATTTTTTTCTTTTGACGGTTAAAATATACATTAAAGATAGGCTATAAAACAATTTTTTGAGAATTTTTTGAAGCTTATTGTGCAATAAAAATATTTTCAGAAGTGTGTATTTTCCATATATGTAATTTTAAACATAAGATCAGCCATGGGGTGGATCGTGTATTAGGACTCTGCAAGGGCTGCCCTTGAGGTCCACACGACCAACTTTCCAGTATGATGAATATTGAATGTAATGAATGAACAATGAACATTAATAATAATAGAGAATTTTTTATTGGAAAAGGCAGCCAGTTACATAAGTATTTTTGTAATTATTAAAAAAAAATCACTTTTATAAACCTATGTTACAGTCGGAATCCAAACCCGAATCTCTCCACTTCAGCAAAAGAATTAGTTATCAATTATTCAACCGCAACACGATTAACTTTTATTTCGTTCCGCCGCAAAAGTGGAAAGATTCGGGTTTGAATCCCGACCTGCGACATAAGTTGATAAAAAATGATTTTTTCTAAAAAATGCAAAAATAGTTATGTATTTGGCTGCCTTGTCTAATAAAAAATTCCCTAATATAAAAATTCCCTATATAATATAAACTCATATTCAATATTAATAATCATGGGCGGACTAAGGGGGGGGGGGGCGGAGGGGGCGGCTCGCTCCGGGGGACCTCCAAATCTCTAGAAGTCCTTCTTAATCAAATCCCAAACAAGGCCAAAATATATTCAGTAAGTAAGAGGCAGTTTGGAGTTGGAGACCCCGTACGTATGCAAAATATAAACGTAGGTAGGTTACCTACCTACCAATGTTTATTATAAATATTTGATTTTTTTTGTCAGCCATTACATCTAAATTATTCATTTTTTACGAAATTTACACTACAAATACATCAATTTTTAAGCAGACCGGGCCTCCGACGGGCTTAGTCCGCCACTATTAATAATAATACAGAAAAGTAAGCATTTTAATCAATAATAGTACATTGTGCAACTAGTGTACTAAATAAGTCTTTATGCGTCAGGCGCGATGTTTTCAGCACTCGTATGCTGCTCGCACATGCGCACTCGCCAAGGTTCTTGTGCGCTCACCTACTACTCGTGCTGAGAACATTGCGCCTAATGTATAAAAATTTCGCACACGCGTTGCACACTGTACTTTATTATTATTTTCACTTTATTAGCTGGAATGTATGTCAAACACTGTAGATTCACTGCCAGCAGTACATCTCATTCTAAAAACATTGGCCTTGATACAATATTTATTTACTTCATTTCCATGGTAACCATATTTCATTAGAGCATCAAAAAGAGACATAGGTAAATGGTTCATTATGTAACGGGTTTTTCAAGTGTTTTCATTATATAGCATCGAAAATCGTTTCATAATGGATCATGACGTCACAAGTCGATAAACGGACATTTAAGATCCGCTGTACAGGCGCGAAAAAACAAAAAACGTGCTTGTGTTGAATAAAAATTTTAATTTATTTTTATCAAGACATAATATTATTATAAAAATGTATTAATTGATAAATAAGATTAACTGATATAAATGGTCTGTCTGAAATGGTATTTGGCACCCTAACGAATAATCTAGGCGAATTAGAAAATATAGAGATAAAAATATAGTGGTAAAATGTGGGCGACTCCATTGGTCATTATATTGTTGAAATAATTGTGACCAACTTTTCGGCTTATATGCCCCTCTGTGTGATGGTTGGTCATGCCTTGTTTATCTCCAAAGGTTACGAGTACATAGCATAGGTACAGGGCTGAAGAGCTCCACAGGGTGCCTGTGACTTTCCATTCAATACTATGTATAAAACAACCCCTAAAAGCGCGTTTGCACCCTGTCATATATAATATGCATCCAGCTAGGCTCACAGAACATACAATTGTATTTCTGAATATGTATTTATTTTATAAGTGTCAACATCTCAATTTAGTTTTTTTCTATTTGAATTGACAAAATATGCGTACCTACTTAAAATATAAAAAGTGTTGTGTATCTATTATCATAATATATAATATTACGTATGCAAAGGGCAACGTATGATGCTCAAGTATACAAACATGATCAAGCTGTACTAGAATAAAGTACATTTAGATATCAATACTAAGGGCTAGCAAAAGTGATGCTCAGGACGGACTGGCGCAAAAAATCGGCGCGAGCGGTTATAAGAGGAGGCGAGGCGAGACGAGATGGCGAAACATTTTCCTGGAATTGAAACATAATCAAATAATAACAACTAAGGCAGGAGGTAGGCGTTCTGCCGGGCGCAGCGCATAAATCATGTACAAGCTGAACTAATTTTCGGAATCATCGAAAAAATTAAAAATTTGCACTAAAAAAAATTATAATTTAAAAAAACTAAAAAACACGCTTTAATGAACTAAAAAGTAAAAGAGAATTAATTTTATTGTAAAAAAGCGTGGGGTAGTATGAAAATATGATACAAAGCACCCCACGCTTTTTTACAATAAAATTAATTATTTTTTACTTTTTAGTTCATTAAAGCGTGTTTTTTAGTTTTTTTAAATTATAATTTATTTTTGCTTTTTAGTCCTGGAGATCCTGGTCAGGATAATGGGACAAACTTATGGAATTATTGTATTGTCGTCGGTCCTTGATAAGTCGACAAAGTTTAAACTAAATCTGACCGTTCAAAGTTGGTCAAAATCAAGTTCAAAGAAGTCGGTTACAAACTGACAAACAAGCAAGCAAGCAAGTACGCAAGCCCGCAAGCCCGCAAACATACAGGTGAAGCTAATATAAGCGTGTTAAAAAACTACTTGCTTTGATTTTTCACCCTGACCAGTAGCGAGCGGCGCTAAACTTGTCCGGCGTATAAGGCGACGCCCTTTCGCCCTCGGGCCCAGTCCGTCCCTGGTGATGCTCCCGCGATTTGAAACACAAGTAGATACCTAACTCGCGTTTAATGAAATTTAGATACATTAAAATTGGTATCAATGGAAAGAGAAACTCAAAAAGTTTTATTCACTACATCACAGCTTGTAATACTGGCCGCTAGAAGCGATACGAGGAAAATTGCGTAGAGAAGGGACTATTTTAAAATAGCAATTGATTATTGGAAAATGACTGCCATTGTAGACAGGTGAGCGTTTTTCGTCCTGAATTTCCACGTTGCTAGTCTGTTGCTTAATGTGTCACGGAATTTTCGAACAAAGTTTGGCGCAAATCCATCCCAGTGAATGAATGAATAAATTGTGAATTATAGACGCTCGACAATCCATCCCAGTGAAGTACAATTCATTATTATAGGTACTCCAAATTTAAAGCAAATGGGATGCATTTATGATCTGTAAAAAAACCGGTCAAGTGCGAGTCGGGGGGGATAATAAATCATAATTTCTTATCTCTGGAACTGCTGAGCCGATTCTAAAAATTCTTTAACTAATAGAAAGTTACGCAGGGGGAGATTCTTCCGGGGGGATAGAACTACTGATCCGATTCTAAAATGTTTTGGATAAATAAAAAGATATAACTTTTCAAAAATTAATAATATCCCATCAAAAACATTCTAGTAATTATAAAAAATTATGCCAAGTCTCGCAACACTTTTGCCGTAAAAAGTTTTGAGATCCTGAAAAGAGCCAAGTCAAAACTTGTACCTTTTGAATTTGGCAATCACATGGCATCAGGATGCACTGTGATGGGATATTTTTAACACGCTTATATTAGTTCCACCTGTAGTATATGTTTGTTTGTATCTAACGGATTCTTTGAACGCGATTTTCACCCACTTTAAGACTTCAGATTGAACTGAAACTTTGCACACTTATCAAGGACCGATGACAGTACAATAATTCAATAAGTTTGTCCCATTATCCTGATCAGGATCTCCAGGGCTAAAAAAAAGCAAAAAACTTCAGATTGAACTGAAACTTTGCACACTTATCAAGGACCGATGACAATACAATAATTCAATAAGTTTGTCCCATTTTCCTGACCAGGATCTCCAGGACTAAAAAGCAAAAATAAATTATAATTTAAAAAAACTAAAAAGCACGCTTTAATGGTAAACTGAACTAAAAAGTAAAAAATAATTTTTATTGTAAAAAAGTGTAGGGTGCTTTGTACTATATTTTCATACTACCCCACGCTTTTTTACAATAAAAATTATTTTTTACTTTTTAGTTCTGTTTACCATTAAAGCGTGTTTTTTAGTTTTTTTAAATTATAATTTTTTTTGTTAAAATTTTAATAAGATATTTATCTGCTCTGGTTTCTGCCCTCCGTGCAATGTATTAATGTGTGAGTGTTTTTTACTTGATTGTTATTCTCAGGAAATCGATAGAACCTCCATGAGAAACGGTGGTGTGAAGTTAGCCCCGCAACTTTCGAAAAAATGATTTTTTTTCGGAGTTCTGGATTCGTTTCTATGAGTTCTGGAGTTCTTTGTAGGTTTAAACAATAGTTCTGGCATTTATCTAGCGATTATTCGAACTTGAAAATATGAGGGGCTAGGTTCACGCTGCCCCCCAAAGTTGAAAAAATTCAATTTTTTTAAGAGTTCTGAGTAGCCCTCCAATAGTTCTGGAGTTCTTTATAGTTTTGAGCAATAGTTCCGTTCGTTAAAACGTACAAATTGAAAATTTAAAAGTTCATTTTGAAAAAAAAAAATTGCCCAGCATTCCTCTAATTTTGCTTGGATCGAAAAAAGTCATTTGAAGTATCGCTAGAACTCTTGGAGGGCTACTCAGAACTCCAAAGAAAAAAATCGAAATTAAAAAAAAAAAATTTTTGTCATCGAGATAGGTACCTAGCCCCTCAAAGTTGAAAAAAATCAATTTTTTTTGGAGTTCTGAGTAGCCCTACAATAGTTCTGGAGTTCTTTATAGTTTTTAGCAATAGTTCCGTTCGTTAAAAGGGACAAATTGAAAATTGAAAATTTCATTTTGAAAAAAAAAATTGCCTAGCATTCCTCTAATTTTGCTCGGATCAAAAAAAGTCATTTGAAGTATCGCTAGAACTCTTGGAGGGCTACCCAGAACTCTGAAGAAAAAAATCTAAACAAAAAAAAAAAAAATTTGTCATCGAGCTAGGTACCTAGCCCCTCAAAGTTGAAAACATTCAATTTTTTTTGGAGTTCTGAGTAGCCCTCCAATAGTTCTGGAGTTCTTTATAGTTTTCAGCAATTGTTCCGTTTGTTAAAACGGACAAATTGAAAATTACATTTTGAAAAAAAAAATTGCCCAGCATTCCTCTAATATTGCTCGGATCTAAAAAAGTCGTTTGAAGTATCGCTAGGACTCTTGGAGGGCTACCCAGATCTCTGAAGAAAAAAATCGAAACAAAAAAAAAATTTTTTTGTCATCGAGCTAGGTACCTAGCCCCTCAAAGTTGAAAACAGTAAATTTTTTTTGGAGTTCTGAGTAGCCCTCCAAGAGTTCTAGCGATACTTCAAATGACTTTTTTTGATCCGAGCAAAATTAGAGGAATGCTGGGAATTTTTTTTTTTTCAAAATGTAATTTTCAATTTGTCCGTTTTAACGAACGGAACTATTGCTGAAAACTATAAAGAACTCCAGAACTATTGTAGGGCTACTCAGAACTCCAAAAAAAATTGATTTTTTTCAACTTCGAAGGGCTAGGTACCTAGCTCGATGACAAAAATTTTTTTTTTTGTTTCGATTTTTTTCTTCAGAGTTCTGGGTAGCCCTCCAAGAGTTCTAGCGATACTTCAAATGACTTTTTTTGATTCGAGCAAAATTAGAGGAATGCTGGGCAATTTTTTTTTTCAAAATGAAGTTTTCAATTTTCAATTTGTCCGTTTTAACCTCGGTTTTAACGAACGGAACTATTGCTAAAAACTATAAAGAACTCCAGAACTATTGTAGGGTTACTCAGAACTCCAAAAAAAATTGAATGTTTTCAACTTTGAGGGCCTAGGTACCTAGCTCGATGACAAATTTTTTTTTTTTTTTTGTTTCGATTTTTTTCTTCAGAGTTCTGGGTAGCCCTCTAAGAGTTCTAGCGATACTTCAAATGACTTTTTTTGATCCGAGCAAAATTAGAGGAATGCTGGGCAATTTTTTTTTTTCAAAATGAAATTTTCAATTTGTCCCTTTTAACGAACGGAACTATTGCTAAAAATATAAAGAACTCCAGAACTATTGTAGGGCTACTCAGAACTCCAAAAAAAATTGATTTTTTTCAACTTTGAGGGGCTAGGTATCTAGCCCGATGACAAATTTTTTTTTTTGTTTCGATTTTTTTCTCCAGAGTTCTGGGTAGCCCTCTAAGAGTTCTAGCGATACTTCAAATGACTTTTTTTGATCCGAGCAAAATTAGAGGAATGCTGGGCAATTTTTTTTTTCAAAATGAAATTTTCAATTTTCAATTTGTACGTTTTAACGAACGGAACTATTGCTAAAAACTATAAAGAACTCCAGAACTATTGTAGGGCTACTCAGAACTCCAAAAAAAATTGATTTTTTTCAACTTTGAGGGGCTAGGTACCTAGCTCGATGACAAAATTTTTTTTTTTTTAATTTTGATTTTTTCTTTGGAGTTCCGAGTAGCCCTCCAAGAGTTCTAGCGATACTTCAAATGACTTTTTTTGATCCAAGCAAAATTAGAGGAATGCTGGGCAATTTTTTTTTTTTAAATGAACTTTTAAATTTTCAATTTGTACGTTTTAACGGACGGAACTATTGCTCAAAACTATAAAGAACTCCAGAACTATTGGAGGGCTACTCAGAACTCCTAAAAAAATTGAATTTTTTCAACTTTGGGGGGCAGCGTGAACCTAGCCCCTCATATTTTCAAGTTCGAATAATCGCTAGATAAATGCCAGAACTATTGTTTAAACCTACAAAGAACTCCAGAACTCATGGAAACGAATCCAGAACTCCGAAAAAAAATCATTTTTTCGAAAGTTGCGGGGCTAACTTCACACCACCATGAGAAACTTCGGTCGCAATCTCTAGAATACCACCTCAGGGGAAACGATCTCCCGTTCTAAGATCCCGATGAACCAGACACCTTCAGTCTTTGACTTTACATGGCGTTGCTATGGTTCCTCTATTACAAGTCCCCAGTTCCTGAGTTCTAGCCCGAGAGCTGGTAAAAGTGTCAATTGGATTTTCAATTTATTATTAAAAAAAAAAATAATAATAATGAATTGAAAATATGAATTGGTGCTAGGCCCAAATAACCTTAGCTGTTGGTGGTCTTTAAAATACAATTAATACAATTCAGTCTTTGACCGAATATCAAGTAATGAATTTGCGCAGCGTTTACTACGCGTATCGCAATTCCTGTTTATTTGTATTTCAATCGAAAACACGAACCTTGTCAACGGTTATCTAACTAATGCACTTCCTGTAAAGAAACTTTAACTTACTACAATAAACTCTGGACACCAATAAATATTGTTTTCGTTCTTTAATTGTAAAAAAATATTCCTTTTATTATTTTTTTATTCAAAAGGTATTATCATCAATATCTGGAAAGTCACTTATTTTATATATTTTATTATTAATTTAATCAACACAGTATTTTCAAACCTTTTTTCCTCCGTCATAAATATTTTATTTATTTGAGTCACTCCTATTCAGTCATGTCATTACATAACCAATTATTTAATTCAAATTATTTTTTCAGTTAGTAATAAAATAATTGTTCACTTCAAAATTCTTTCAGTTAGTCATAAATTAATAAATTTATTTTATTCAAAATTTTTTCAGTCATTCTATTTTTCGGATTATTTTTAAAATGTGCATTGTCACTTTTTTTTAAATAAAGTTATAAAAATTATAAATAATAAGGCATTATATTTTAGCATAATATCATATAACATATTTATTCTGCGTCAAAAAATGCAGATAATAGAAAAAAAATAAATAAAAGCTACTTACTTCAAATTCCCCATTCCGTTGTTCAGAGCTGTAGGCGTGCAGTGTATACAGAGAACATAAATATTGTTTATTTAAAGATACGAGTGTTCGTATTTTCTGTAGAAGAAAAGCATAATAATCTTGTTTCTTATGTACACAAACTAGCTACTTATGAGCTTACTTATATAAATAATGTACCTTGTTAGTTGTTACACGGAATGCCACCACCCCAGATTCTTTTTCAATGTTTTGTATGTTTTCTTGAGATTTAATAATGTGTTTGAAAACTTCCAAGTGTCATCAAAAGAAATAGATGCAACAATCCGTATAATCTATTAATGTTTTATATTGTGATGAATTGTTGTTTAATATAGACAAATCTATTGAAAATAATGACGTATTGTCAATATAGGTGTATCAAATAAGATATACCTACAGGATGGTGATCACGGTTGTCGATCATATAGGACTTTAACATGTAAAATCAGAGCATAAAATAACATATAAAGTAGGCGTCAGTAGTGCCGCCTAGTGACGAGTTTGTGCCACCTAGTGAAAGTCGGTTAAAAAATTGAAAATTCCGAGGTGGGGGTGCCGCCGTTTCCCTGGCACCCCCACTTTGAATTGTTTATAACTAATTGGGGTTTGCTGCACAAACGCTGAAAATCGGGAACAAACCAACACAGACGAATCGCGTAAAAAAAAATTGAAAATTCCGAGGTGGGGGTGCTGTCGATTCTCTGGCATCCCCACTTTGAATTCTTTATAACTAACATGATTTTTCGTAACTTTAACCGTTTACGCAGCGCACGCAACGCAAGGAAAAGGAATAATTTTTCCCGTTTTTGCAACATTTTTCATTGATGCTCCGCTCCTATTGGTCGTAGCGTGATATTATATAGCCTATAGCCTTCCTCGGTAAATGGACTATCCAACACAAAAATAATTTTTCAATTCGAACCAGTAGCTACTGAGATTAGCACGTTCAACCAAACAAACAAACTCTTCAGCTTTATAATATTAGTATAGAATATCTGGGTGGCCGAGCTTTGCTCGGATGAGTTCAATAAAAACAGTACTTAATATGCTGTGAGATATTATTTTCTCAGAATATTATTCCGAAACGAATTTATTTCTGTAACATAATTTAAAATAATTGTTTCTGATATTTTAACTACCTATGTGTATTTTTAAGCGTAAAAACTAAGTATCAACTTGAATCAAGCATTTTTTCCTGTAAATATTATTTAGGTCGCCATTTTCAAATCTACCGCCGTTATTGCTTTGTTGACTGAAGAACTCGCAAAAACCGATTTTCATAGATTGAATATCTTGTAAAAATGTTCGAAACAGATGAAATTTTGCTCGCCCGTTACCATTTTAACAATCCAATTTTAAGCATTAATACCAAATATCAACTTTATCGAAGTACTTTTTCTCTGTGATGTCATCTTAACAACTTCCAGTAAATTTCAAATACTTTTTTTTGCATAGGTACCTACTGAAAAACTCACAAAAATCGATTCTTTTAATAACAAACGTCAGACTAACCTGCGCAAAACTTTTTTTGCATGTATCTTCACCATAGTTTTTAAAAATCGATGTGTTTTGATACACATGCCTGCGGCGCTAGAAGTGCGGCCCTTTGGGCCGCCGTGCCAATTTTTAGATACGCAAAACTTTTTTGTACGTATCTTAACAATAGTTTTTAAAAATCGATGTTTTTTTACACAGACCCGCGGCGTCAGAAGTGCGGCCCTTCGGGCCGCCGTTTTGTCATTATTTACATATTATGCAAGACACTTCTTATATTAGTGTTCATTTACAATTTTAACACTTGTGATATATTATATAAAATCTATGTAGAAATAGACTTCGAATCAATCTGACTTTAATTGAGCGAGTTATAATAAATAAAAAAACACCTTTTTTTTAATTGCTCAATTTCTCGCCCCGAAAAATCCTCATTCTGTAAATTTCATCAAAATCGTTAGTCGTTTTTGAGAAAAAAAGGTCTAGGGAAGATTATACGTCATACTACATTTAACGTACCTACCTACTTACCTATACTACATATTTTATATAAGTAATATAAAAATAACATACCTATTTATTTAAATATTAGCTAAAACTACTTACATAATTATGTTTAGATTTTATTGTTGTTATTTTTTTACTTTTCAGATAATTACTGATTATTTTAATAAGTTAAAGATTAACTGTCAAAGTAATTTTGACATAAATAATGAAAATAGTTTGTTTTTTCCAAAGCCTACTCACAAAACGACACTGTTTTATGACGTTAAAAAAACTGTTTTTTAAAATGATAAAATCGATAAGAAAACGAATTTTTCCAGGGATGAGACCTAGCTAGATCGATTTTTTGCCCCCCGAAACCCCTTTTCGGTAAATTTGATCAAAATCGTTAGAGCCGTTTTCGAGAAAATATTTATATAGATACATAGAAACATATATACAAGATTTACTCGTTTAATAATATAGGGGGATATAGGGATTTGCTGCGACCAATAAACAACAAAATTAAAGTATTAAGTAAGATAAAACAAAATCACGATATATTTTATTTTGTTTCCTTTGTTTCATTACTGCCTTCAGTTCCAACAAGAACTATTCATATTATATACCTAGCATGTCAATCTGAAAACCTGTCAATAATCCACGATCTAAGTCAGGCAGAACAAAAGGTCAGCTAAAAAAGGGAGAAAGAGATATAGAAAGAGACTCTTCCAGTTTCCAGTTTCCACCCTCGCCTTTTATATCAATCAATCAATGTCGTATAATATATATAGGTACAAACAATACAATACAATAAATATTACCCGTGAAATGGTTGTTGAATAAGAGAGAATGTTTACAAAAATCACTATAATTACCTACCAAGACTAAATCTTACGAAGGACGCTAAATGTTGCACGACAAGTACAACTTTAAAAAGGATTGTAGAGAAAATACCTACTGGTTTACAGAATTTCCAGGATTATCTGGACCTATAGTACGATTTGAAAATAATTGTCAGTGATTCCATACACTTAAACTTCATAATGTAATTATTAGCGGCACAATTTTATGTATGGACGATTATGCTTTACCTTATTTCATTGCTTTTCCGCTCCATTAAGCTTGTTATAATTTACTACGTATATGACTCACTGACAAATATTTTCGAATCTTACTACATAATATTGTTACAAAACTGTTTTCTGAGTTGGCGGAATAAATATTTATTTACAATAATTAAAAATACAATAACAATGAATGCAACAACGAAAAGTCAGTTTTAACAATAAGAAAACTTAAACGGTAATATTATTATTGAACTAAACGAGCCACTTAAATAACACTTAACAAATAACTATATATACAAGGATTATTTATAATTTTATAATTTTTTATAATTTTATTTATAATTTATTTATAAATAAATTGGGTCCAATCGACTTATTTTGACCTCTATTACAGGTGGTAGCTCTATGTCCCAACAATTTTGGGACACCCTGTATAGTGTCAATCCATATTTTCAGTTTGTTATTTTTTTATTTTTAATAATAAATTGAATACCAGTAAATTGGTATTTTCACCAATTCTCAGATTTGAATTTGGAAAACTGAGAATTGTATTAGCCCAGTAAATAAAAGGAAAAAATCACCCTATGTCGCAACTAATTCCCATAGAGCTGGATTTTTCACAGATGGTAGAACACCTTTAGACATGTATTTTTACAAAAGTCCCCGGTTATCTCTCCTATGCTTCCCTCGCCACCCCCTCTTGAATATTTGCATATCACTTTTTGCTGAGCCTGTTTTGAAATATCTCAGAAACGGTCGACTTAAGCGACAACATAATTTTTACCACGAAGTTTAATTTTCAAGCCCTTTGATACGTATCCAGACTTTAGACTGAGAGCTGGAGCCGAGTTTGCGTCATCATTTGGAATATGAACAAACTTTACGGTAATATGTTCCAATACAAACGGACATTACGTTTCTGCGCTGACGGACAGCCCATGTGGATACGGGAGGTTAGATATAACGGGTGAAAGTAGCATTTTTTTTAATCAACGTTATTGAGATAGCATTTGAAAATTTACAGAATGAAAGATTACGATATTATATTATAAATAGAAAAGTGTTGATTATGAAAAAACTATATCTTCAGCTGGGACTTCTGACATTGGTAAGTACTTAATAAAATAAAAAAGTGTGTGTCAGCTCCGACGCTCGACTAGAGTTTACTCCTTAAAGTAGGCAAACATACATACTTACATGCGTATACGGCTGTTACAAGTATACACATACATTGAAAGGTGCGCAAGGTAGGTTGCGCAGAAAAACGTTACGCTTTTTAGTTAACGCTTGTGTAAATTTTACTCCTCATAAAATTTCCATACCGGGCGCCTTATATGAAAATCGATTCTTAAGGAGTAAACTCCAAAAAAATGGGTGTGTGCTTATGACTACACGACAGAAATGAAAACTTCAGATTTTATAATTTTTGGTGTCATCTATTATAGCGCATTTATGAACTAAAAATAATTTATTACTAAAATACTAAAACTGTATTTTTAATTAATTCCACCAATTGGTTTCAAAAAAATTATAATTATTGTCAAAGAAAAAATATAACAAAAATAAAAAAATATATAAATAAATATCAAGTAGAATTTAGAAAAAAAAACGCCAAAAATTCTACGCTGCCATCAAGTCTCGAACCTAGGTTCCTACACATAGAACACAAAGACCTAACCAACTGCGCTATAGTATGGAAGTGTGTAGAGGGCCGTTTTTATGATATAAGTATGTTGCGAATTCTTACGGAAGTAGTTGCGAATGCCGCGAATTCTTACGGAAGTAGTTGCGAACGCTTCACATTTTTTCAGTACCCAGGCAAAGAGTGCCTAACGCCCTAAGGAAGTTTTCACTTCAAAAATTTGACAGTTCGTTTGCTTCGCCATCTTTACATTCACAGCAGGCCGTGAGTATTTAATAGCAGGCGGATAGCACGGTGGAAATATCACAGGTGTCCGTATTAAACAGCCCTAGTATACGAATCCAAATATTGTAAATGCTCCCTTATCGATAAACTCGTATAATAAATATTATGCGCTATATAAAGGTGCTGTCCACCCACGTAATGACTGTTAATACATCCTTTTCATAAGCCGGCAATTATTTTAATCACAAATTAACTTGACTTGTACAGGCTGTTCCATTTTGGTTGTTTAAGTAAGATAAACAAAGTGTACAATTAAGAACTATTTTAGAGGCAAATTCGTTAGCGAAATAAAGATTTCCGTTTCTATTCAATTTCAAAAAAAAGCAATTCGTATCATGTTCAACTTACCTTTTAATCATTCATGTAAAGATAGCTTCATAGTTCATAATATTTTAACTCTGCCGTCGCTATATATATTCACCATGGCTACTTATATTAGGAGTCATCTTTCCAACTTTGAGTCTGCTGACCATGGTTACTTAACGCGAAAGAAACATAACTTACTTTTGCCCAAGGCATCATTAGTGGCTTATCAGCGTGGTCCTGTCTGTATGGCTATCAAAATCTACAATGGATTACCATGCTTTATAAAAAATATTGTATCCTTTAGGGACTTTAAAGTGTCCCTGAGGCATTATTTAATTCAAAATTGTTTTTATAATCTACATGATTTTTTCTAATTTTATATCTTTAATCTGACGCTATTATGTTCTTTGGAATTTTTAAAATAAAGAATTATTATTATTATTATTATTGGGACCCGTCAAATGGGCATATGACATCTGGTGGTAGAAAAATTTATTCGGATCAGGGAAAAATTGACATGCTAACAGTGCAAATTTAATGCGAAATTGTTTATTACAAAAATAAAACAAATAAAATAAACAAAAAGTTTATCGAAAATGGAATTCGTGACGTTTTCTAATATCATGGCATTAAACACTTATTAGTTATTGACTCGTAAAAACTTACTTTACAGCGAACTAGTTTATAATATTATATAAAAAAGTATCAGGATAAAATAAATGGTTTCTGAAATATCCGAGGCCAAAGTCCGCACTATGCTGCCTTGAAACTTTTTAATGATTTGCCTAATGACTTTAAAGACTTGCCTTTCAATACATTTCAAAAGAAACTAAGAAATCATTGATTGCACATAATTAAATTATATATACAATTTTATATACAATTTAATTATGGATACAATTTCACACATATTACTGTTAGATTCACTTCAGTAATCATGAACATAATATGAAGTTTCTCCAATTCTTCGTTAAATTTACTACACCGTTGTAACGCCATGTAAGACCAAGCTTTTCTTAAGTAAATATTTCTTGTCGCCTGATGATGGCAACCTAAGTTTTTTTTAAGTAACATGTAGCGGTATCTTTCATTTATTAATAAAATTTCAATTCTTGCCAAGGAAGTTCACATTTTTAATTATTATAAATAAAAACAGTTTTGCTATAAAACTTGTATGTGATCTTTCCATTTAAGTAAAAAAAAATTCATTAAAAAACTCAATTGATAGTTTCATACTACAATCTCGGTCCCTATGGAAGCTGTTTTATATGGTATAATTTCTCTAATTTTGAGTTTTTGACTTTCAGAAACCATTCACTTTAGCTTGTTACTTTTTTTTTACAAAAAATACTCAAAATAGTAAATACCGTCCTTTTTACGAATCCGTAAAAAAATACAGGGTGTTACATAAAATAATAAAGTTGTGTACTATGTTGGGGGCGGCGAAACGATTCAACACGTATAAGTACCAAGTTGTGTCTCCCTATCGATTATCCAACCATCCAAAGTTTCCAATTTCTAACTAAAAAAGCAAAACAAAGAAATGCGTGGAAAAGCTTTCGCGTGGACACCCGGTATACAGGCTTCAATATCTATAAATTTGTTAAAAAAACTAAGTAGCGTTAAAAACAAAAAAAAAATAATAATTAAATTTATTAAAAGAACAAGAAAGCCAACAGCATCTAACACAAAAGTACAAAACAAGTTTCCAAGTATTGTCGAGCGTTTGTAATTTACAAACAAGCTTCCAATATTATGAAAAGTAGTCGAGTAAAAAGATATTGGAAGCGTGTTTTGTACTTTTGTTATCTTGTAGGGGCCTATGTAATTCTGTGAGATTTTTAATCTATAAGTACTAATATTATAAAGCTGAAGAGTTTGTTTGTTTGTTTGTTTGGTTGGTTGAACGCGCTAATCTCAGGAACTACCAGTCCGATTTGAAAAATTTTTTTTTTGTTAGATAGCTCATTTATTGAGGAAAACTATAGGCTATATAATATCACGCTACAACCAATAGGAGCGGAGCATCAATGAAAAATGTTTGCAAAAACGGGAAAAATTATTCCTTTTGAGAGCTTCCGTTGCGTGCGCTGCGTAAACGGTTAAAGTTACGCAAATCACGTATGACGGAATTGTTCCCCTTTAAAAGTTCTAAAAAAAAGTCCGCGGCAGCATATGTCTATCTTTTAAGGTTGACTCACTATAACTTTTTTATGGTAATCGAATTTGTTCGTAATTATAATATTCAAGCGAACGAGCGAGGCGAGTGGGTAGTGTATTTATAATATTCAAGCGAACGCGCGAGGCGAGTGAGTAGTGTATTTATAATATTCAAGCGAACGAGCGAAGCGAGTGAGTAATGTAATTATAATATTCAAGCGAACGAGCGAAGCGAGTGAGTAGTGTATTTACAATATTCAAGCGAACGAGCGAAGCGAGTGAGTAGTGTATTTATAATATTCAAGCGAACGAGCGAAGCGAGTGAGTAGTGTATTGCACCCGGGCTTTCTTAGCACCCGGACGAAGCCGGACGGGGACCGCTAGTGAACGAACAATGTGGCTACGTGGGATGGATAGCTCATGAGTCACACAATCAGATACCTACTATCAGGTGTTTTGCCCAATTTTTTGGCAGACGGCCTATATGGCAAAAATCTTTTTTTTGTGTATGTAGCTCGTTTGCGGTTGGTTCTAGGCAAATTTTGCTAGAAACCTTTTTAGTTGTAATTAAAATAAGGAACAAAAAATGATTTAACAATATTTTCGATATCTCTTACCGTTTCGGAGATACATGTAATGATGTATACAGGGTGTTCCTAAAATAGGGGCCGAATTTCTACAGCGTATAGTATTCATCAAAATAAGTAAAAATGTTCATATACACATATGACCTAAAATGCACCGTTAAAGGGGCGTAGGCCCTTATTAAAGGAATTCAGATGAAATTGGTTATTTTCTATTATTTGAAGAACGGTTAAAAATAAATAATCAAATTTCTGGGAATTTACTTAATTTTTCATTCTAAATAAGCTAGTTCAATTTTGGTTATTAAAATATTTTAGAAACATCCTGTATACATGATTATATATATCTCCGAAACGGTAACAGATATCAAAAAAATTGTTAAAACCTTTTCTGTTCCTTATTTTATTTACAACAAAAAAGGTGTTTTCCAAAATTTGCCCAGAACCAACCGCAAACGAGTTACAGAGACCAAACAAAAGTTTTTTGTCATATAGGCCGTCTGCCAAAAAATTGGGCAAAACACCTGGTAGTATCTGATTGTGTGACTCATGAGCTATCCATCCCACGTAGTCACACTATTCCTTCATTCAAAATCACACTGACTATAGAAAATATTTACTTATGCCCCTGTACTATTAGACGCAGTCGGGTTTTAATTAATATTATGAAATATTAGAAATACTTTGTATTTTTTGATGTCCGTCTTGTGACTTCCTGTGTTTTAACACCACGCGTTTCAGCGACGAGTTTGCTATCTTCAGGTGTGGTTAAATTTTTTTTAAATTTACACATTGAGTATCTGTAACACGTTAGAATATTAAACACATGCGTATTATGTAGTGGATTGTGGAGTACTGATTTAAATTCCGAAATGTTATGATTTATATAGTAGGTAGATGAAATGGACGTGTGAGTGTGTGTGTATTTATGTAGACGATTAATGAGTATTGGGTGTACTCAATGTGTAAATTTAAAAAAAATTTAACCACACCTGAAGATAGCAACTCGTTGCTGAAACGCGTTGTGTTAAAACACAGGAAGTCACAAGACGGACATCAAAAAATACAAGGTATTTCTAATACTTCATAATATTCATAATAGTGACTTGGAGACCCAACACTCTAAAAATGTATCATATTACTTTTAATCTTGTATAACTCAGTAGTACTATAATCTTAGTATTTGATCAGATTATTCGCCGATTCGTTCGAAGTAACTGTCGGTCACGACTCACGTCGCGACGTCGCGTCGGTTTATCATTTCAGTAGAGTACCTAGATAACAGAATATTATATGGTGACGTATTACACGCGCATTTTTTATATCAGATCAGTAAACATAAAACATGCCACGCTGCTTTGAATTGTAAACCTTAAATACCGTGAAATATTGCCATGAGAGCTGTTTTAAACTGTTTGCACAGTATCTACACAATATCAGAAGGGTTCAAACACGATGGATAAAGTATAAGGGTTTCCGCGTACAATTATTATAAACCCGTGGTCCGTATTAGGAAATATCTCGACGATGTTCAGACGAAAAGGCATTCCTCAAAATTTGATAAAAATGAATTACTTACTTACCCAATAAACATTTTGTCGACTCGTCATTTTTAACCGGCTTAAAAAAACAGAAGTTAACAATTTGACAGGTATATTTTTAGGGTTGCACCGTTGCGTAGTCAAATGGCAAAAACGGAACCCTTATAATTTCGTCCTGTTCGTCTGTCTGTCCGTCCGTATGTCAGTCATTTTACTCGGAGACTATTAAGCACTATATATAAATGGAATTAGGAAGGTACAGCTACGAAACCGTAAGGTTTCTATGAACCACTATAGAATGGTGTAGTATAATTACGAAAAAAATTAGAGTTTGTACGCCATACATTTAACTGAGGGATGAAAAAAAAATCCAGTGCACATAAGCGTGTGGGATATTGTTAGATAGGTCTTCAAAAATGATATAGAAGTTTCAAAATGACTTTTTTATTTAAGTCAATAGTTGATGAGATATGCGCTTCTAAAGTCGTAAAAAGTGTGTCCCCCCCCTCTAACTTATCAACTAATGGTGGGAAATTCTGAAATTATTTAAGGTAGTAGAACTTATTAAATACTTTGAACGAAAATTGGTTTCAATAAGATGCGTTGTGTAGTTTTTTAGATATGGGATATTTTCGGTTACACGAGTAGTATATCTTTTATGAGAGTTCTACAACCTCCGTACTCTGGCCGTAATTACGGATGTTGTAGACCTCTCATAAATAGGTATACTACTTACACGTTATTTAAAAATTATTATTAAAATTGTTAACTTTGAATTTTAACCGTGAACTTTCATCTCGACTACGGAACCCTTCACTGTGCGTGGTCGAACCATAGAAATATGATAGATAGAACAGGGAAGCCACCCAAAAAAGTGTGGATGCAAAAAATAGAGATGGAGAATAGAGCAGTTCTTCTATCTTCTTCTATCACAAATACAAAACCATGGTTACAGATGTAAATTAACAGTACCTACTATAAATCGTTATATTCACAAATGCGTTAGAAGACAAGGAAAAGAGATCTGCTTCGTTTTCTAGCTCTCTTTTCCAAGGTAACAGTGTCACAGTTGTTCCAATGGCTCCCTTACTCTATCTATGATATCTCTATGGGTCGGACACGCACTTACCCAGTTAGGTTTTCTTAAGAACTATGCGTAACGCCCTATATTTCCTATTTTTTTGAAATTTTAGGTTCAGTAGTTTCGGCGGAAAGGGGGCGGGAGATAGGACAGACGGACGGACAGACAGACAGACACGAGAGTAATCCTATAAAGGTTCCGTTTTTTATTTTGAGGTACTAAACCCTAAAAATGACGTATTGCATTTAAATAATAATTATTAAATTATTGTAGTTGGAAATGTGTCAAAAATTTCGAATTTCAAACCAGATTTTCTGACAATGTGTTCAGTAACCGAGCATATTTGTGTTTATATCTTTGCTCTCTGATATCTCATGAGCTACTGAACCGATTTTAATGAAACAAACATTGCAAGATTGTTGGTACATAAACTGTAAAATAATCATTAGGCGACTATCGAAGGAGAAGGGGTAATGATTTTGACTAAAATACTGAAACTAAAGTGTTAAGCTATAATTAAAAAATTTTTTTTTGTAATCTGACTATACGGCTAACAAAAAAGTACAAAACAAGCTTTCAATATGAAATACTAGGTAGGGATGGTTACTGTATCTTCTAATCGTTTTATTTTCACTATAGTAGACCGTTTTGTACACATTTTGATACATCTTTTAGAATCATAGATATGTTACAAACTTTGAAAAAAAATTAAGTAGGTACTCCGTTTCGAAGCTGCCTATTATAAAATCTCCAGTAATTTATCCAGAAGCAGTTTATTTAACTCCTTGTCGAGAAGAGACTATTCGTTACATTTTACAAAAACTTCCGAGAAAATCAAAATGACCTCGATTCGTTTACGACGTTCATTTGAAATTTAAGGGTAAGTTCGGTTTTGCACCCGATTGATCGAGCCAAGCGAACAGGTTTTTGGTTACCTACGTGACAAGCGAGCAAATCGAGCCATCTAAACAATTCCGAACGTAATCTAGCAGATTTTTCCAAACGTCAGAATAAAATGACCCCAGCAAGTTAAATTCTTATTACTAATTACTACTACTATTAGTACTAAAAATATATTCTTTATTGCTCCTCATTTTGATTTAATTCAACATTGTTATAATAATAAATCATGATTCACAATTTTTTTCGTTTTATTCCTATACAAGGTGATTCTGTAATGAGTACCATAAATGATACAGGATGTACCAACTGTCAAAATAATACGAAAACCAAGAATAACTTTTTTTCCAAAAGTGCTTCCCTAACAAGATGCAGGGTGTTAAAGGGTCGATTTGGAGAACACTTATTTGCTCGTATCTTTTACCTGGGTTGAACAATTTAATTCATTTTTGGTAGACATCTACTACATAATAAGGACCGTAACATGACCCCCAATTCTACGCCACTGGGTTGTTCAAATGCAACAAAATTTTGTCCGTTTACGGTCCTTATTATGTAGTAGATGTCTACCAAAAATGAATTAAATTGTTCAACCCAGTTAAAAGATACGAGCAAATAAGTGTTCTCCAAATCGACCCTTTAACACCCTGTATCTTGTTAGGGAAGCACTTTTGGAAAAACAGTTATTCTTGGTTTTCGTATTATTTTGACAGTAGGTACATCCTGTATTATTTTGACAGTAGGTACATCCTGTATTATTTATGGTACTCATTACAGAATCACCTTGTATTTTAAAATTAATAGTACTACCGTTGTTGATTTTTTCGAGCCTGCATAGATATAATAAATATTTTATTTAATCATACTGTGCGATATAGACTTATTAGTTATTACTATTCGAATAAATATTATTCGTGTATTTTTACCTATTGAAAAATTACCGCATATAAATAAACTTCGAAATTTATCAATTTTCACAACAAGTGTTTCCGCTCATTTTTAAAATGAATGCTTTGAAGATGGTTAAATCTGCTTGCTCGCTCGCTTTCCTCGGAGCTCATAGAGCGTGCTCGATCTCCTCCAGATTTTAAATCCGAACGCAGGATAGAGATCTTTCAGAGCATATAAATGATAAATTCGAACGCATTGGAGCACTCAGATGATAGATCGATCTGAGCTTAAAACCGAACTTACCCTAAGTAAATTGGTGAAAATGGGATGCCCCCTCAGAATGCTACACCCATCATCTCGAATCTATTAATATTTATTATTATTTTTATCTTTAATAATGCCGTATTAGACAAAATTTGTTAAAAATTTTGATTATATTAACTGTAAGCCGGGACTGTACTACATATACCTACCTATGTATATAATAGAAATTATTTAAATATAAACGCAAATAGAAGATATCTGGATATTCATAATTTTAAATTTGCATAAATGTACCTTTTGCTATTTTGAAATTTTCTTAATATTTTATATAAACAAAAAACCCTTTTTTGATGCATTTATTTTGAAAAACACATCCAAATTACTTTTGTAAAGTTTTTAGAATAAACTGAAATATTTTATCTACATATTTTTTTAAAATATTTACCCAAAGACTTTTTAGTTAAAATAAAAAGGCAATATAAATCAGTGGCGGACTAAGCCCGTCGGAGGCTCGGGACGGCAGAACTAAATGAGGCCCCCGTTCTGCTTAGAAATTGATGTATTTGTAGTGTAAATTTCGTAAAAAATGAATAATATAGATGTAGGTAATGACTGACAAAAAAAAATCAAATATTTAAAATTAACGACCTATACCTACGTTTATATTTTGTATACGGGCCTCCAACTCCAAACTGCCTCTTACTTACTAAACATATTTTGGTCTTGTTTGGGATTTGATTAAGAAGGACTTCTCGAGATATGGAAACCCCCCAGAATCAGAGGCCCGGGGCGAGCCGCTCCCCCCCCCTTAGTCCGCCACTGATATAGGGGAGAGCTGGATAAAACTGGATACTTAGTGTTCTAAGTCTCACAACTTTTTGAATGAAGTAATGCAAAGGACTATTTTTTGGCTCCTGTTTCCCTTATAAATGGACTTTTGATTGCCACCATCCTTTATGAGAAAATAGAAGTCACATGAGAGAAAAAAATTTTTTTTTGAAAAAGTAGGAAGTATCCCGTTTTAGCCACCTAGTCGAATAAAACGGGATACCTATACTTTTACAAGTTCCATAACGTTTATCCTTCAGGAAAAAAGACACAACATGATAAATTTAAAATATATTGTGAAAAATAAAAAAAAAACGTAACAAAACCCACTTCTTATAAAAAAAACCATGTAGTTGGATAAAACGGGATACCTCCCGGTATTATATTACCCGCTATTATATTACAACGGGTGGTATCCCGTTTTAAGCAATCACACAGTGTCCGATTTTCCCAACTGTTGATTGCGAAACACGTGACCATATTTTAGTAAATAAACAAAGCAAATTTCTAAAAACTGTTGTGCATAACTATAGTAAACAAACATAGTACCTATTCTCTAAATCTACTTATTTTCGGTTAATTTTGCCTTTAAACTGAAAAATCGACTTTTGAAAACACGCCAAACATTTTACTTTAACCTAACTTTTTGACACTTTCACCTGTCACGTCATCTACAATGAATCTAAAGTAGATACATCACTTGCCGGGCATAGGTAGACATCGAGAGTTATTAGTTCCGCCCCTAGCCGATAAATCGTACTACTTGTTTTGAAATAGAACATGGTATCCCGTTTTACCAGACCATCCTGTTTTCTCCAACTCTCCCCTAAATAACATTAAAAAAATTAACAATATTAAAAATTACACCAGTTTTAATAAAAAAATTAAAAATACACCGTTTTTGAATAATTACTTATAACAATTATAAACTTTTAACTTAATTAAATTTTAACATCACACTGTATAATTTTATTGGTACCTGTCTAAGTATATTTTTAAGACCCCATGGGCACTATTTGTAATTTCGTCCCCATGCTGTTCATTTATATGTCTTCTTAAACCAGTCCTTCGAGTAAAAGTTGCATCACACGTCCATGTTCTGTTGCATTAAAATTTTTTTTCTGGATTAGCTGTTTCGTTTTCTGAAAATGTTTTTTAAGCATTGTTACTGCATAGATAATTGTCTGATTTCTTGACATTATTCAGGTACAGTTTTTAGGTTAAAAAAAATTAATTCTTACAGCTTGTAAAATTTACATAATTTTTGTTTTATTTATTTTGTTCTGTAAGTTGTAATTGTAAATTATAGACGCTCGACAACAGAGGGCATTAGCGTCTGATCACTGATGTTCTGTAAGTTAACTTTTAAACTCTTTTCAGCTTGAAGATGATATTAATTATTGTTTAGAAACATGTCGTTGTGAAAATATTAAGTAAAGAATTTTTGATATTTTTATTTTGTGATATTTTTCAATTTTTAGTGCATTTAATCAAAAGCTTGTCTTTAATTTTTTTATATATCTTTTATTTTTTTTCTTTTAAGATACTTTTATAACCATATAAGATACTTTCTTAGTATTTCTTATTAGATATTTTCATACACATCATCTCATATCTTATTCTTGTATACAGGGCCTTTAACCTATTGGAGGCCTGGGCACTTTAGAATAATGGGGCCCTAATGACTATGACAGAGGACTATTTTATAACAACAAAACTTAAGAATAATTTAGGGGAATCATCTAACAAGATAGAGTTGCAATGTTAGGCCCCTTGTTCATTAGAATACCATAAAAAAGCTAATCAAACGATTTATAACAGATAATTACTGACTATAATACCTACTTACTTATAGAATGAATTGTAGATTATAGACGCTCGACAACAGAGGTCATTATACTTACTTATAATAAGCAAGTAGGTATTATAGTCAATTAGGTATCTGTTATAAATATGTTATAAATCGTTTGATTTTCGCAAAATAAATATATTTATCGGTAATATCGGTTATCGGCTCGCGCGGTAAACACACACTCGCAAAATCGCGACTGTCATATAACCCGTCACTTAAGCCACTAGTTGCATAAATTGCTATTAAAAACATCGAAAAAAGGCAGTACCGATTAGTACTCAACTCATTATATTATGTTGACATTATATTGAAATACACCAAATGCATACTTTTTGGTGGCATTGAACAAATCTTGATCAAATACACTATAAAATCTTTAAAATTAACTCTTTTCAAGCGACGTATTTCTATACGGAAAACATTGCGGTACAACCAGAGTTGAACCCATCCGATTTTTTTAAACGTACTTCAAACAACAAAATATTTTAAATAGATATTCAATCAGATGCCCAAACATAATTATTGAGTTTTGCATATTTCATATTTATGTATTAAAAGACTGAAATCGACTGAATTTCTTTACTATTATAGTGTTGGATTGCAGAAAGCATTGTCAGAAAATCTGATTTGAATTTTAAATCGATTCTGCTCGAAAAATAATTATTGATCGATTGAAACGATATTTTTTTAAAACTGTGTACCTATACATGTATTTAATTTCCACGCATATTGATAAAAATTTAGCTTGAAAAGCGATCTTTTTCTATATAGGTAGATTGAAGATCAATTATTTGTTAATGTTTTGTGTGAATACAATCTCATGTTCTAGACGAGTTTCACAACGACATCAGACTGGTCCTGCAAGTATAAAAACTGTAATTATATGATCACAATCTAAGGTCATTGTCAAATCAAATTTTTTGACAATGCTTTCTGCAACACAGCATACGTCTAATAATATATCTATGGTATTTATTTATACCTTGTTTGGGTCATCTATAAATTGCATTTGTCGCAATTTAATGTCATATTTGCTCTGCGAACTAATATTTTGAACATAAATTCATTTCAGCGATAAAAATTTTGATAAAATCATACAAACACCGAAATTAAACAAAACCTAATGCCCATAACAATATAAACACCTACCAAGTATTTGTTGCGTATTGTTACTAAAAGAAGAGGGTGCAAGAAGGATGGGAACATTATCCTGAATCCTGAGAATCCCTTTATTTCTGCTTCCATTTTGAAGATCGGGCAATTCAACATCTACTCCATCTTGTTCTGGTGGTGCTTCATAATTCTCATTTCCAACTTCCATGTTATCTATGTATGCCTACTGTATTAAATTGTTATGCTACAAGAATTTATTATGTATAATATTGTATTTGTCTCTATTATCTAAGACTTAGATAATAGAGACAAATAAATAGTTTATCAGAGCTCCATAGTCTTTTGAATTATTAATTATTTACAATCTTGGATTCCATGATAGCTGCAAAAATTCAAATTCTAACAGCTCCATCTATTTATATTTTTTACTTGCTTTGTCACTTACAGAAACATATTGGAAAGAATTCAACTCATACTTCATAGTATAATGCATAGTTATCAAACACGTTATAATAACTCAATTTTACTTCCCAAACCTAACTTTAAGCCTATATTGCAATAACTCCGAATATTACACTTTAAAATATCACAACAGTCCTTCTGAAGAGCTAAAAATATTTTCATTCTATGAATTTAAAATAGAGCTAAAGTCAATACTAATTAAATCTTGTTTATATCCAGTCAATGAATTTTATTTGATTAATTAATTAATATAATATGTTTATAATGACGAATCCTACTCACTGTCATTAAAATTTGACTATTATATACCTAATTAAATGAAATTGATATTTTGACTGCCCGTTTATCATGATAAATTTGATGTTGGTATACAAAAAAGGGATCATTGTTTTAAAAAGATGTAGGTATAGGTGAAACTTATAAAATTATAGGAATGTAAATTGAATCACTGCTTCTTAGCGATTTTCTTTTTATATAATATATCGAATGGTTGTCAACTTACCTTAATTATCTTTCGTAAACTTCTTTGGCAGGATGATGCAAAACGTATTTATGAAATAAATATACCATAATTAAAAAAACCATCCACAAAATAACACTATAAATATAATATTTCATGTTTATTCATCGATTAAAAGGGCTATATTAAACAAAATGTCGATAGATTATTTCCAAACTGAACTGCAATTACGAAACAAGATTTGTCCTTTCTAACAACGTTACAGTAGCGGGTAAAGTCCAATTGAAACTACTATTCATAATTCTTACTGAATTAATATTCTCACTAGTCCAAGAGGCGGCGACACAAAAGCCTCCGTGAATTGTTAGAAGATTATTTGACGAATCTCAAGTACAGTGAGTCATCGCTCAACATGGAAAGGCAAGGGTTGTCGGGCCGAGGTAGGTATACACAGGCCCGGATTTAGAAATTTGCCGCCCCTAGGCAGTTGCGAAAATTGCCGCCCCCCCACAATAAATTAACAATAACGTTAATAATCGTTCACCAATGTTTAGTAATAATGACAGAGGAGGTTATGTGTATCACAATATACTGTAGGAGAGAAAATAAGATGATTATCGATGCAGAAACTTATCGAATATTCGATATTAGGCCAATATCGAGACTTGCATAAATCGATGCTTTTCTCGATTCGGGCATTATCTATTTATAATGTTGGTACGCGTGCCAACGAAATAGGCGGGAAATTCAATTCCCACGAATATAACAAGTTTTCAAAGTTTCCGTCAAAATTTGCCGCTTTCAATTCTTGCCGCCCTAGGCAACTGCCTACTCTGCCTGCATGGTAAATCCGGGCCTGGGTATTGGGACCCGTCAAATGAGCATATGACATCTGGTGGCAGAAAATTGTATCAAAACGGGGGAAAATTTTACATGCTAACAGTGCAAATTTATCGTATTGGTTATTACAAGAATAAAACAAGTAAAATAAACAAAAAGTTTATCGAAAATGGAATTTGCGACGTTTTCTAATATCATGTCAATAAACACTATCAGTTATTGCCTTGTAAAACTTACTTTACAGCGAATTCTTTTTTAATGAAATGTGGAAAAACTGTATTTATGAATTAAAAAAATATTTTATATTAATAATAAGATGTACTCATTATCATACTGTACTACAATAGTTAAATCTCTGAATATTGACAAAATTAGGACTAATTATGAGTATACAAATATTTTGAGGTTAGTAACTTACCTACTTATTACAATATAACATATTATGTTGCAGTTACGTGTTTACATTATTCACCTAACACAACCTTAAAGGAGCATTGAACGGATAATTAATTTCGTGGAGATTTTCTTTTAATTTTGATGTTTTTAAGCAATATACCGTAAAGATTACTACTTTTGACAGTTCATTTTTCAATTGTAATTGTAATTGTATTTTAAAGACCACCAACAGCTAAGGTTATTTGGGCCTAGCACCAATTCATATTTTCAATTCATTATTTTTTTTTTTTTAATAATAAATTGAAAATCCAATTGACACTTTTACCAGCTCTCGGGCTAGAACTCGGGAACTGGGGACTTGTAATAGAGGAACCATAGCAACGCCATGTAAACAACAGCGTCGCTACAATCTCGGCTATTCTCAAGCCCAGTTCATTTTTCATGTATTTTTCTCGTTATATTTCCGACATTTGATAATATGTTCGGCTTTGAGAATCTGTTTCCTTCAACGAAATTCCTTTGTTTAGGATTCGTACCGGCCCAATTGCAAATTGCACTTATATATTTTATCATTTCTTATCACTTTGAAAATCATAAAATTACTCGCAAAAGTATACCCCGTATATGAAATTTCCCCCCCTCTGCGCCATGTTTTTTAAACTCCACCTATCTGACGGATCCCAATACAGAAAATTTGAAGTCTAGTAATTATAGGCATGCGATTTGCAGGGTCCCAAAGGGCTCAAACGTTCACGTGAACTTGATAAAAAAAATATAATTTTCCGCGTTCTCATGTTGCATTCCGATGAAAAGAATTAAAGTTTGTGTCGTAAAACCCCTATAAAAAATTAGCATGCGGCCCTCGTTGGCCCAAAAGTGGAAAAAGTCAAATCGTTTGAAATTTTCGCAGGACTTTTCAGAAATTTTTCACTATTGGGTCAACGAAGACCGCATGCCAAATTGTTATAGGGGTTTTACGACATAGGTAAACTTTAATTCTTTTCATCGGCATGCAGCATGAGAACGCGAAAATTATATTTTTTTATTACAAGTTCACGTGACCTTTCGAACCCTTTGGGACCCTGCAAATCGCATGCCTATAATTACTAAGACTTTAAATTTGTTTTAACTTTCTTTTGATAAAAGGTTCTAATATCAAAAAAATCACTAAAGGTTCGTAAAAGTGGAAATGTAATTTTCCATATGACCGGAAAGCGTGCAGTGGACTAGTACCCGCTTTTCTTTGTTGTCCACTTTCACTCTTCCAAAGGGCATGCTGGGTGAAATCGGAAACAATCAACTGCCATCATCTCCCGGTCTAAGTGGCCTTCTCTCGCTATAGCCTATAATATGGAAAACGACTTTTCTCTTATGAAATGGATTATCATAAACTCAAAATTAACAAATGAAATTATTATCCAATGCATTTTCATTCGTCCTCTTCAGTTTTATACGTTGGTTTCATTGGAAATTGCAATAGATGCTGATTAATCATCACTCATTATTCATATTGTGTGAAATAAAAAGTAATGAAATAAATATTAGTAAAAAAAACTTTTTAGAGACAAGCTTTTATTTAAATGCACTAAAAAGGAAAAAATAATTTTTAATAATTTAGGTTCATAATTATAAAAGCGTGGGTCGTGAACTCTATGATAGTTTATTAGTCACAACCCACGCTTTTATAATTATGAACCTAAATTATTAAAAATTATTTAATGACCTAAGTTGTTGAGCGCCTATAATATTCAATAAATAAAAATAAAACAAGACCTCTGGCCATGATGTACGACGTATTTAGTCCCGCCCCCACCACTCAAGTTCGGTCTCATTCTTTCTAGTCTGTTTGTTCCCACCATAACCTTCGTAAATATTTTATGAGTTACCTCAGAAATTAAATTTGGTCACAACGAAATGAAAGAAGAACAAGCCGTGAGGTGGGTCGTTTATTAGGACTAAAGTGCGACCCTTGAGGTCCACACGACGAACTTCCCAGTTTGATAAATATTTAATAATAATAATTAAATTAGGTATTACCATCATTTTAATCATTAAAACATAATTATTATTTATTTTTATCAATAATTAAAAAAAAAAAAAAAAAAAAAAAACGGCTGAACCGATTTTTATAAAATTTATGTCGGATTAAAATGACGTTAACACGCCTCGATTGACACCCTTACGAAGTCGATATGATTTTTTATTCGCGAGATATTGTATAAAATCTACTTTTTTGGAGGTTATTTGGTTAAAAAAAAAGAACGGCTGAACCGATTTTGAAAAAATTTCTTTCAGATCATATTTACGTTAATACGCGTCGATTGGCACCCCAACGTAGTCGATATCATTTTTCATTCTCGAGATTTCGTCTTAGAAAGAAATGGACACATACGTACGTACGTACACACACACACACACACATACACACACACAGACATCTTTCTAAAAGTAGTGTAAAAATAGTGTAGTGACCTTGAAATATAAAAATTTTTTTTCCTTTTTGATTTCGATTTTCGGACCCATTACAATAACTTCCAATGGGAAGTTAAAAATACGACATTTTCATTTCACAGCATATTTTATTATTAAAATCGTTATACAAATAGCATATTACAGAATGTACAGTTAAATTATCGTCGAAGTAGGTGTTTAATGAATCTGTTATACTCCATTTTGGAAATTATTTAAAAATATTATCGCTACAGGTCTTGCCAAATACGAAGATCGATATGCAGGCCATATGATGGATAAAAGTAATGATTACCATCACGAATTTCATTACTTCCAGACAGGTTTTAGGTACGCGATTGTGAATAAATACAATTGACAATCGCGTAATCCTTATCTGAAATACAAACGATCAATAGACATTCAGTTTAGGTGAAAACTGTACCACGAACTGTTAAAAAGTAAAGCGAGATTTGGAAAGGAGAAGAAAAACTCCTTTCCAAATCTCGCATAGAATGTCCTTCAACGTTTATCTATTGCAATATCATAATATGATACACTCAGTGTCGTATAACTAGGGTCTTCGGCGCCCAGGGCAAAATTATGATTTCGTGCCCTCACAAAATTTGATAGATTAAAATAAAACAATCATAATATCATACGCCTTTGGAGGTGTACGCCATTGGCGCAAACTCCTGTTGCCAAGCCAGTGTCAATTTTTGTCCTGTCACGTGTCAAATATGACAAGTTAATAATTCGGCCATTTTATGGATTGTCTGCACAAAATAGAGTATAGCACATACATTAAACTGTATTAAAAATCATCAAAAAAGGGATAAAAGTAACATTACTTTTAAAACGATGGGTTAAAGTGCGTACTAATTATTTGGTTGTTATTCATGAGGTTATTTATGATTTCCAAAAAATAATGTAAAACAATTTGTCAAAAATTTTAAAATTCACTAAAACTGTTAATGTTTTTTTTCAAAATGGCACTCCCTAAAAAATAATGAAACTACAAAATGGTCGTGGCAAGATATGTGATTTACTTTTGTATTCTATAATAAATTGCTAGTTTCAAATTACCTAAGCCGTAAAAAGCTTCATAAATAAACTTACTTTGCTTATTTAATTAAACCAAGAGTATTCAATTATTTTAAAAGAATACTAATTTGCTAATGAAATATTTTGCTCGTAGGAATTAAGCAAAATTATATTGAAGCAACGAAACAAATTGATCCAATATTCATATTATAAACCCAATTGGCAATAGTTTTTTTTTAACAAACGAGCGAACAATAGCGTAGATGTACCTGTACCTACATCGGATTTTCAATTTGTAACACCAAGTCTTAAAAGCCACGCCGCCACTGGTGTTGTCTTAGAGGCTGGGCACAGTACAGTACGACGACGCACAAGATGGCAACGGGACGTGTGTCGACTGTCGTCTCAATTTGAATTTAATGTATTCTTTTTTATAATTAATAATATTTTGAGGTTGAATTTAAATAAGTTATTAAATATCATTTGTGAATTAAGTATGTAATCATTAATTGTAACGTGAAATAAACAGCTGATTCTGTCAGCAGAAAATATCAATGTTACAAATTTAATATTTTTAATAATCTAACTTCATCGATTAAACTCTCGAAGAGGGATGGAATCTTTAGTGTGAAGACACTGAATATTAAATAAAAAGCGGTCAAGTGCGTGTGGAACTCGCGTTACAACAATTAAATTAGGTAGACATATTCTGTGAAATTTTCAACCGGCTACATGTAACGGTTATAAAGATACAACCTATAAAATTTTTTCCGTTTTTTTGAGGGAGAGGTCTCCCTTTAATTTTTACTTTTTGTGATTTTCGGATTTGTTCCTTTACTTGTGCTGCGAGACCTTGCTTCTTGCCAAATTTCATGATTCTAGGTCAACGGGAAGTACCCTATAGGTTTTTGATGAGTGATTTTGCGAATATCAAAATAGGTATAGAACCCCCTTTAATTTTTACTTTTTGTGATTTTCGGATTTTTCCCTTTACATGTGCTGCGAGACCAAATTTCATGATTCTAGGTGAACGGGAAGTACCTACCCTATAGATTTTTGATGAGGGATTTTGCGAATATCAAAATAGGTATAGAACCCCCTTTAATTTTTACTTTTTGTAATTTTCGGATTTTTCCCTTTACACGTGCTGCGAGACCTTGCTTTTTGATAAGTGATTTTGCGAATATCAAAATAGGTATAGGAATAGGATCCCCTTAAATTTTTACTTTTTGTGATTTTCGGATTTGTCCCTTTACATGTGTTGCGAGACCTTGCTTCTTGCCAAATTTCATGATTCTAGGTCCACTGGAAGTACCCTACAGGTTTTTGATGAGATGACAAACTGGTCGTATCTTTTGATTGCGTTAACCTAGAAGCTTAAATTCTTTACACCTTTAAGGGACCGTAGACCTTAGTATTTCGCATAAATTTCAACTTGATATCTCTATTCGTTCCTGAGAAAATGGGTCTTGACTGACGGACAAACGATAGATCCTATAATGGTTCCGTTTTTTCTTATTGAGAAACGGAACCCTAAAAATAACCACAAAATACTAGAACACTGTTTTGTCGACGCACGTTTCGCTAACTGTGTTAGCATCATCAAGAGATGATTAGAAAGTGTTAGTGGTTTGGTATTTTGTGGTTATGTTTTAATATTCAGTATCTAAATTCATGCTCATCTGATGATACCAATGCGTTATTTTTAGGGTTCCGTACTGGAACCCTATTACTAAGCCTACGTCAGTCCATCCGTCCGGCCGTCTATCTGTCCTACCTTTAAAAGGCTGTATCTTTTAAACCGTAAAAGGTAGCCGGTTGAAATTTTCACAGAATATGCGTTACTATGGCGGATATCCTAACAAATAATAGAAAAAATAAAAAGTAAAAATTAAGGGGGGTCCCCATACAAAAAACGCGAAAACCTTTAAAAGGCTGTATCGTTTGAACCGTAACAGGTAGCCGGTTGAAATTTTCACAGAATATGTGTTATTATGTCGGATAACATAACCAATAATAAAAAAAACAAAAAGTAAAAATAAAAAGGGGTCCCCATACAAAAAAAAACGGAAAATTAGGCATAGAGTTGTATTATTGTTCGGAACCCTCGATGCGCGAGTTCAACTCGCACTTGACCGGTTTTTTAAATTATGCGTTTATTATAGGCCTGTCGATTCATATTTTCAAATTCGATTATTTAAAAAAAAAATCTGTAATGAGGTATTCCACAGTATAGTCATCAGTCAACAGTATTTGTGGAAATGAAGAAGATCGAGAAAAATCAAAAAGAGCAGCTTTCTTATTTGTTTAGACAGTTAGGATCATACACGCTAACGTTGCTATGTTCAGTTAAGTTCCACTTAACTTTTAGTTTCAGCGGTGCAAATTTCCATAAATCCTGTTCGTCGTGTGGTAACAGCTACGCTACTGTCAACCGATTTGTATATCATAATCAGTTAGTCATTAGTCACAAAAAGCAACCGGTGGATCCTAAATAATCCACAGTTATAATAATTCATATAAATATTATCTTATTACAATATTTTTGTTTAATTTGTTATCTAACTATATTATTAATAATTACTGAAATAAAAATTACACCAAACGCTAATCAGTAATCACTGTCTAACTATCTACACTAACTAATTTCCCATCGATTATTATCAAATGATTATTTCTGTATAAACGTAGTTATTTTCTTTTCCATAATAAGTACTTTTTAGTTTTTGATACGTTCCTATGCATTAAACATTAAGTATCTATTAATATTATTTTCGTACAAAAATTAACATTATTTACAACACATAATTATTATCTACATTCTGTCATTTTATATTTTTGTCTATCAAAAATTGGACGGAATTTACCTATTAAACCTATAAAAGTTTATTTTCTTCCTTTGTTCAGTTTTATAACATATTGTTTCATTACAAAAATGAAGAAACGAAACATTTTTCAACACAAGTAACTATCTCGCATTATGTATTAATAATCTGATAATTGTTATCATTGTTTAAACTCCGACGAAGCAACCGTTTGTGCAAGTGACATGGCTCTATTTTATAAAATTGCCTTCTGAACCCATAGATAAAGAAACATATTTATAAACTCTTCAGCGAGCTAAATGAATTAACTATTTACATTCTCCAATGGAAAGAGATATCACTGGTGGTCACGAGATGAGTTCGAAAAATATTGTCAACATAGGTTCATTTCAATTTTACGCAAACTCTAAGAAACTATGTCTCCTTGGGTAGATGCAGTTTTGAATTTATTTTTTGAGTTTTCCACTCAATGCATTTTATGCACTATTTCTATCGCTTGCTATCAGATGATGATAATATAAGTAGGATTCCGCCTAAATCTAAAATGCAAAAGAATTTCAGAGTTACGTTTTGTTACTAGCCCACAGAAATTATCCCCCACCCCGCGTGAAATTTATCAAAATAAAATATTCTGAAACATCGGAGCATTTGCTTTGCAAATGTGAAGCAGTCATAACTCAAAGATTCCGTCACCTTAACATTCCATTCCCAACGCCTGATCAAGTATGGGATACAGATTCCAGAGCGATTCTAGGATTCATCCAGAGCCTTAACCTCTCATTGGAATAAACAAGTCAGGGCCAAACAATAGATCTATTAAGGTCGCGGTGTCGACGAGGCTTGCCTTACGCCCTCTTTCTAATCTAATCTAAAATATAGACTATATCACTCAGGGATGGTGTAGCTTTCTATTAGTGAAAGAATTTTTAGAATCGGTTCAGTAGTTCCAGAGATAAGAATTTATGAATTATTATCCCCCCCCTCTTGCGAGAAATTCTCCCCCTGGGAGGCGAAGTCGCTTCTCATTGTTTTTGCTTCGCGTACTTGCCTGCAGTTTATAATATTAGTATTAGTACCTATAGTCAAAATTTCCTACACCCCCGTTTTACCCCCTTTGGGGTTGAGTTTTGTAGTTTTCAGATTTTTCCTTTGTATACGCCTAATAATCTGCCTTGATGCCAAATTTCAAGTTTCTAAGTCACCTAGAAGTGGTCTAGGTTTTTAATGAGTGAGTGAGTGAGTCAGTCAGTGAATGAGTGAGTGATAAAATTTGCACTTTTCAGACCTTAATAGCTCAAGAACTATTTTAGGTTTATTCATGAAATTTGGGATTCTAAGGGTTCAAGAGGGCCTTATTAAGACATGCAAAATTGCAAGTGTGTAGGTCTAATATTTTTTTAGTTATGGGCGGGTCTAAAGTAGCTCGTAATGGTTCGTGTAAAGAGGGCAGTGTAGCCTAGTGGATAGCGTACACTCATGGATGTTTTGTGATGTTATTTAGTTTGAAATTAGTTGTTATTTAATGTAAATTAAAACGCCAAAGACCTGAGTTGTCGTCGACAACTTGTCGACGCGTCTATAATCTACAATAAATAAAAAAAATAAAAGGTTCGTGTAAATACACACACATTCAGTGTTGACGAATTTGGCTGACATACTGCCATGTGTCTATACAGCGTGTCCACGAAAGTTCTTTACAAATGGAATTTTTTTTTATTAATTATTGGAGCAAATTTTTTTTTCTGTGGAAAAGTTCTGCTTCGTCCAAAACCTCTAAAACACCAAAGAAAATTTTTGGAAATTGTACGGAGAGAGATGGAGAACATGTTGAATTCTGATTTATAATTCTGAATAAATAATTACTTAGAAGTTAGTTATGTTATAATTTTGAATTAAATTTGATTATGTAACTAATTTTGCGAAAATCTTGAATATCACAGATAATTTTTATTTTTTGTAAAATAAAACTTTTTGATTTCCCTCGTATAACTTTAGGCCAAAAAAAATTTCTTTGGTGTTTTAAAGGTTTTGGACGAAGCAGAACTTTTCCACAGAAAAAAATTTTTGCACCAATAATTAATAAAAAAAAATCCCATTTGTAAAGAACTTTCGTGGACACGCTGTATATCTATAAGATAATAATTTTTAAGTATCTAAGTTACTTACAAAAGTATCTTAATTAGATGCTTAAATTGCTAAGTAGCTTGGTAAGTATCCAAAATACTTTTAAGCAATATCTTTATTTTCGGATATAGGTACTTACAACAAAATGTAGGTAGGTATCTAAGATACAGAACAGTATCTTAGATACGAAGATATTCCCCAGCTCTGGATAGCGATATAGTTATTACACAAAAATACAATGAGAGGAAAACACTAATAGATTTACCACCCTCATGTGGAAGGTACCTGAAAACATGTAATCAACAGTGTTGTCTTTTCCATTGTAGTGAGAAATTGATCATGATTTTAGGTTTCGTCTTTCCATTTTAGAATGTCCTAAGAATACAGTATAAACTAAATATATCAAAACATGAAACATCTGTCGAAAATTACATATAAAATTAAATTAACAATTAATGCCAAATTTATTGTTTTCTTATTTGTAGTTGATTGACTTCAAAGGTTTTGGGAATCTGTTATCCTACAACGCTAAAAAGCAGTAAGAGCGTTGATTTACATGAAATTATCTTATGCTTTTTGCAGTATGTGCATTAGATATCAGCAATTCATAAGCTATTGGAACTTAAATGAATGAAACTGACAAATTAAAGATACAGATAAAATTAAATCATAAACTGTTTAATAATTTATTTTTAATATTATGAAGCAATTCTGACAGTGCCTAAAATTTGTTATAATCGATTTATACTGTATTCTAAAATTGGTTGATTTATGTATTGAAAAAATAAAAAAAATGATCTAGCTAGCGTTTTTAATGAAATATAAAAAATGTAAGTTTTTTTACAAAGTTTTCGTGCCTTTAAAAATTAATGGATTGTCATTTTGAAAACTACGCATATAAACTTCATAAATGTACACAGTATTGAAAAAATAATTTGGATATTCTCAAAGGCGTAGCGAAGAGCACATACATTTCATAATATTGTTTATTTATAAGAAAAGCTCTGCGAGATCCGTTTGACGCGATGCTAAATTTGCGTATAAATTTACAAGTGCAACGAGAATTCTTCACCCGGCGTCCCAAGTGTTATCCGAGAAAAGAACACACATACAAGGTGTTTCAAAAATGTCTGCAAAAATTTCTACGACGTTATAGTACATCAAAAAAAAAATTATAATTTAAAAAAACTAAAAAACACGCTTTAATGGTAAACTGAACTAAAAAGTAAAAAATAATTTTTATTGTAAAAAAACATGGAAGGGCCGGTATTATAAAACAAGATTAAATTTAATCTTTGATTAAACTAACTTAACTGGAGATTTCAGTATTATAAATTTCAGTTAAACTAATCAATAGTTATTTTCGTCAGTTAAACTAATTGAGCTACCTACCTGCATTAAAATTTAATCTACGATTAAAAAGGTGTCCGATGCCTACATCTGTCTAAAGTATTTTGACGAAAATTGCTATTTAAGAGCATGTATTAAAATTTAATCTATGATTATAAAGGTAAGTCCAGTTTTCAAAACTTTATTTTTGTTAATAATCCTATATAATCAATATTTTTGTGTAAAATATAAAAGTTTGGTTAATAAATTTTACAATATTTTATATTAAAATATCAAATAATAATTATACGGCAATTCTGGATATAAAATTTACAATAATCATGGAAAATTTTATTTTATAGATATTTTTTGCCCTTTCGAGTTTCGACTAAATAAAATTTCATCCGTTTCATCGGTATCTTCTATTTGCTTGTTTTATGAAAATGATGCCGCCAACGAATTGTTTACTTTAATTCACAAAACACGTGTTTACTGTTTTGTGCTTTTAAAAATTAAATACCGTTCGAATCAGTTCGAATATAGCTTCAAAGGCAAAAATAGTTACTATTCCCCCCTTTCGATGATATTCTGGTGTATACACTGAACTGAATTTATGTTTAAAAACTTTAATCTTCAGTTGGTTAACTGAAGGCCATGTTTGCTTTATAATACCGAAACGTTCATTAATCTAAGATTGCATTTAATCTACGATTAGTTAACTGTTGATTAAATAAATGTTTATAATACCGGCCCTAAAATTATCAAATTTTGACATGTGCGAGTGGGGCGACCCCATTTACCATGCCAGTCTCAAGTTTGATAAACCTTTACAATTTCCATAACAAGCCTTCAGAGTTGTTATTGCGAAATTTTAATGTTTGTAAAATTCTTCTGGAAAAATGACTATAAATAACCACGATGCACTTATAATAAATCAAACATTAAAATTCAATTCGCGTAAATTTAGTTTAAATCGAGTCAACCGAGTCTGACAGGTCTAAAGAACTAATAATCATAAATCGTTGTCCGTAACTTTGACATACACATGTTATTTGGTATTCTTCGTAAATAATAATTTAAAAATGCATTTTGAAAACCAATATCTGTAAATCGTTATATTATAATACTAAATACATCATATTTTATCGAGTCGTACAATAAATAATTTTCTGTTGATCGAAAACATAAAATCACACAAATAAATATAAAAAAAAACAAGAAAATGTCACACGCGCTGACAAAATATAATTTATCTATTGCTAAACAATAATTTACTTCGATGTTTCAAATACCATGCAAGAGTTTACCGTTTATGAAAAATGTCGATAAGGGGTCGCTTAAATATTACCTAACGCGCCGTAACGTTTCGCTTTAACCCCCCCCCCCTCCAACGTTACGTAACACCCAAGTGACCATTTTTACCTAAAAATGTCAATTATGTCGAGCAAAAATCCGGAAAAAAACAACGTTACGTAGCGCGTTGCCTGACCCCCTCCTCTCCCCAAACTGCGTTACGTAATACATGAACGGCCCCTAAACCGGTACACGCGATAATGATATTTTTATAATGTTTTCTATTAAATTAACATAGCATGAAGCGAGCTGAGTAATTAAAACGCCACAAGTTCTAGGTGTAAGTGGTGTAATTTTGAACCAATTCACTTGTATGGAGGCATCAAGTACATTTTACAGTGTATGTAAATACATATTTACACATTATGTACACCCCGTATATTGTATATGTATGTTAGAGCAAAATATAATAATCCAAATCATAAGCCCGACTCAAAACGGGTAAAGTATTATTTTAACAAAATATAATATATCGCAGCGCCACGTTCGCTGGTCGACACAACATAATGATCTCTAGTCAGATATAAAAATCCATACCCTCTGTTTGCCCTTGTCTTAATGACCAGCGCTTATGACGACACGAGTATTTCGTTATATAAACAAACATCCGTAGACTGAACTTCTCGCAATGACGTCTTAGCCTTTCAATAATTAAGTATTAATAACTAGACGGAACATAAATAATAACCAATAATATTTTTCGCTAACATGTATTACAAAACACACGACAGGAGGATTATAAAATATAACGGAGAACATCTTCTCCATGATGCGATTCTAGCTAACGAAAAGCGCGTCGTTTTAGCATTTAGGACTATGACTATCGTACACGACATATAGTCTCCGATAGACAATTTAATCGGTCCATGAACTATGAAGAGTGATTGACGACACGTGCGTCGAGAAATGGTTTGGTGGTTTGTGGTTGTTTTTAACATTTTGAATTTTGTCGGTAAGAACGAACATCATTGATTCTTATGGAGCGTCACACACTACAGACTAAACTGTTGCAACGACAAAAAGATAGAGCATGTTCTATTTGCTCCATCTTTTTTGCAACAATTTGAGTCGGTCGTGTGCGGTGCTCCAAAAGAATCAATGATTAATATTCTTACCGACAAAATTGCGGCGACTGTTTGTCGTGTGTGATAGGCCTGAAACCTAGTCTAAACCTACAAATATTTGCCTGCAAACAAACATCTGTATAAAAACTGTTTGCAAACATTTGTTTAAAAACATTAAAACAAATGCACATATTTTTTTTGTTTTCCGTCGAGAATGGAAAACTCGCCAAGTGCCAACAAAGCAAGTCTGGACACGTTCAGGGCAAATGCTTATTTATTTGTCTTGCAGAAGTGAGAACGGCAGTGCACAAATTTCTAGCATTGTTCATTGTTTTTGTCTTAGATCTGGACGCAACTGCAACCTTGTTTGCCAAAGGCCCAAAACAAAACGTTCTCACTTTGTTTGCGGGCAAATGTTTCTAAACATTTGTTTGCGGGCAAATGTTTCCAAACATTTGTTTGCGGGCAAATGTTTGCAAACATTTGTTTGCGGGCAAGTGTATGTAGGTCTGGACTAGGCTTAAGAGAAACGACCATAGACAGGCTATTACGCTACAATAAGCAAATCCTTTTTTTGGAAACACAAATGTTATTGTCTTCGATCATGGAGACTAGAGAGAAGGAGACTGATCTCGGCGGGCTGCAATTCAAAGCATGAGTTTAAAAATGCAGTGAGTCGTAGTTCGGCGTCGCAAGTGGTGGTGTTCTCAGTACGGACCTACGAATTACGTGATATTGTTTGCATCGTCGTTAAAAATTCACTACGTTTTAAAAAATCTTCGTAAGTATAAGTGACTTTTTGGTCCCGTTTTTACAATTAAATTCAGAGCCATTTCTCGGAAATTGTGTTCAGTTCTTGCATGCTACAATGCCTCTAGCGGCTTAAACCGATAAAAATTATAATTCTCGATTTTCGGGACGTCTACGATGAACACAAATCAGTTTTCCTTCTCTCTAGTCTCGATTCTTTCAGTTCCGGGTATCTCATTTCTAGTGATATCACTAAAGTGAATTTGTTCACACGATTGTGTATTTTTCACACTAGTGAAATAGAATCATTTCACGTGAATTTATTCGCCATCAAATTTATCAGTGAAACGTGAAATATTTCACGTTTCATTGACAAATTCGATGGCGAATAATTTCACGCGAAACGGTTCATATTTCACTAGTGTGAAAAATACACAATCGCGTGAATTAATTAATTAATTATTTGTATTTTAAAGACCACCAACAGCTAAGGTTATTTGGGCCTAGCACCAATTCATATTTTCAATTCATTATTTTTTTTTTTTTTTTTTAATAATAAATTGAAAATCCAATTGACATTTTTACCAGCTCTCGGGCTAGAACTCGGGAACTGGGGACTCGTAATAGAGGAACCATAGCAACGCCATGTAAACAACAGCGCCGCTACACTCTCGGCTATTCTCAAGCCCACAATTTCGTGAACCAATTCACTTTAGTGATATCACTAGAAACGAGATACACAAACGTACCCAGAAAGCGTCAAAATAACGATAAATAAAAAATTAGGCATAGCATAGCAGCACTGACCACTTCTTAAAAAACGGTTCAAGGTAAGATTTTATAATATCAGATGTAAAAACGGTAGTAACGTAAACTCTTGCATAAAAAAAGGTTCTCACCAGGACGCACAAGCAAAAAATTTAAAATTTATCCGAATTTACAAGACTTTTAAATATTGGCTTCTATATCCTGATCAGAATAGAACACAATGCATTTTAAGTCTTTCAAAATAAATACACAATTATCACACAAAATTGTACAGTAAGTTCATACAATCGTAAAAATAATAAAACACCTGTATTTGTAACTGTAGAGAGAATATAAAAAACTTCAGGGAATATAAAAAATCAGCTATACGTAACATGCGAATGTCTACGCATGCATATAAAATCACAATATGCCTAATTCTGATTATGTTTTTATCATAGAAAATTCGTGAATATTTACAATGTTTTCTATGGTACCGAAACGATTCTGAACTGATATTTTAATTAAAAAGCTGTTTTGTGATTTTTGCAGTCAATAAAAACACAAACACTAAAAGCTCGGTTTACAACAATGTTTTGTAGTTGAGTGGTTAATTTTCTGATAAAATCAGGGTAAGTTTGAAATCATCAGATAGATTGGTCATTAACGAGTGTGACGAAGGCCTGGAGAAAAATTTGCAGCCTGCAATAATTACATATCTGCAATTCTGTGCAAACGTCGAAGCAAATGCCTTTCCAGAATACCTTGCAGAGATATTTGATATTTTAGGAGGTCATTTGCTTCGACGCCGAAGCCCGCACAGAGTTGCAGAGATATTGCAAGCAGCAAATCTTTCTCCAGGCCTTCGCCATACGCGTTGACGTTTCAAATTTACCCTGGGGTAATTAGAAAACAAAACGTGCTTCCAGTCCAATATTATTATTCTTTTAACACTAAAAATATACCTAGCAGAAAAACCGAGTGGTGCGTTAATTTTGACGAGGAGTGTACTTAATCCGCCGCTCTAGTAAAAGACGTTTTAGAATACGGATAGTACAACTTTTGAGTCAAATTTAATTTATTAACTCAGCTTTAATTAGATAATTGCATTAAAACAAAATTATTTTCGGTTTCAGAATTGTAGAGAGTTCTAAGAAACGAATGAAGTTCGTAAACCGAGAGTAATTATGATAAATATATAACAAAATATGTTCAGTTCAAAATCAGTTCAGTTCCGTTCGATGTTTCCACAAAAATAAAAACTGTTTACTAACAGAAATTCTTAGCTCTGCAACAATCAAGTTAACAGAAACTATAATAAGGTCCTTGGTCCGTATTTCGAAAAAAAATCGACATACAAAAAATAAAACACACCACCGTTCTGATAATTCAGTTTTTAATTAAAAACCCAGTTAGCTGATCTTTTTTGTTACCAATTTACTAAATATGATTAATGATTAATAAAATATTAGTTATTAGAATTATTTGGAACATTTCAATCCAAGGACAAATCATTTAACGATTTGATTGTGAGCAAATAATGAAACAATTTAATAAATCACAAAAGCATATGACGTAGGGTAACCCCCACAGATATTTAAATACTTGTTTTCGGTCAGTTATAACTGATCGAAAACATATGACGTCGCTGGTTTTGTGGACTAAGCACACTAGATATATTTTTGAAAACATGAATATTAAATTAAAAAAATACACTAGATGAATTCGTTCCGTTAGAACATTTTGTAATAGTATTTTATGTGGAAAATATGGGATAAAAAAGCATAGTTGCTGAAGGTGTGCGAGAGCAAGCACCTACTCGGAAAATTGAGTTAAGGTCAAATGGTAAAACAGATACATGCAGTGCCCTATAATAGGAGAGCCGACCGTGTGAAACTCCCCGGTATAAAATAATAAGATGAGTGTCATATCAGATGAAAGAGCGTCAAAATCCTTACACAAAAAGTACAATTTGCCACCCGTCATCATGGCGATAATTCGTCTGATATTCTTATGTTAATTTCACTAATATAGTGAATTTAGTTACGGCTAGGAATCTAATCATATTGATTGTTATTCTCATGTTTATTTATAATGGATCAGTTGAAATCAGAAAATCAACTGGCAGGAGGGGACCCTGAAAATGAAGAGCTTGTGAGACAATCAGAATTGATTGTCTCACCAGCTCTTCATTTTCAGGGTTACATGCGGATCTCCTCCTGCCAGTTGAATTTCTGTTTTCAACTGACCCATTATTTTTCCACTTAAGCAACCAATACGAAATTATATTTCGAGCCGGAACTTCACGAACATTAAATTGACGACGAAATAACCGTTTAGCTACAATTATGGAAACAAATCTAATAAAGTTTTCAACACAAAAAATGCGTTGCTGGATATTCCAACGCACCATTTTGGCAACTCTCAAAATATCTCCAAAGCCTCCTCTTTCGATTGTTATCATTAATTTTTGCGATTGATAGTGATCTGTTTTTTATGGCATTTTAAAAATGATGAATACATTTTGGATTTCACTGTAATTATAGGATCACAATCTAAGGTTATTGTCAAATCAGATTTTTTGCAATCCAGTGGTTTTAAATTAGTGAGCTACGATTTATTCATTCTTTCCCAATATTCGTTATTAACACGTTGACTGTCGCAATAATCAGAAATATCTGGTCCCTTCTGGCCAGAACTGTTTTGTCCTGAATAGGATAGCGATAATGTTCTTTAACATTAATGAATTTATTTTTCCCTAAAAAATGTATTTTTTTGTTTTTTTGAGTCGAGAGACACCAAATGTTCACGTGGCCCATATAGCTGAAGTTTGCAGTAATGACCATATGAAACAAGTCTACATACGCTTGAATCATATGAAAAAAATAGTTATTTTCTTATTTAGAAATGTAAATAAATGTTGGTTTTTGTTTGAATATAAAAATAATATTTTATCTGAAGTTTCATTGCTTTTTAGTGAAATGTCAACTACAAACATGTCAAGTCTGAGAATCAACTATCGATTCACTCAGGTGCAGGCCACGCATAGTTTCTAATGCTTACAGCCGTGTATATTGGGCTGCATAAAAGTTACATTGACCTGAGAATCGAATGATGCTTTTCTTAGCTAATAAAACTTGCAGTGCTTGAGAATCAACTTGTGATACTCGCGGATGTTATGGTCGATTCTTCGAGCATCAAGTTATGCTTCTTACGGCACAGTGAACGTGTTAATGGGGTCTTCAAAAAAAAATTCCGAGTGATTTGATTAATGATTTAATTGAAAATGTTAAAAGAACTTTTTAAGAAACTGGATTTTAAACATGAGTGATGGAAACTAAACTTCGATAAAATATAAACCGTTATTACATGAGGTTTCATCATATAGGTAACAGTCTTGTTTCAAACAATTTTTTAATATTCATGTTTTGAAAAATATTATCAAAAAGTAACCGATTCTTCTTTTAATTATTGCAGTCGTAAACTATTTTGCAGTTGATTTAAATATTACGAAAATAAATTACCTTTTTCCAAAAATTCACAACTATGCGAATGGATGATAAAAACTGCAATTTATGCATAAATTACAAATATTACAATGTATTTACATACACATATTATATTATTTAGTTATTTTTGGTCGACTGGAATACCTGATTATTATTAAATACTGGAATTGCCATAATCATTATTAATTAAAGAACAAAATTCAAGACGCACCAAAATACGGTTAAAAAAACTTTTAACTTTATTGGTAAAATATATGATTTTATAAAGTTGCGTCGATTATTATAAATTTCTCTCGTAGCGTCAGGAACACCTTAAAAAAACTACATATTTCAAATCACGATTGTTTTTTTTTAAACTTCATTTTTTCATGGCATATGATCGCATACAGTTTAGTATGCAACGCACTGTCGTTTTTAAAGTCATCACATTAATATAAAAATTATTAGTACCATTTATTTTTCTAATTGTTAATAGTTTGAGAAGATTAGCTTTCGTGCGAGTCCACTTTGACGGGCACCAATAATGATGCTAAACAAATATGTCGTAACTATTTTTTGTAGTACATTTGCGTCGAGTTAACTAAAGTATTGCGCACGTCAAAATTGTGCAGATACTCACTGCGTTCGTTGGTCTCTTCTTTTTGATTATTTCCACCAAAATGATGGAAGTGCACTCGCACAATCCATTTTCTATCGCAGAATAAACTGCACGTGCGACTGCGAGCGTACGCTTCCATCGTTTAGATGGAAATAATCGAAAAGAAGAAACCATTCACAAATCAATAACGCTAGCTAATGCTAGATTATTCTTGTACGGGGTCCACTAGATACATTTTTTTATCTTAAAAAACTGATTCCGCAGAAGCTAAGAAACTAGTAAAGGCTGTTATAACTTTTATTTTAAGAAACAATTTAAAATAATTTGTATATTATTATATAACAATAATTTAATACACCATTTAGCGTTTATAAAACAACTGAGAGCGTAATTTGTTGTGATATGAGGAATACTATCTGCAGAAATGATCATTCCAAAGCTTATTTGGGAAGCTTACGACAATTAAATGCATATGCTTCCGAGATCACACACGACATGAGACAATTTAAACTGTTTTGGCACGCCCTAAAAATAGACACTTTCACGACATATTTGTTGGACACCAAAACGATACAAGATATCGCGTTACCCGTCGACGATTGGCAATATTGACAAGACAAACCTTTCAGTCTCAGTACGTATTTGGAGTCAAGATTAATTAATGACGACGACACTGACACGGTTAGTCGAGCGTCTCCATAAGTTTTGTGAGGTCCCTAAAAGTCGATCCGAGAGCGCCTTGAACAGTCTGACGTTTGAGCAGGAAAGATCTGATGTTCATCAGATGTTCGTGACACTGTTTGCACTTCTTGTAGCGCTCCTCCCTCGGTATATCGACTCCAAAACTTCCGCACGGCGCCTGTACGTTGCTCTTGATGACCGGCGAGAAGCTCTGCAGGATCAGCCGTAACGCCGTACAACCAGTCGTCATATACCTGAAACAAAGCAAAATCCAACATTGAAATATTTATTCAGGCCTGTAATTATACTGTTCTGCAGGTCCTGTGCGCAATCTGCTCTGCTCTGTCTGATTTGCGAAGTCCTCACAATGTCATAAGAACTCATGAAGGCAAGCCAAAGCGAGAATTACGACGATAAAGCTAATTTGGGGCAGGAGAATGAGCCCAGTGGCAAACGTTTTTTCTCTCTTCTTTTTCAAGAACAATTTAATGATGCGGATTTGTTAGTGGGTCGGTTCTAAGTATAAAAACAAGTTGGCGCGGCGCAATAACTCTTAGAATATTGATTTTACGAAAAAATGTAATTATTCTATAAAAAAGGTTTCTTATGTTTTCTTCGTTCTCGAGATATTCGCAAAAACATGGCAGCTGACGCAAAGCCCCAATCTTTCTAACTTGAAAAATGTTCAAGTTATAAGCCTCGAAGTTCATTTTTTTACTTTTTGACATAAAATTGATACACTTGACGCGTCCACTAAGAAGTGTTCAAAAAATATTAAATTTACACATAAGAGCAATAGACATATTCATAGGCTAACCTGAGTAGAAAAATTTGTAAAATCTGGAAGTGGTTACGTCACCCTACACAAGTAATTTGTCTATAAGATAGTATTTTTTGACTAAAAATTGGAATGGGTGTCTCGAAGTGCTGTAGTAAAAAGTGTGTTCTTGAACACATAGAGATCATTTTACAAAATTACTTTACGAATGGCCTTTATAATTATTGATGTCAAGTATAAATATCGTATTTTCACTGCTGTTAATTTGTATGTTTGGTTGCTTATAACTAGAGAACTACTGCATTAATTTCGATAAAATTATAGTTAATCGTTAGCTTAAAGTTCAACTTAAATTAAAGGTACTAATCATTTTGTTAGGCCCTCGGAAGGCAGCATAATCCCGTTATGTAAAATCGAGGGGGAGGAAGGCGTGGGTACTTAAATAAGTAAAACTATGAATCGCAGATAAAAAATGTTTATACAAAAATTGTAGAGAATTGTGTCCTATACAAGATTGATAATAACCATTTTTTACAAAAAATGGAACGGAACCGAGAAATTCGCAAAAACCGTTTATCGTGAACTTAGAACATCGAATATCTGGCAACGCCGGCACGATATCGATGGGGACTTTTTACACGTTTTTTTAAAACACCATAACGAATGTGTATACAAAAATTCAGCTAACTCAAATGGGTCGTTTTTATATCTAAAATTACTGGACTAGTATGCTGCAAATAAGGAACCATATTATCCTATATTATTAAACGAGCTAATCTTGTATATATACGAGTATATATGTAAATTTTTTCTCGAGAACGACTCTAACGAGTTTGATCAAATTTACCGAAAAGAGGTTTCGGGGGGCAAAAAATCGATCCCTGGAAAAATTCGTTTTCCTATCGATTTTATCATTTTAAAAAACAGTTTTTTTAACGTTATAAAACAGTGTCGTATGGTGAGTAGGCTTTGGAAAAAACAAACTACTTTCATTATTCATGTCAAAATACTCTGACAGTCAATCTTTAACTTACTAAAATAATCTATGAATTATTTGAATAGTAAAAAAATAACAACAATAAAAATTAAACATAATTATGTAAGTAGCTTTAACTAATACCTGTTTAGTTATATTGAACTCATCCGAGCAAAGCTCGGTCACCCAGATATTGTGTACTAACGGAGTTGATTCTTGGCCGAGTTAAATTAAATTTTAATTTAGTAGAAAAATGTTACAAATAATTTAATTTCAGTTCAACTAAACTGTTCTTGAAATTAACATTCTCAAACGTAACTTATCGTTAATTTTAAATTCGAACGATTTACCTTTAACGTGAAATAGCTTTCATAATTATATTGATTCGCAACAAACTTCAATCCGTCAAACAACACTAAACCGTGTAGGCATTTTCTGCACCGCTGAGTGCTGACCATGTAAGTAAATTATTACAAGTTGCATTATTACAGGTGCATTGTATTGTAACATCTCTATAGGCACTGTTCGGGGCCCTCCATAAATTACGTAACGCATTTTTGAAGTCTCCCCGCCCCCGTAGTAACTTATCATATTTTTTTGAGTCAACGCTTTTTTTAACTTCCCGCTAAAAAAATTGAAATTTTTCAAAAATAGGGAAGTGATTTCACCCCGATTTTCGAAAATCGAGTTTTCATCAAATATCGACGTTTTGTGATCCTAGGAAGCTATTCTGACTATTTTTACGATGATGTCAGTATGTCTGTCTCTGCTGTGTGTGTGTGTGTGTGTGTGTATGTATGTAAACCTCTCATAACTTTTGAACGGCTTGACCGATCGAATCGCGATTTGCGACATTCGGAAGGGCACTGAACTTAGATTTCCTGAAAATTTGAACCGATTCGGCCCAATGGATTTTGAGAAATTTCAAAAAAAAAAACGAAAAAAAGTTGTTAAAACGATGTTTTTCAAAATAACTTCTAGAATATTGTACCGATTGCTTTCATAATCTAATCAGCTCTTCTCCTCAAAAAACTGCGTCGAATGCCGGTAAGCGAATCAAAATCGGTTAATCTGTTCGAGAGATATCGTATAGTCAACAGATTTAGAAAAAAGTGTTTTTTCAAAACAACTTCGAGATTTCTCAACCAATCGATTTTGTACCTCTTACAATATTTTTAGAGGTTAAAAAACTGCGTCGAATGCCGTTTTAAAGATCAAAATCGAACAACGCGTTCAAAAGTTATAGCTTTTCAAAAATTAAAATATCAGCAATTTTCAGATTTTTGGGTATATTATCAAGTGCTTCGAACTAAAAGCGCTTGAAAATAGCGGGAAGTTCCAGGATAGCCTGCAGGGCACACCGATTTACAGATTTTTTTTGTTACGTAACGTAGATCTATGATTTTCAATGACGTGTCATGTGGCTATTTGAATAAATGTTCGTGTCCGGGACACAGTATGAGTGTCCGACAACGCTACAATTTTATGGCCATAAACTTTGAAATGACGTGAGGTCAAAGAGAGCGTCGAGGGAGGCCAATAATTATCAATGGTCCTGATCATTAGTCGTTACTGTCATTAGTTATGGCGTTTAATTATAGGTTTATACAACTGAGACCGGAACAAAACGTTCAGTCTGTTGGTTCTGTGACTGCTATATAATATAATATAATATAATATTATACCTACGCACAACACACATTCACATTGCACAATAATATAGGTAATAAGGAGCGCTACAGGTAAACACTGAACACGGATCGACGCATAGGGGGCGAAGTCCAGGGTCGCACTCAAGTCAGAACAAAATAGTCTTCTCTCTCCGTTGATATATTAAATATTTCTGGGAATCTGCTTAATTTTTCATGCTGAATAAGATGCGCTAGTTCATTTTTGGTTCTTAAAATCAGGGTAAAAAAGCCTTTGTCCGCCCTTAAAAGAGACGCCCCTGATTTTTATAACCAAAAATGAACTATCTCATCTTATTCAGGATGAAAAGTTAAGTAAATTCCCAGAAATTTGACTATTTATCTTTTACTGTTCTTCAAATAATAGAAAAAAACCAATTTCATCTGAACCCCTTTAAGATGCCTTCGTAAGGATACATTTTAGGCCATATGAAGTTTTTTTCTTATTTTTATGAATACTATACGCTGTAGAAATTCGGCCCCCTATTTTAGAAACAGCCTGTATACATGATTATATTATGATCTCTGAAACGGTAATAGATATCAAAAAATTGTTAAAACCGTTTTTGTTTTTTGCTTAGAACCAACCGCAAAAAGTTACGAGACAAAAAAAGATGTTTGTCATAATAGGCCGTCTGCCAAAAAATTGGGCAAAACACCTGGTAGTATCGGATTATGTGACTCATGAGCTATCCATCCCATTTAGTCACACTATTCCTTCATTCAAAATCCCACAGACTATATAGGAAATACTAGCTGCCCCGTCCGGCTTCGCCCAGACTGCAATACACTACTCACTCGCTTCGCTCGTTCGCTTGAATATTATAAATACACTACTCACTCGCTTCGCTCGTTCGCTTGAATATTATAATTACATTACTCACTCGCTCGCTCGTTCGTTTGAATTTTATTAATACACTACTCACTCGCTTCGCTCGTTCGCTTGAATATTATAAATACACTACTCACTCGCTTCGCTCGTTCGCCTTATATGTATTTTTTAAAGCTTAATATAAAAATCGCGATTAAAAATCAGGGGTTGATCGTATAAGGGTGAAAATTTAGAATTGTATGTATTTTTCAATGCTGAATCATGAAAAAATAAAAACAAAAAATTTTGTCCAAAAAATAAAAAAAAAATTTTGAGGTGGACCACCCTTAACATTTAGGGGTATGAAAAATAGATGTTGGCCGATTCTCAGACCCACCCGATAAGCACACAAAATTTCATCAATATCGGTCGAGCCGTTTCGGAGGAGCTTGGCGTGACACGAGAATTTTATATATTAGATAGATTTACTTATACCCCTGCTCTATAGTTAGATATCACAAATATGTTTGGCTGTGCAGTGTACAATGCAATGTTCGGAAACAAAATATTTATTTCAACACATTATGTACAATTCAGCTCAGCCTCACTGCAAAATAACAAAAACAAAAAAAAACATGATATACTAACGCGTATAAACTACAAAGAATGTTCAAAGTGCAAATTCAGAATTGAATAGGCTTTTTCATGGGCGTACGAAAGGGGAGGATATGTGATAATGAAATAAAGTGTGGAAATTCATGAAGCTAACTTCATACTATATCTTTTATTTCCTGCTTTTTTAACTTTGGCGCCTGAAAATTCCCCGAATAGGACTATCGTTTATAATCTAAATGCAGAGTTATGATAGTAATCATGATGGGCATCCGGCTCATGCTTACTATCATACCACACAAAATTCTGCATAAATCATTGAGCTTTCTAATTATTCTGAGATGTTCCACAAAAAAAAATTTTGGAGCATACAAGTAATTCAAGAATTACAAGGCGCGATATTCATGTAGGTATTGTGTGTAAACGGTTTTACCGAACATAGGGAAAATAACACTAAGAAGATCAATTTTATAGTAGGCTATGGCCATAAGACCTAATGTAAATATGTATTGGATTACATAGAAAAAATAGTGCAGTGAATTTTTTAAACAATTTTCCATAGCAACGGTTGACTATAAAGCGTAACTCGGAACCTGCTAAATAAAAAAAGTCATGAGGTGTCGTAAGATACCCGACAGAAGCTATGTTTCTTACGCATTGTATATAAAACCGAATTTATCGAAGATATAAACAATACAATTAAAAAGTTATTATTTGACTGCCATTTTGAAATCTGACGCCATTTTATTTTTTTGTGTCTTATTAAACTCTCAAATATCAATTTTCAAAAGGATCGGATAATTTTTACAAAGAAGTATATACCTATGGCCGCCATTTTAAAATATGACGTCATTTTATTTTTTGGCGTTCTATAAAACTCGTCAATATCTATTTTCAAAAAGATCGGATAATTTTTACACAAAAAGTACATATTGCGGCCATTTTGAAATCTGACGTCATTTTATTTTTTTGTGTCCTACGAAACTCTCAAATACCGATTTTCAAAAGAATCGGATAATTTTTACAAAAAAGTACATACGGCCGCCATTTTTAAATCTGATGTCATTTTATTTTTTTGTGTCCTATGAAACTCTTAAATACCGATTTTCAAAAGAATCGGATAATTTTTACAAAAAAGTACATTTGGCAGCCATTTTTAAATCTGACGTCATTTCATTTTTTTGTGTTCTACGAAACCCTCAAATATCAATTTTCAAAAGGATCGGATAATTTTTACAAAAATGTACATACGGCCGCCATTTTGAAATCTGACGTCATTTTATTTTTTTGTGTCTTATGAAACTCTCAAATATCAATTTTCAAAAGGATCGTATAATTTTTAGAAAAGAGTACTACATATTTCCGCCATTTTGAAATCTGACGTCATTTTATTTTTTTGTGTCCTATGAAACTCTCAAATATCAATTTTCAAAAGGATCGGATAATTTTTACAAAAAAGTACATATGGCCGCCATTTTGAAAAATCTGACATCATTTTATTTTTTTATGTCCTATGAAACTCTCAAATATCAATTTTCAAAAGGATCGGATGATTTTTACAACAGAGTACATGTGGCCGCCATTTTGAAAAATCTGACGTCATTTTATTTTTTGGTGTCCTATGAAACTCTCAAATATCAATTTTCAAAAGGATCGGATAATTTTTACAAAACAGTTCATATGGCCGCCATTTTGAAAAATCTGACGTCATTTTATTTTTTTGTGTCCTATAAAACTCTCAAATATTAATTTTCAAAAGAATCGGATAATTTTTACAAAAAAGTACATATGCCCGCCATTTTGAAATCTGACGCCATTTTATTTTTTTGTGTCCTATAAAACTCTCAAATATTAATTTTCAAAAGGATCGGATAATTTTTACAAAAGTGACGTTACACTACTTCGTGACGTGACGTTTCATTTTTTATTATTTAGGTCCCCATCTGAAACGTGCGTTAAGAAGCATAGCTTTAAATAAAAATAGGTAAAAAAACTTTTAAGTTAAACGGTTTTATAAATGTTTTAAAAAGAAAAAAATAATATTTAATTTAGGTTCATAAGTATAAAAGCGTGGGTCGTAAACTCTATGATAATTTATTACAGTCACGACCCACGCTTTTATACTTATGAACCTAAATTAAATTTTATTTTTTTCTTTTTAGTACATTTATAAAACCGTTTAACTTGAAAGTTTTTTATCTATTTTTATTTTTAATTTTTTAGTGTGCTTTATTTCCTTACTTTGATTTTATTTATCCGATCCACTGAAACGTTACCGGAGAAAGACCTTTTGCCTGTGAAAATTCAAAAGTACGATTTGCACCCGGACGAAAGCCGAGCCGGTCAGCTAGTTATCATAATATTGTATTGTCACCGGAGCTACACATGTGTGCAAAATTTCAACTCAATCGGATAATTTTTACAAAAAAGTATATATAATGGCCGCCATTTTGAAATCTGACGTCATTTTATTTTTTTGTGTCCTATGAAACTCTCAAATATCAATTTTCAAAAGTATCTGATAATTCTTACAAAAAAGTACATATGGCCGCCATTTTGAAATCTGGCACCATTTAATTTTTTTGTGTCCTATGAAACTCTCAAATATCAATTTTCAAAAGGATCGGATAATTTTTACAAAAAAGTACATATGGCCGCCATTTTGAAAAATCTGACATCATTTTATTTTTTTGTGTCCTATGAAACTCTCAAATATCAATTTTCAAAAGGATCGGATGATTTTTACAACAGAGTACATGTGGCCGCCATTTTGAAAAATCTGACGTCATTTTATTTTTTGGTGTCCATAAATTGTATAGTTACCATAAATTGTATTGTCACCGGAGCTACACATGTGTGCAAAATTTCAACTCAATCGGTTCATAGGAAGTGGGTGAAAATTCAAAAGTACGATTTGCACCCGGACGAAAGCCGGGCCGGTCAGCTAGTTATCATAATATTGTATTGTCATCGGAGCTACACATGTGTGCAAAATTTCAACTCAATCGGATCACGGGAAGTGGGTGAAAATTCAAAAGTACGATTTACATCCGGACGAAAGCCGGACCGCTCAGCTAGTTACCATAAATTGTATTGTCACCGGAGCTACACATGTGTGCAAAATTTCAACTCAATCGGATCATAGGAAGTGGGTGAAAATTCAAAAGTACGATTTGCACCCGAACAAAAGCCGGGCCGGTCAGCTAGTTACCATAATATTGTATTGTCACAGGAGCTACACATGTGTGCAAAATTTCAACTCAATCGGATCGTAGGAAGTGGGTGAAAGTTCAAAAGTACGATTTACGCCCGGACGAACCGGGCCGGTCAGTTAGTTACCATAATATTGTTTTGTCACCGGAGCTACACATGTGTGCAAAATTTCAACTCAGTCGGTCGCAAGATTTGTAACAAATATACGGGATCAAGCTAAATAAAACCACCGTTTAAAAAACGAAGCATCTACTACCTACTTACTTTTGCGTGATGCCAGAACATACGTTTTTATTTGAGAATCAGTTCGGTTGCTTTTGCGTGATGCCAGAATATTTTAAAACTCCCAGTCGCATAAGAAGTTATTTACTTGAAAAAAAAATCATGTAAATCGGATCAGTGGTTCTCGAGTTATAAGCGTACAAAGGGACATACAGACAGAGAAAGTCAAATTGTTCGGGAAGGTATGAACGTCGAGAAATTTTGGTCCGATCCCTAGGTCTCGCCATCCGATCGACGTCAATAATTAGTTACACGTCATTTTAACTCAGTAGGCCAGGGTTTTTAAACTTAAATTCAAACATCAGCAGTCAAAAAATTGAATAACTATATTAAAATAATGCAATATAAGACAGAGCATACGCTATTTTCCAATATCCATATCACAGTGTGCAACAGACAAGGACAACCGAAACAAGTTCGCGATTTATTAGATAAAGTCGCATTTATTTAGTATAATAATCATATAAATCTATATAAAAAAGCTGTTTTGACACAATATTATACATGAAATCTATCTAAAATTTTCTCCTCTTTCGTTTAAGACAGGTTTCGAATCGATCTGACTTAAATTGAGCAAACTATAAGCAAAAAACACCGTTTTTTCTAATTTGCTCCCCTCTGGGGCCAAAATTCAAAAATCGGGCGACGTTAGGATCAAATAGACCCCGAGAGGAATCGAACAAAAAAAAGTTTTTTAAAATCGGTTAACCCGTTTGGGCTGTACGACTGATACAAAAAATCCGTTACAGATTGACAGATTCACAGACGTACAGACAAAGCGAGTGTATATAGGCGCTTCTAGCTTCGCTAAGATCGCGCCTAAAAAATAGAAATTGCTGCTCTCTTGCAAGTTTATAAAATGATAGCCATTCTCTTGAAGATATTTGGAAAGAGCGCAAAAAGCTATTTATAGCTATGTTCCAACCAGCTATAAATGGATCGTTTTGAAACGGTAACGAAACTGTTTTTATCGGTTTTGTGCGCATGCGTCAACCTTGCACGGTTCTATGACGGTACAAACGTAGACATTGGTTGGAACGCTTTCGAGGCCGTTTTGTGCATCAAATCATGGCCTCAATGTACTATGCATATGATCAAAATATATCAATTGTCATTTGTCAAATGTAAATTCCTAATTTCAGCTTTTTTTGTTGTTAAAAACATTTTGAAAATGAATAACTTATTTGATAGCTAGTCGTAAGAATAATATAAATAAATAAACGTACTAAATGTTTTAACTGTTAAAAACATTTTTTGGTAAAATATGCTAGCTACATTTTTTTTGGAAATAAAAAATATGCAAATTATTAATTTGTAGTCGTGATGTTTTTGAGCGTTTGTTAAAAATTGTATTTTTCGTCTAACATTAACATATTTTAAATTTTTAGCATTACACGTATATAAATATAATTAAATAACTAAGAATTCAAATATAAATATTTAAATTAATAATTTTGCAAAAACAAACAAAACAAATACATGAAGTATAAAGAGATATTTGATTAGAGACGAGACAAAACAAAAATAAAACAAATTACAAATGAATAAACAACTGTCTCAAGTTGGTACCGAACAGAGACAAACGTAATAAAGTGTTTAATGCGCATGTCAGTTTTACAGTTTCATTTTGGTTTCATGTCTAGAGCATGTACCGAAATGATCGTTTGGAAACCGTTCACAAACTATCACAAATTCGGTTGGAACGCTTTAAGAATCGTCCACAAACGATCGCAAGTTTGGTTGGAACGCGTTCTATCCACTGCGCATGAGCGTGACGGTAATATTATGGTATTCATAGTGGTTGGAACTAAGCTTATATCTATAACATTAGTTTTTCAATTTTTCAAATTGCTTAATATTGATAATTATAAGTGTTGATTATTGACGCTCGACAATTAAGATCATTAGTGATTAATGCGTCTATTATTCATCAGTAAATATCTGAACTTTAAAGAATCTTGTTTGACCGATGAATAAAGCAAATTAGTCCCTGTTCTTTAAACTCGACGTATTATATATTTTTTACTTTGCTTTATATCTTTTTTATGTTTCTGTGTAACTTTTAAGTCTAATTATATTGTAGCTTATAAAGGCCAGGAAGTTGACTATTAACGCGTGCTGTAAATTTGTTAACTTTTTTCTTTTGTATCCTTTATGAATAAGACAGCATTTTTATTGAATTTAAATGCAATACCTACTGAGAACTTATTCTGTATCGAATAGGTAAGTACATGTTTTATTAGATTTTATTTCTTGAAAAAGTTGGAATGGTAAAATTAGGGAAATTTTCATTTTTCACTCATTTGTGAGGCCAGGAAATTTACGTCGTCCCCTCTTTGCTGTTTGATTTAAGGTCAAAGGTTTCAGTCCCGTTCGCTAGTATGTCCCGCCACAGTGTAAAATGTCCCGAATAAAAGGGTTCGCATAATAAAACGATAGAAAAACTTGTGTCAATTCAGCGTGATCCATGACCAATTTTCAAATAAAGATACCAATCCAACCGGCCGCCGGAGAACATTTCAATTATCCTATATTTACTGCTTCACTATTCACTAATGCACATACATAATACAGACTGGCCCATAAAACCAGCGACTAAGAACATTTATGAATCGAGCAGCAATGCCTCCTAATCCTTCCTTCATTTCTGGTGTGCGCTAAATGTAATTAAATCACGATACCAGCTTGAATCAGACGGTCAGATCTAGTTAATATCTTGTAACTTATAAGATATTGTTTTGCAAGTTAGATAATTTTTACCATTCCAACTCTTTATGAATAGAGCAGCAATGCCTCCTAATCCTTCCTTCATTTCTGGTGTGCGCTAAATGTAATTAAATCACGATACCAGCTTGAATCGGACGGTCAGATCTAGTTAATATCTTGTAACTTATAAGATATTGTTTTGCAAGTTAGATAATTTTTACCATTCCAACTCTTTATGAATAGAGCAGCAATGCCTCCTAATCCTTCCTTCATTTCTGGTGTGCGCTAAATGTAATTAAATCACGATACCAGCTTGAATCAGACGATCAGATCTGGTTAATATCTTGTAACTATAAGATATTGTTTTACAAGTTAGATAATTTTTACCATTCCAACTCCACAAGTGGGGAATAGTACTAATTTGGATCAAAATTCATTTTTCGCAATTTAACTATATTTTTTCGTTTCGAGGGCACCGGAGTCCAAAAAAACATATTTTTGGAAAAAATCTGTTTAAGAGTCCTGTGTAGATACCATTTCTTAGGTGATTCTTTATGGAAGCTTCTGCTGTAGTGCGATAAGTAAAATTGTACGCACTTCGTAATTAATTAATTAATTTATTGTAGATTACAGACGCGTCGACAACTCAGGTCATTAGCGTCTTCAACACAACAAATAATCCATTTGTATATTAGGATCCGTCAGCCGGCATACACAAACCGACTGGTACGAGCTCGGGTCCCTGGGAGCGCTAATTCTCAAAGAACATTGGAATGCAATTAGCGATAGCAACCACATTCCAATGTCCCCCCTGGGGGGTACGCACTTCGTGCTACAAAGTAATACTGTTTTGTTTTATTTTAAAACACGCGTGTATTAAGTAGTATGTACTTTATAGATTACTTTGCTATAATGTCACAAATAAAATATTTATCTAAATTGTGTTTTATTTTCTTAAAATTGAACTTTTGAAGTAGTTGTTGCAAAAAATATTGTATGTAACGCGTGGTTAAAGTGACGAATCTGACAGCCGCGATTTTACAATACTCTCCTGACGTTCTCGTGTAATTACGGCGCGAGCCGAAACTCATTCTGGTATAAATGCAACATAACCTTAGGCTCGTATTGCAAAATCGCAACTGTCATATAATTCATCATTTAAGCCACTTGTTACATACATTTTATTGTAAGTATCTGTACCCGAAAATGAAGTTACTGCTCAAAAGTATCTGGTATTCAAGGAACATTTAAAGGTACCTTAGATACTTACAAAGTAACATCAAACGCTAATGACCTCTGTTGTCGAGCGTCTATAATTTACAATATCTATCTATCTACCAAGTAACATAGATATTTTAAGTAACTTAGAAGTTTTTGAAGTAGTGATGAGCAAAATTGGTCTTGGTCTTGCGAAAAAGCAAGACCAAGACCAAGACTATCATTAGACTAACAAGACCAAGACCGAATGAACAAGAACAAGACCAATATCAAGACCGAATATGCAAGACCAAGACCAAATACACAAGACTAAACTAAAAATTCTTACTTCAGAAATAATGAGCAAAATGAGCAAGACCAAGACTTGATACGCAAGACCAAGACTAAATAAGCAAGACCAATACCAAGACTGAATCAGCAAGACCAAGACCAAGACTGTCCAAGTCTCGGTCTTGCTTTGCTCATAACTATTTTGAACTGATACAAATATGATCCATTCTTGAGATTGCACTTTGGCTCAATTTGTTACCGGATAAACGGAATGAAGTACTGTAAGCAGAGCTGCAGAAGATACTTAAAAAAGTATATAAACAAAAGATATACTTTAATAAATTAATATCGAAGATACTTTAATATCGAAGATACTTTCTATCCCAAAAGATACTATAAGTCTACTAAAGTATTTAAGATAATACATTTTGTGTATATCTAAGATACTTTCAATTGGATATTCATTTTTTTTTTAAAACGAGTGTGTACAGAGAATTGAAATCGTATTCAAATGAGATGCAACACGATCCCCCTTGCTATCTAAAAAAATTCGACTGATGACCAGTCCTATACTTCCCACCTAGTAAATATTTGCAAAAAATAAACACTTTTTTTTTTATTCTTTGATTAGGCCCAAATAACCTTAGCTGTTGGTGGTCTTTAAAACACAATTTAATTTTTATTCTTTGAAAAAAGCATGGCCCTCTTCTTTGTTTGGTGATCTACTGATGGCTAACATAATATAGCAAAAATCATGGTTACCTTGATTTACGTACAATTTTTATTTTTTTTAGTAAAATATTTTTTTTCTCGAAAGCTATACATTTTAGAGAAAAAAAATATTTACATTTTTTTCATATTATAACATCTAGAATTCATTTATATTTTTTTTTACCTATGTTAATACGTGACATTGAGGGCGTTTTTTTGAATATCTCAGGATCCACTGAACCGATTTGACTCAAAATCTAATCAGATCTAAGTTAAAGGCTGATAAACACAATAGAACAATCGGCATGCCCGTATGTTGTTCCGTTCTTAAGATATCGAAGGCGAAAAATTGACCACACACACACACACACACACATACACACACACACACACACACACACATACAGACAGACATCAGTCAGAAAATGATCTTAAACGATTGCTAGGGTCTCAAAACGTGAAAATCTGTTAAAATCTCGAAATGTTTTTTTCGGACTAAATCCATTACTTCCCTACCATAGTAGAGGTGGGAAGTAAAAATATTTAGTTGATAGTGGCCTGGCGCCATCTTTGAAATTTGAAAAACAAATTTATATTCAAAAGATAGGTTATGTTATAAGATTTTGTCTAAACCCTTAAACTTAATTCGTTCAATCAAAAGTTAAGATGCGCACTGTATGTACAATGTAGGTATAGGCAAATATATACACTAATTATGGGACAGCCTGTGTAGGAACGGGTTAAACATAATAATAAAATATTTATTATCCGTGTCAGAATAACAATATAAGTACAATGAATATAATATCTAATATTGGTCGTAGTTCTAAGCTTTAAATAATTCGATAATATAAAATCGGTTTTCGTGAATCAATTCGGTTCAGTTTGGGCAATATAAAATTAATTTCGACGTTAACGCAAAAATTACTCGCTTGAAAAATTACCACCGATTGCCACGATAGTTTCAATAAACGTCTAAAGTTTAAATCCCGAAGAGCGCAAACGTGACATTAGACTTTATTGTATTCTCCGTTTAACCGATACTGCAACAATCTTGATTTTCCATGATTTTAATTAATCATTTCAGACAAATAATATGATACGCTACACAAGACCGACAACTTTTCCAATTCAAATTTTTTCCTTAATTTAATATACCTAATTCTGTTATTTTACACTTTTGTATAATAAACGTAATAGTGTCAAAAGTGTTTACACTTTTTACACTAAACCTTGATACCAAACGCACCTATTAATAGAGCAGTAAATTATGAACAAAATGACACCTAAATCACTTCATTCTGATTTCAAATAAACTCAAAAATAATTTTTGAAATATTTATGTTAGCCCCGCCCGCCAAAAATCGGTTTTGCTCAACTTAAATATTATGACATCATAATTTTATGAACGTGCGTTTATATTAGCTACTGATATTATTAATTAATAAAAATAAAAATTCTAATAAATATTTTAGAGCATAAACTTTCATTATAACAAAATTTTATATTTTATTTTGATCACCGGCATGTACTCTATAATTGCATAATGCATAATATTTAGAATATTGACGTGTATATTTTTATTGCCAATGCCTGTCTGCATTTAACAAAGGAAACTAAAACGTGAATTCAAATAATGAATAATATAAATAATTGAATGATCGGAATGCATTTGGGGGTATACGCGTTGTCAAATGACATGCGTGACCCAAAACTATAAACCGAACGCGAGAGACGCACTCGTCTTTGATTTGCAGTTCAGTAAAAAAAACCGATGCCGGCATTTTATTTGCGAAAGGGTACAGCAGTCCAACAGGAGTGATCAACATATTTATTCTTTGAACCAAGTCTAGTCGGCAGCCACTTTTTACCTTGCATCAAATGCGAACTTTATTTTAATTAATTTTTATTTTTAAAAAAACTTTTTAACAAAAAAAACTCCTTCAAAAAGCCACTAAAAAGAGGAAAATAATGAAATTTTGAGGTCTACGCCAATTTAGTAAAATATGAAGTCAGTTAAAAAGTATAGTATCGTGATTAATATCTTCTTTTTAACCAACTTCATATTTTATTAAATTGGCGCAGACCTCAAAATTTCATTATTTTCCTCTCTTTTTAGTGGCTTTTTGAAGGAGGTTTTTTTTTGTTAAAAAGTTTTTTATTTTTTTACTTTTTAGTATCAAAAAGTGACATTTACCTTAAAGGAATCACACGCCGTTACTCACTTTTATTAAGCCGACTTTCTTACGCTGTCTAATGTGTCAAAAAGTGACATTTACCTTAAAGAATCACACGCCGTTACTAACTTTTATTAAAATCAGCCGAACTAGAGAACCGATTTTGATGAAATTTCTATGGGACCAATCTGAAATTATATCCTTTCATATAAAAAAAATTCAAAATCGGTTTATAAATTACTGAGTTATGAGGTAACAAACATAAAAAAAAAAATACAACCGAATTGAGAACCACCTCCTTTTTTTGAAGTCTGTTAAAAATTTGTTCGCAGCCACCCTATATATGTAATGTTTTCAAGATAGCACTTTTCGACTAAAAATGAAAACCTTTGGAGGAGGAGTGCTTTAGTAAGAAAGGTGCTCATATTTCTACCCCCATCCCTGGATTGAGGGGGCGTCCGTAAATCGGTACTAGATCGTATAAGTATTGAATATTCAGAGAAAAATAATTGTTTCACGTCGTGTTGCAGCATGCACGCGAGCCTTTGTGTACCTATGTATATACAGGTGTCCCAGATTGATTTACAATTTTGTACCCCCCAGGGGGACATTGAGATGTAGTTGTTATCGCAATTGCATTCCAATGTTCTTTGGGAATTAGCGCTCCCAGGGACCCGGCTCGTACCAGTCGGTTTGTGTATGCCGGCTGGCGGATTTTAATACACAAATATGTTATTTGTTCTAACTTCCTAAATGTTACATACAGGGTGTCCAAGACTTGCGTTGTCGGCCGATATATTGATTTTGGGTGAAGATAGAAAAAAAGTTTAAATACAAAAGTTGTATACATTTTAATGTTGTATAACCTAAAAATATTTTCAATTATACAGCCTGTCCCATTTAAGCGTGGCAGATCAAAGCTATGTTTTTTTTAACCTAGCACCCTGTTTTTATTTGTTTTTTCAATTCTGCACCTAAATGTGAATAGAAACTGTAAGAGAAACCATGCTCGAAAATTGAGTAATTTTTGAGTTATTCAAGTTTTTCAGAAATTTTTGACACATGCAGACCTTTACCTAAAATTCGACATAGCCAAAACAGAAACCTTTATCAAACTGAAATTTTGAGGATCATTAGATAGTAGACGGACAAATCAATGTCTGTCGTAAAAAAATGTTTTTATTATACAGGGTGTTCAAAATAATGTACTTCTTTTACCTAACTTCAATCACGTGTAACTTTTGATTGTTAAATACAACGAGGTTATTTTTTTGTGTATTCTTTAGGATATTTACTAACACTTTTATTAAGGGTTGTCCATACCTAAACCAAATATTTTAATACGAAAATATTAGGTTTAGGTATGGACAACCCTTAATAAAAGTGTTAGTAAATATCCTAAAGAATACAAATCCAGCAAAAAAATAACCTCGTTGTATTTAAAAATCAAAAGTTACACGTGATTGAAGTTAGGTAAAAGAAGTACATTATTTTGAACACCCTGTATAATAAAAACATTTTTTTACGACAGACATTGATTTGTCCGTCTACTATCTAATGATCCTCAAAATTTCAGTTTGATAAAGGTTTCTGTTTTGGCTATGTCGAATTTTAGGTAAAGGTCTGCATGTGTCAAAAATTTCTGAAAAACTTGAATAACTCAAAAATTACTCAATTTTCGAGCATGGTTTCTCTTACAGTTTCTATTCACATTTAGGTGCAGAATTGAAAAAACAAATAAAAACAGGGTGCTAGGTTAAAAAAAACATAGCTTTGATCTGCCACGCTTAAATGGGACAGGCTGTATAATTGAAAATATTTTTAGGTTATACAACATTAAAATGTATACAACTTTTGTATTTAAACTTTTTTTCTATCTTCAACCAAAATCAATATATTGGCCGATAACGCAAGTCTTGGACACCCTGTATAGGTATGTATTTGAATCGTACTAAGTTTCATCCCAGCAGATTAAAATGCAAGGTTGGATTGAAATCTCGGTCTTACCTTTCGTACTAAGCTATAAGCGGCAACGATTAAAATCGTGTATGCAGCTATACGAAAATAAGACTGGAATTCCGTAATCCGTATTCTCTTCGACGGGATGTCGCTTAAATATTATAAACTATAAGATATCCCGACTAGGGTTGCCAGGTGTCCCGATTTGCGCGGGACGTCCCGATTTTCAGAGTCTGAGGACGCGTCCCGATTTGCACCTGATCGGGACGCTAAATGTCCCGATAAATCAATAAATTTATTAAAAACCCTTTATTATTAGAATAATGAAAAATTACGCATCACATCACTATATCGAGTGCGACAATGCGTTTAAAATAGCACGCATCCCATCACTAACGCTATAGGTATAGCTTAGTTTTGTTTTCTCTCTCGCTCAGAGACGCTACCACAGGCAGGGTTTGGCACTGCGACCCGAGTTTTTTTAAATTTCTACTAGTCCAACAAGTCTGACTATTATTATGTAGGATTAAATTCTGACATAGGCCTACTTGTAATGTTAGTTGCGAAACGCAATAAATAAAAGTTTTATTTAAAAAACGTTGTTTTTTTTGTTTGTCCCGATCTACAACCCTAAATCCCGATTTGTTTTACCTTCTGCCCCGATTTAAAACAAATCGGACCTGGCAACACTAATCCCGACACATACTTTGATCTCGCGCCGCATTCGCTTCGTTGTGCTGCGTTGACCTGGCGGCGCCTTTAAACTACGAAATTCTAGTCTAGAATCTAGATTACAAAATTAATGTGGCAGTCCGTTAACACGTTATTTTGAACGTACAGCCTTTCTATCGCCATAATTTATAATAATTCTATTCTATCGAAATTTTTATGAACAAACCAGTCCTGGATTTATAAATAGGCCGTATAGGCCGCGGCCTAGGGGCGGCAGATTTCAGAGGACGGTCACTTGAAAAAATTGTATATCTTGTTTCTTTTTTACGCTCTCTTTCTTAATGACTAATTCATTCGTTTATTTAAATAATAATTTTCCATTTGTAGTAAAGGAGGCCCCTTTACTACAAATGGAAAATTATTATTTTAGAAAGGTATGTACATGGGGCGGCGGAAATAAAGTGGCCTACACTCATAAAAAATATAAATCCGGCACTGGAACAAACCCAACATAAAATTTACCATAACAACGCTATGCGTGTTTTTAAAAGATACCTCGGCGCGGGACATCGAATTTATTGTTTGCCACTCCTAAGCGTGCCGGTAAATTAGCTAAACAGGAGTTCGATCCCCTTTAAATATAATCAGACGTGTGCATTTTTCCTAACGTGAGATGGGCCCTATCCGCCATGAATTGTTTAGCTGATTGACAATACTTGATGCATTCGAAGATAATTAGCACGCCTCTGTACAACAATAGCGCAACGCCGGTTATTTATTATAATCAGTGTTCTGTAGGTAGCTGTTCTATTACGTTTGTTTAAGGTCGTTTCAAAAAGATGGGACACAACGGGATACCCAAATCTATATAATATTATACTAGCGGCCTCGTCCGGCTTCACCCGAGTACAATACACTACTCACTCGCTTCGCTCGTTCGCTATATACAGGATGCTGAATCGCTTTGTGGGTAATAGGGATTTAACATTTAACCAGTAAAATCAAACTTTAGCGATTTCCTGCTTTCCTAATTATTTTAGGAAAAATATCATCGGATAAAAGTTTTAGAACATAAAATTCTGCATCTAAATCATTAAACAAAATTAATTTTGCATGCTTTGTGACGGCATAAATTTGATATGAAAATGTCAAAATTACCTCAAAAACAGATCGCGTTAGCCATGGAACTAAGACAAAATGGGCGTGTTTGGCAGAAGTAAGTACTTACTAAACTTAGTAAGCCAGTTAGCATAAAAAAAATAAAATCTTACAGACTGACTATAGCGCTTTTCGGCCAGGACAGACTTACTGGCTTAATATAACAATAACAATAAGCAAAATGGCGTCTTATATTGAGCCATGCTTACTGAGTTAGCACTTATTTTGTGTCCCAGCCGAAAATTTTGTAAGTAGGTATAGTAAGTGACTTACTAATAGTCAGGGGTACAGCGCCAATATTTTAAAGTGATTACTAACAGGCTGAATTTTCGTGAGTAGCTTAGTTTTGACGAGTCCCCCAAATCTCTCTCTGCGACAATTCTCGGTAGAGGTATGCAAAGTTCTGCGCAGCCGCTAAACATGTTGATTTGGCGAGTTTTTAAATTTTATACATAACACTTTGTTTTTCAGTTAAATTGCCAGATAATTTATAAAAAAACAGGATGCTGCGCTTGTCCTACAAAAGCGATGGGTGGACTGGCGAGTCCTCCGTTCCCAATATGTAAAAATAACGAGGTCAAAAATTTTATTACTAACGGGCTGATTTTTAGTTTATTGTTTAATTAATATTCTTGAAGTCGAAGGATCAAATTGTCCTACAAATTATCCGGTAGGGTTTTCCGGTCCTACGCCCTGAAAATGTCAGTTCCACGAATATTCTAAACTGATTACTAACTGTAGGACAAAGATAACACTGGAAGGTCTGTGTATTCTCTGATCAAATAATTCAGTGTCCTACAAAAATATTGGTAGGTATTGCTAGTCCTACAAAAAGACTTTAGTACTATAACGTATTATTTTAATTGGATATCCGGTAAATTGATATTTTTGTAATTTACGTATTTATATAGGGTCGCTATGGTAATTTTAGTGATTATTGAAAATAAATGAAACTAAAATAAAAACACCAAAATAACGATAGCAACTTTATATAAATACGTACATAATAGGTGCGTTTGGTATCAAGGTGTAGTGTAAAAAGTGTAAGCACTTTTAACACTATTACGTTTGTTATACAAAAGTGTAAAATAACTGATCTGTTTGTTATTTCAGTGTGGGACTAAAAGTGTAACAACTATTAGTCCTGACTTTTGAGCAGGTGCACGTAGTGTAGTGTAGGTCACGTGATATATATCTGAATTGACAATCGCTTTGACAGATTTGATACTTTTTTCGTACTCAATTTTTTACATTTTTTGTCTCTTAAAAATGAATGAGCTTCAAAATGTAATGGTACAAGATTTATCTTGTACCATTACATTTTGAAGCTCATGGCAGTGAGTTTAACATTTTTACGACCAAAAAAAACTGTAAAAACTAGAAATAATGAACTCAGCCAATCTGTCATTAATTTATTTTGTAATGCGCATGTACAATCTACTCAGAATGTACACTAGCCCGTTTGTTACAAGTGTACATTTAGTTTACACTTTTGGTGAACTTTTTACACTTTTCAGTGAAAAATTATCTACACTACACTACACTACACCTTGATACCAAACGCACCTATTGAGTCATGGCTCATTCTGATATTAGTCCATTAAAATGTTACTTTTTTTTAGGCTAACCTTGCATTTTGGATAGGAAAATATTTTTTTTACCGTTGCGTAGGGGGGCCGGTGTAAGTTTAAAATTGAGTTTTCGGGGTTGGCGGCCCCCTCATTTGGCCGCAATCTTGAAAAAGGGGTGCTAACAGGTTTTGCACTACATCTCCGTAACGGTATTTCTTACAGAAAATTAGTACATACGTTTTTTGTTTATAATCGAATTCTCTGCAACTTTACTAGAAACACTTTTTGTCATAAATTGAATAATTAAAAAATATTCTATCTTCTATAAAGCATATCTTTTTAAATATTCAATTTACGACAAAAAGTTTCTCTAGTAAAGTTTTAGAGAATTCGATTCTAAACAAAAACCTATCTACAGATTTTCTTTAAGATGTACCGTTACTGAGATACAGTACAAAACCTGTTTGCACCCCTTTTTCAAAATGGCGGCTAAATGGGGTCGCCGCCGACCCTGAAAACTCAATTTTAAACTTACACCGGGCCCCCCTACGCAACGGTAAAAAAAATTTCGTCCTACCCAAAATGCAAGCCTAATGTAACATTTCAATGGACTATAGTTTTTTGGCTTTTTTATCAATATCTCCCAATTTTATTGTAGGACACCAATTATATTGTATTCTACACTCCATTTCCACAAGAAAAAAACAAAAATTAAGCTGTTAGTAATCAGTTTAGAATATTCGTGGAACTGACACTTTCAGGGCGTAGGACCGGAAAACCCTACCGGACAATTTGACCCTTCGATTTCAAAAATATTAATTAAACAATAAACTAAAAATCAGCCCGTTAGTAATAAAATTTCTGACCTCGTTATTTTTACATATTGGGGACGGAGGACTCGCCAGTTCACCCATCGCTTTTGTAGGACAAGCGCAGCTTCCTGTTTTTTTATAAATTATCTGGCAATTTAACTGAAAAACAAAGTGTTATGTATAAAATTTAAAAACTCGCCAAATCAACATGTTTAGCGGCTGCGCAGAACTTTGCATACCTCTACCGAGAATTGTCGCAGAGAGAGATTTGGGGGACTCGTCAAAACTAAGCTACTCACGAAAATTCAGCCTGTTAGTAATCACTTTAAAATATTGGCGCTGTACCCCTGACTATAAATTTAGTAAGTACTTACTTCGGCCAAACACGCCCAATGATTAGAAATTATTCTGACAGCTAAAACGTCATCATTTTGTTCAAGTTCCATGGCTATCGCTATCTGTTTTTGAGGTAATTTTGACATTTTCATATCAAATTTCTGCCGTCACAAAGCATGCAAAATTAATTTTGTTTAATGATTTAGATGCAGAATTTTATGATCTAAAACTTTTATTCGAAGCTATTTTTCCTAAAATAATTAAGGAAGCAGGAAATTGCAAAAGTTTGATTTTAAGGGTTAAATCCCTATTACCCGCAAAACGATTCAGCACCCTATATATAAACCGTGAATATATATAAACCGTGAATAATTATCTAACTGATGATAAAAACCGCATCAAAATCCGTTGCGTGGTTTAGGAGGAGTTAGCGGTTAAACAGACAGACAGACGCGGAAAGCGACTTCATTTTATACTATGCAGAGATTATTGTCACTGTCTACCTATATGTAGACTTCCCCCAGGGGGAACATTGGAATGAAGTTGTTCTCGCAATTGCATTTCAATGTTCTTTGGGAATTCGCGTTCCCAGGACCCTGAGCTCGTACCAGTCGGTTTGTGTATGCTGGCTGGCAGATTCTTATACACAAATGAATTGTTAATTGTTGTGTTGAAGACGCTAATGACCTGAGTTGTCGACGCGTCTATAATCTACAATAATAATTATATGTAGGCTGTAGAGTAAGGTTGCTAAGTCGTACCCCCTATGGGAAAATGACTGTAGTTTGTGGGGTAATTTAAATTAAAGAAAATCGTTTAGGTCCATTGAATCAGCTTTCATAACAAAAATCTTCTATCAAAATAGTTATCTAATGTTTTTCTAAGTGCCTTCGGTACAATTAAGGAAACCGGTTTCCTAATTCTTACCACCCATGGCCTAAGTCGTACTTATAATAATATATAACAAGACGTTATCGTTAAATCAACGGGCGACTAGCTATAGCCGTAATTGTCGTTTCTGATTCGTCATTTACCCACCTTGCTTTCATCTGACACACGCACACACATATATGAACCAGGGGTGTTACGAATATTCGCATCCGCATCCGTAAATGCGGAATATTCGCATTAATTCAGACATCTGCATCCGCATTCACATCCGCATCAATCAATGCGGAGTTTTTACGGATGCAGATTCACATCAACAAGTAACTATATGTAAAGAAAGTGGGCGGAGCCAGAGTGGCACGTGCTAAAAATATGATTAAATAAATAAAAAGTTAAAATTAAATTGATTTTCAGTTATTTATGCACTTAAAATTTAAATAATTATCCTTTTAAAATCCCAAAATCCGCATCCGCATCCGCGGATGTGAACTTCTAATAATCCGCATCCGCATCTGCATCCGCGGATGTCTAAATGTTTGCATCCGTAACAACCCTGATATGAACGTAACAGCTAACCAGTGAACTCTGTACTAATATGGATAGAGTTAACTAATATTGACTCGCTGTCACTATCCAACCGCTGCGTCTTGTTTACCACTGAGATATTGTTTACATAAATATGGCCTAAAAACCATTAATTAAAATATGGGTTGTGCTTCGAGGTAAATTTATAAGTATGTGGCCTGTGGGGAGTGTTCCAACACATTTCTTCAAAATAGCTTTGTTTAAAATTTATTTTTCTATTAAATAATTGTTTCAAATTTATTTTTGCTTTCTAGACGTAAGCACGTGAACTTTCTTCAAAACACTAAAAGTCGATCAATTTTTTGACGTTTCAAAATGGCTTTGGAAGTTTGAAAAAACAAATTACATTTGTATGTCAAAATATATGATAGTGAATCTGTAATGTTATCAAAATAAAGCTTAATTTAAAATTATCTATTATGTGGGATATTATTCATGTCCAAAATTTATACAAAACAGTGTTTTTGAGGAATTGGACAATTATTGGGATCCATCAAATGAGCATATGACATCTGGAGGTGGAAAATTGTACTCAAAATCAGGGAAAAATTTACATGCTAACAGTGCAAATTTATCGTGAAATTGTTTATTACAAAAATAAAACAAGTAAAATAAACAAAAAGTTTATCGAAAATGAAATTCGCGACGTTTTCTAATATCATGGCTTTAAACACTATCAATAATTGCTTTGTAAAACTTACTTTACAGCGAATTATTTTTTAATGAAATGTGGAAAAACTATATTTATGAATTAAAAAAATATTTTATATTAATAATCAGATGTGCTCATTATCATACTGTACTACTACAATAGTTAAATCACTGATGATTGACAAATTTAGCACTAACAATAATCATACAAATATTTTGATGTTAGTAACTTACTTATTACAATACTTATAACATATTAGTTGCAATCATGTGTTTACATTATTCACCTAACCCAGTCTTAAAGGAGCATTGAACGGACGATTAGTTTCGTGGAGATTTTCTTTTAATTTTGATGTTTTTAAGCAATATGCCGTAAAGATCACTACTTTTGACAGCTCAGTTTTCTTGTTTTTTTCACACATTTGATAATATGTCCGGCTTTGTGAATCCGTTCTCCTTCAACGAAATTTCTTTGTTTACGATTCGTATCGGCCCAATCACAAAGTGCACTTATATTTATCATTTCTTATCACTTTAAAAATCACAAAATTACACGCAAAAGTTACCCCGTTACCCGTACTATATGAAATTTTCCCCCATCTGCGCCATGTTTTTAAGCTCCACCCATCTGACGGATCCCAATATAGAAGAATAAATTTTAAACAAAGCTAATTTAGAGGTGTAGTTAGCGAACGATCCGTTCAAAAAGAACGAATCAATCCACTGAATCAAAAGACATAATTCAGTGTAAACGAAATGATTCAGTATAGTCAGTACTGGCGGTGCAAATCGTGCGTGAAATTTTCCATGACACGCCATGAACGTGTAAATATCGAGAAAATCGTGGCAACCCTCTTCTCATTTTTTTACATCCTAACAAAGCGTTTGCGGGCATAACTCCGTAGGAACTTTTTTCTTATTTTAAAGCGCTTAATCAAGATTTTAATTTTAACCAGTTTATCCAGAGACACCCTGTAGAACAGATGTAACTGATACTAAACTGACACAACACGGATACGGCACTGATGTGTGTAAATTAACATTAAAGAAGATAAAAATTACTTACGTTTCAAACTTGCTTTGCAGTAATTCATGTATCTTCGGAAGCATTAACACACATATGTCTAAATTCCATAATGACCTAAAATTAAATACACAGGCGTTATTTTCAAAAAAGGAAAAAAAATGTTAAATAGTACGCTAAACTAAACATATTAAAAGTACAGTAGAACCCTGATTATACGAGCTATTGTAGACCAACCCTGCCTCGAATAATTGAAAATGACTACACATTAGTTCTATGACCAAATCAACATTTTCTCATTAAAATATTTATGTCATACAAAAAGTCCCTTAACCCGAGCTCTTACGCGCAAAGACTCGGTTAATACAGGGAATAAAAATTAGATGTAACCTCAGTAAATCACAAACTCGGATAAAATGGGATCGGTTAATCCAGGTTCTACTGTATACTTGTGTACAAACTATTAATAGTGTAATATGGTATAAAACTAAAGTTGGAATGAATAATAGGCAACTATTCAATGCTCCGGCTATTCAGCATTATTTTTACTATTCGGCTGAAAGCCAGATATTTTTCCAGTGTTCGGTGAAAAACCCTATAGTTTTAATGAATATAATTTATTAATACAAAAAAAGTAGCCAGAGGGGATTCTCTGCTCGTAAGTAGTTATCCACTAGAGAAGAAACGAATTAAAATGGCTAGCAAATATTCACGAAAATGTTATGATTTTGTTTTTCATAATATGGTCCAAGTGAAACAGTTTCGTGTGTGTGTTTTAAAGACCACCAACAGCTAAGGTTATTTGGGTCTAGCACCAATTCATATTTTTAACTCATTATTTTTTTTTTAATAATAAATTGAAAATCCAATTGACACTTTTACAAGCTCTCGGACTAGAGTCCGGGAACTGGGGACTTGTAATAGAGGAACCATAGCAACGCCATGTAAACTACAGCACTGCTACATGCTCGGCTATTCTCAAGCCCGAAACAGTTTTATTTCAGCAATTAAAACAACTATTTTTGCAGGAAATAAAGAGAACAAAAAAATTCCACGTATGGTGTCAATTATCTAGGAATAAATTTTTTTAATAAACTGCCGACTGAAATTACAAATTTAAATCTAGATACTCTGAATGTTATTATTTTTTAAATGTTGTGTCGTAGATAGCTTATTTCTGAGCTTTGCGATTTTTATACTTTTTTGACGTTTTCCTGTACACTTTGTATGCTTGAAGATAAATAAAAATCTTGTCAAAGGACGATAAAAAATGGTGGAACCTTTGGTGTAAAGATACGAAATGTTATAATTACCACAAAACACCAAACCATAACAAACACTCTCGACGTACGTTTCGCCAACCAAGTTGGCATCATCAGGAGATGATTAAAACTTTAAGTTTTAATCATATAACAAACACTTTCGACGTACGTTTCGCCAACCAAGTTGGCATCGTCAGGAGATGATTAAAACTTTAAGTTTTAATCATCTCCTGATGATGCCAACTTGGTTGGCGAAACGTACGTCGAGAGTGTTTGTTATGGTTTGGTGTTTTGTGGTAATTATAACATTTCGTTGTCAAAGGACGATAATTGTATTACTTAATTAAACATCATTCCTGGGAAATAAGTCAAATGTTAAAATCTAGCAATTACACTCACGTTTTCAACACCATGATACTTAAAATATCCACAATAATAGCTAGATCGTTCATTGCAATTGATCCCTCCAACGCCGCCTTAACACCTTTGTTATGCCACAACGAATACACAATTTGCAACGATCGATTCCTTGCAGATAGTACGGTCATCATCGGTTCGTGACCTCTCATAATACTGCCTAAAACTTCAGCCTCGGACATGTTCGACATTGACTGATTGCTTCCCAATAAACGATTCGATTTCTATAATAAAAAAAAGATATTATTAAAATAAAAATTACGTGTTTCTTACAAACAATACAATAAATTTAAACTATTCTGTCATCTACAGGGTGGTGACCGTGACTGCTGCACATAGGGATTTAACCCGTAAAATCAAACTTTCGCGATTTCTTGCTTCCCCAATTATTTTAGGAAAAATATCTTCAAATAATAGTTTTAGAACATAAAATTCTGCATCTAAATCATTAAACAAAATTAATTTTGCATGCTTTGTAACGGCAGAAATTTGATATGAAAAATGATAGTGGACAAAATATTTGATTTATTAAATGTACAACGTTTCGTCTATACATACATACATAATGTATGTACTTGAAAAAGTCTAAATCTATTGGGTCTCCATTCTATATGAATATTATGAAGTATTAGAAATACCTTGTATTATGTCCATCTTGTGACTTCTTGTGATTTAACACGACGCGTTTCAGCAACGAGTTGCCATCTTCAGGTGTGGTTAATTTTTTATATTATAAAACACACACGTACGAATACTCAATGTGTTTTTTAAAAAAATAATTAACCACACCTGAAGATGGCAACTCGTTGCTGAAACGCGTCGTGTTAAGTCACAAGAAGGATATAATACAAGGTATTTCTAATACTTCATAATATAAATATTATGCACTTCTTTTTTTAACTCACTAACATTATTGCGAATTATTTTATTTTCTTTGTCCATCGCAATAGGTAAAGTTGTAGTTTGCAAAATAAAATTTAAAGAAAAGTTGAATTTCGAATTTGGAGTACTTACAGGTAAGAAATCGTCCAAGTCCAGTCCCACAGGCTTATCCATCGACATAGGAACAAAATCATCATCCATTTTTTTTTGTTCCGAATTTCTCGGCGTGACGTATATATCCACAGGCATATTCGCATTAGGGATTGTAACAGGTCTAACTGCAACGGGTTTCTCCGAAGGTCTCGCAGACGTAGGATTAGGTATCCGCGATACCATACTATTCCTATTATTAGTTAATCGAGACTGTATTTCTTTACGAGATGTCGGTGCGTTATTTAACCCTCTACTAAACGAATTGCTTCTAGATTGGATTGTACGATTAATACTGACTTCAGAAACGCTATGTTTCAAATTTGAATTGACTGGAAAATTTTTTTCATTATTATTATTATTTTGCGGCACATCTTTACACGAATTTTGTCTTCTAATGTAATTATGCCTTTGCGGTGGCGAATTCGGTATAGATCTAGGTGGCGGAGTTGGATTCGGAGAATCGGGTATTGTTATTATCTCCGGCATTGATTTTTTTAACCGACTTTTGAACACATTTTCGAGATTTGAATGTGAGCGATTATATGATGTCGAAGTGGTTAACGAATGAGGTGGCGACGTATTTGTACGTAGTTCCAAACTGTTTGGCTGATGCGAGGTTTGTATATCCAAACTACTGAGAGACAGATATTCAGGTTCCGACTGAGAAACTGGAAGAATTATTTGAGGTTTTGTCGGATCTGAAATATAATTACACTGTTAAGAAAAATATATACAAAAAAGATAATTTACTGAATAAATTTTTAAAACAAAAGTACGGCAGGTTGATCAGAAATATTTGGAGGAAAAAATTCCTAACTTTCGCAAGATTTCCAGTACCAAAAACACAATTTCCCTAATAGTCCAAGCGGCACGTAATAAATGAAGGGGGTTACCTGGAAAGTATTCCGAAGTTAATGATATTTTGGTGTGTTGTTTTCGGGTACTCTGTGGAGTAGAATCTGAGTTTTCGACCTCGAGAACCCTGTGCTAAAGTGGGGGGAGCAGGAAAACCACGAAATTTTACCGCCTTTTTTACTTTTTTCGAAATCTCTCAGAAACGGTCGACTTAAGCAATTCTTTCATTATGTAATGCTTTAAAGAGGATTACATTTCCTACAATTTTCATTCCCACAACTTTTCTGTGGAACTAATGGTAAGCGCGCTGCAGCTTCTTGAAAATCACCCGCTCCGCTTTTTGTAACCTTGGTAACTAATGTGTAACATGTGTATTTTCAAAGAACATTACATTTTAACCATTGATTACCAAGGTTACAAAAAGCCGAGCGGGGGATTTTCAAGAAGCTGCAGCGCGCTTACCATTAGTGCCACAGAAAAGTTGTGGGAATGAAAATTGTAAACACTACATAATGAAAGAATTGCTTAAGTCGACCGTTTCTGAGAGATTTCGAAAAAAGCAAAAAAGGTGGTAAAATTTCGTCGTTTTTCGGCTCCCCCCACGTTAGCACAGGGTCCTCGAGGTCGAAAACTCAGATTCTACTCCAGAGTACCCACAAACAACATACCAAAATATCATTAACTTCGGAATACTTTCCAGGTAAAAAGTACCTGACTGCTGGACTATAAATAATTTTCTTCATAAGTACATAAGTATTTATTTAGTTCAGTAACTTTAGGATTTATCTTCTAAAAAAATCCTGATGAAGTTTTCTCTTCAAAAACTTCTTTATTTTGGTATTATACTTAAATATTGTGTCAAAAGTCCATTGCGAAATTGTGTACGCAAGAAAAGTTACTCAAGGTCAAAGGTCGCGAAAATCAGTTTTTCTCAAATATCTCGCTACTTTTAGTTATTATGAAAAATATTTATTATGGAAATTTGCACAAAAAGGCTCTGTACACAATTAACATAGGACCAATAGTTTTAGAAATATGAGGTCGAGAAAGGTTAGACGTTGCAATATATTCGTTAACGCACCACCTTTGAGGTAGAATACAAGGCGTGATTTATTTAACATGGTGTCATAATTATTGTGTGAATTGTGCGCGTAACAGGTTACGACCTGTCTCATTGGGGTGCGTGCGGGGACGACGGGGCGGGCGTATTTGGTATGTTTGCGAGTAGATAATGTCATTTATTACATTCTTTTGATCGCACGTTGTATTATTATAAAATACAGATCATAATTATTAATCCTTATTACTAAAAATATCTCTGTTTAGTGTTTACACTTTATATAGCCAAAAGTTTTACAAAATGCCACTAGTAATTAATAAAAAATCGCCTATTTGTTATTGAAATAAATACATTTTTGAGTAATATTTGCGTTTTTTTTTCACGATTAGGGATTTGGTATTCGGCCGAAAAGTACAGTATTCGGCCAATACCGAATATAAAAAAATGGCTGAATACCGAATAGTAGCCAAATATTCGTGGCATCTCTAGTATAAAACACCTAAATTATTTTTTTGGAATAAAAAGATATTGCTATTTTAATTGAACAGGATCTCATTTTTGAGAATCTTACTCAAGTTATGCTTCATCTTTAATTTTATAGCTGAGGACAAGTGTTTTTAAAATTAAAAAAAAAAAAATCACTTACCAGTTTGAATATTCTCTTGTGGATTAAGAAACGGTTCCGGAGGAGGCGTTCTTGTTACTGAAAATAAAACAAAAATTGTAAATAGAAACGTCCATTAGAAGATAATGCATAGCTCGTGACATACGATACTTACAGCTACGATTTGGTTTGAAGACTTCCCTATAATCGTTCACATTCCGTATATCGGCCATCGATTCTTCATCTGGATCAGTACCCGAAGTAGATTCTTCTATTGTCTTGACCTCGGGTTTTACTTTCGGGCTCAGACCAATATCTTTCGGTTTCGTAAAACTTCTGCGTACATTTTGATTATAAGAAAAAGGCGATGATGTCACGTCAGTGTTTAACGGTAAACCTCCAAAAGGTCTTAATTTATTTATTTCGACAATATATAATGTTACATTTGCCATTTGACACGATGCACCAACCTAAAAAAAAAAAAAAAAACTATGAACATTTAAATATTATTAAGTAGAATTATATTGTTACATCAGCCAAATTACACAATGTATTCCGCAATATTAGAAAAAATTTATCCTATCAACCATTGTCACAGTCGGGATTCAAACCCGAACTTTTCCACTATCGCGGCGAATTAAGCTATCATTTACTCAACCGTAACAAGTATTGATAAATCTATCTTCCCATATATGCAGAATGCAATCATAATTTCACTTCATGCGAGAGTTGTTATTTTTTATTAAGTAGATTATTATGAATCATCTTACATATGAGAGTTTTTAGCATGAATTTTGAAATTATTTTTAATTTTTAAAGTTCGGGTTTGAATCCCGACTGTGACAATGGTTGATAGGATAAATTTTTCCTAATATTGCGGAATACATTATGTAATTTGGCTGATGTACCAATATAACTCTACTTATGTATTTTACAGTCGTACTAAATTCACTCTTTAAAATTAAAATATTATGTTTCCAGAAACAGTGTCCTTTACAATCCTTGTAATGATGATACTAAAAAATTAAACCAATGAAGGTTACCAAACTTTTTTCCGCCATCTGATGGCGCCACAAGCAAGTGAGGAATCTGTCATTCAAATGTCAGTACTGCTTACATACATCATTTAACACCCAAATGGCAGCTTAATATTTGTTTAATTATTTATCTATATAATATTATACAGGGTGTCCAAGACTTGCGTTGTCGGTCGATATATTAATTTTGGGTGAAGATAGAAAAGAAGTTTAAATACAAAAGTTGTATAAATTTTAATGGTGTATAACCTAAAAATATTTTCGATTATACAGCCTGTCCTTGACAGATCAAAGTTATGTTTTTTTCAGGGCTCCCAGCGACTTACTACCTCAAAAAAAGGGAAAAAGGGACTTGTCAGTCCAAAAAAAAGGGACCAAAAAGGGAACAAAACTAACCATAAAAACAGTTATTGACACGCATTATTTGGTTTAGGGCGTAAATTTGACAGAAAGAAAACAACAAAAATCACTTTAAATATTATACTAACAATGAAAGATATATTGTTTATAGACAATAGAGCTTATATTATTATTTATTGAACATGTGCCGCATATGTTATTTAGTGTTAAAATTTAAAAATTAGTAAGTATAAGAAAAAGAAATTCAAAATAAAAGCAAAAAAATATTTTTGCTTTGTTGATGTTGTTTATTGTTGCAGATTGTTTGAAATAATGTTTTTATTAACCAATTTTTTTAATAACAAAGAGTTTAGTCACGTCTAACCATAATAATTTTATTTATGTATGTAGATTTCGAGAGCTATGCTACCATCTTCAGCAAATACTAAACTAAAGTACTAAAGTATTTGCTCTCGAAATGTACATCTATACTAATATTATAAAGCTGAAGAGTTTGTTTGTTTGATTGAACGCGCTAATCTCAGGAACTACCAGTCCGATTTGAAAAAAATTTTTTTTGTTAGATAGCCCATTTATTGAGGAAGGTTATAGGCTATATAATATCACGCTACGACCTATAGGAGCGGAGCATCAATGAAAAATGTTGCAAAAACGGGAAAAATTATTCCTTTTGAGAGCTTCCGCTGCGTAAACGGTTAAAGTTACGCAAAAATCATTAACGGAATTGTTCCCCTTTAAAAGTTCTAAAAAAAGTCCGCGACAGCATATGTCTATTTTTTAAGGTTGACTCACAATAACTTTTTTATGGTAATTGTTCACAACACGTGCATTACAGCCCTGCATTATTTAGTTTATAAATTTCAAATAATTATTATACAAGAATCATTTTATTTTAACCTATTATGTAATTTTCTTTTTGTACAAATTCGTTTTATTTTATGCATTTTAAATAAAATTCAGTTGAAAATCAAATGGCATTTAACTAACATATCCACAAAAATATTCGTTTCACTCAATCAAAACAGTAATCAAATTTGTTCGTAATTATAATATTCAAGCGAACGAGCGAAGCGAGTGTGTAAGTGTATTTATAATATTCAATATTCAATGCACATCAAATTGTAAACAACGAAAAAAGAGAGTAAAAGGGACATTTGACAAAAAAAGGAAATAAAAGGGACGAAGCTTTAAAAAAAGGACTAAACCCTTAAAAAGTGACCGTCTGGGAGCTCTGTTTTTTTAACCTAGCACACTGTTTTTATTTGTTTTTTCAATTCTGTACCTAAATGTGAATAAAAAATGTAAGGGAAGCCATGCTCGAAAATTCAGTAATTTTTGAGTTATTCAAGTATTTTAGAAATTTTTGACACGTGCAGACCTTTACCTAAAATTCGACATAGCCAAAACAGAAACCTTTATCAAACTGAAATTTTGAGGATCACTAGATAATAGACGGACAAACCAAAGTCTGTCATAAAAATGAATTTATTATACAGAGTGTTCAAAATAATGTACTTCTTTTACCTAACTTCAATCACGTGTAACTTATGATTTTTAAATACAACGACGTTATTTTTTTGCTGGGATTGTATTCTTTAGGATATTTACTAACACTTTTATTAAGAGTTCTCCATACCTAAACCTAATATTTACGTATTTAAAATATTAGGTTTATCAATATATCAGCCGACAACGCAAGTCTTGGACACCTGTATAAACGTCTGTTTGTAAGTTATTTATGGACTCTTAAACCGTTCAACCGATTGCGATGAAACTTTGGTGAGTTTTTGTGCGCACACCGGGAAGGTTTATGAATTATAAAACTGCCCGATCCGGCTTCACCCGGCTTAAAAAAGTGATCTCCGAAACCATTCATCCGATCGCAATGAAACTTTAGTGAGTTGTTGTGCGCACGCCCGCGAAGGTTTCTGAATTATAAAATTGTCCGGTCTGGCTTCGCCCGAGTGAAAAAAGTGATCTCAGAAACTACTCATCCGATTGCGATGAAACTTTGGTGAGTTGTTGTGCGCACGCCCGCAAAGGTTTCTGAATTAGTACAACCATTTTACAATATCTAGGTGGCGCGCGAGTCGTTGCAACAAATGAGTGAATTTCATATAATTTAACGGCATTCGAGCGAATGAGCGAAGCGAGTGAGTAATGTATTAATAATATCAACCCGTCTATTAATATATAAATTCTTAACATCCGGGCTTTCTTAGCACTCGGGCGAAGCCGGGACAGGTCCGTTAGTTCCTTAATAATGGATAAATGAAGAACGACTCTGAACACAAACCGTTAATTTTTAAACGTTTGACGCACACCTTACTTCACTAGCGCCATCTGACGAATAAAAAATACAAACATTTGACACATTCACACATACCTTACTTGTCACTAGCGCTATCTGATGAATAAAAAAAATGGTAGTCCTAATTTCGGAATTTGACGTTAATATTAAAAACCGTTTCATTTCAGTAAGCGAAACCGAAAATACTATTTAGCAGAAAAAAAAACTAAAGCAAAACCGAATGAATCGCGGGAACCGGGTAAAATCGGTTTTCATGAGAATTTCCATTTCTACTTGTAGTTAGAATGGTAAAAAAAAATCTGTAAATCGGTTGACCCTGCAGGCCATCCCTGGAACTTCCCGCTATTTTCAAGCACTTTGAGTTCGAAGCACTTGATAATATACCCAAAAGTAGATTTTTGAGCTAGTCGAGCTCAAAAATCTGAAAATTGCTGATAGCACTATTTTAATTTTTGAAAAGCTATAACTTTTCAACGCGTTGATCGATTTTGATCTTTAAAACGACATTCAACGCAGTTTTTTAAGCTCTAAAAATATTGTAAGAGGTACAAATTCGATTGGTTGAGAAATCTAGAAGTTATTTTGAAAAAACACTTTTTCGAAATCTGTTGACTACGTAATCTCTCGAACGGATTAATCGATTTTGATCCGCTTAGCGACATTCGACGCAGTTTTCTGAGGAGAAGAGCTGATTAGATTATGAAATCAATCGGTACAATATTCTAGAAGTTATTTTGAAAGAACATCGTTTTAACAACTTTTTTTTTCTGTTTTTTTGGAATTTCTCAAAATCTATTAGGCCGAATCGGTTCAAATTTTCAGGGAATCATCGTAAAAATAGTCAGAATAGCTTCCTAGGATCTGATGAAAACTCGATTTTCGAAAATCGGGGTGAAATCAATAACTTCCCTATTTTTGAAAATTTTCAATTTTCTTAGCGGGAAGTTCAAAATTAACTGGCTTACAAAGCAATAAAAATACCAGAAAAAAATCATAATTACCAATTGGCTTTGAGCAATAGCCACATCCTGTATTTTGCCCCAACTGATGGGCAAAGTATCTAATGTTCTCGCCGGTTCCCAAGCGTGCACCCTAAGCCCGTCTGTAGCAGCTCCATATATGCATTCACCGCCTTGACTAAAAACTAGAGCTCGCACTGAGCCTGCATCGCGTTCTGTTGATACCAACTGAAAAATTTTAAAAAGAAGTAAGAAACTGCTTATTAGTCCATTCAACAAAAAAAACTGTTAAATACATATACTATACACAGTTTAAAATATGTAATCCCAATCAAAGGTCATTGTCAAACTAGATTTTCTGACAATGCTTTCTGCAACCCAGCAGTAGTCTTAGTTGAAATTAGCAACGCAGTAAATTCTTTTCTTTGTTTTTTTTCAACAAAATTAATCGAGAGTTAGGTACTGTGTAGGGAATGCAATCTCGATCTCGCAAGATCTCGAGCCATTTTTTGAGATTTAATCTCGTGGGCAGGCAATCTCGTTTTTGAAATCTCGGACGAGATTTCAAGAGCGAACGCGCTTGAAAAAAATAGTTTTTGACAGTCGCGCAAATTGGTTCTGTTTGTTTCTCTGCATATATTGTTTTAATTATTGTTTTCTTGAGTAAAATGGACAGTTATTTAACTTATAACAAGCATTAGATGGCTAACAAATTTCAAAGTTAAGTGAATACTGAATATGTCTAAGAACAATTCAAACCAAATGTTCGTGAACGTTACTAATAGTAACTTACCCTATGCTTCATAACTCCTAAGAAGTTATTTCCAAAATAATTAATTGACATATAGTGTGCTGTGTGAGTTGGGGTATTGCTGTTATATTTTGAAAATAAAACAAAACTTTAATTGAATCTTGGAACAAAAAAATCAACGTTTTTTTAAGGAAAGTAATGAATAATAATCATCTGCACAGTGCACTATGCAATAAATCACACACGTACGTACACAGTGACACAGTCACACTGTCCCAAGTAAGTAGTTTTCATTAAGTTCAAGTATTTTAGATACAAAATAATACGTTCTTTTTAAAAGTAGGCGAAATCTGGATATTGTCGAGATCTCGCCAGACAATCTCGCGAGATCTCGAATTGCCAATCTCGAACCCAGACTGATCACGCGAGATCTCAAATTGCCAATCTCGGCTCGAGATTGCATTCCCCAATACTGCGTCTTTTTATTTATTCACAACTAACTCCTCCTTTCATGATTTCAAAATTTAAAAATCCAAATACAACAAAACAAAGCGCCAACACTGATGAGTAATATTTCATTTTCTGGATACATTAACAAGATTAATTTCTATTGACGCTGATAACCTGAATTGTCAAGCATCTATAAACTAGAATCTATCTATCTAGATTTTGAAACATTGGCTATCTGTGTATTATGCATCAAATTGTGAACTTAACATAAAATCTATGATGGTTATGACCTCTGTTGTCGAGTGTCTATAATTTGCAATACCTATCTATCTAAAAATTTGTCTCACCTGAAAACTTTCCAAATCCCAAAAATTCACAGTTCTATCAAGCCCTCCGCTGGCAAGTAAAAATTCGTGAGGATGAAACTCGACAGACATAATGGAACTCGCGTGATCCTCAAATTGCTTGAGAACACGACCAATGCGAAGATCCCATACTTTGAGTATACCTTCATCGCCTCCCGATGCTATCCACTGACCATCTGGACTAAATTTTAAACTATTCACAGTTTGGGTGTGGCCTTTGTATGTAAATATACATCTGTAATATAAATTATTAGTCAAATAATAAAAATGTAAAAGCGAAATATTTCAAAATTCGAATTGAATATTTTACTGGGAGGCTCCTTATGTACAGTCGATGTCGCCGGATGAGTAATCTCAGGAGTTTTGAGCACAACATCCAGGGAACAGCTATTAAACTTCATAACATCAAGCAAATAAAAAAATTACTAACAATTTATAATGGAGAAAAAAATACAAGCTACGAGAAACCGCAAAAAATGTTCATGCGGGCGACAGAAATGTTGGGGTCCATTGCTCTGATTCCTGGTTCCTACATTTACGTCTGGTGGTTTGTGTATTGTAGTAGCAAGTAATAGTCTTTTATTTATTATTATAGAGGTATTATATGTATGAAACATATTACATGGGGCCCCGTATCGTCCAGGACCCGGTATAGCTGTATCCGTAGTCCCCCTTGTCGCCGGGCCTGGCTGTGGGGCTCAATATGTGGATCACTGTCTTATGATAATAAGATGGGGGAAGGGGCAAAGAAAATGAAAAAATAAAGTGAGAGGCTGTATGAGGAAACATTAACATTAAGTAACAGTGACATTGATAAGTTACTAGCTTTCATTCAAAATTTAAAAAAAGTAAAAGGCAGAAAGCATCTACAGAAAAAATGTATACTTATGTATGAATTTGAGGGGACAATGGGGATGAGGTAAAGTTAAAAAAGAACCACTAGGGGAAGTAAGGAAAAATAAATAGCGCATATATAGAAAGAAGAACGCAACGTTCTCTTTGAGAATACAGAAAACAAAATAGCAACGCAAAAATTGTTCGAGAGCTAATACATCAAAAGTAAGGAGCTAAATAAAGAATCTCCATTAACCACTTGGCATAGAGCCCATGAGGCTGCCAAAGTCACCCAAAAAACAAACAAAAATGTCAATGAGGCTAATGTCTGGTTTATCGTACATTTTAATCACGCTGTTATTTCTATGGTTACTTTGTATGTTTTATGTGTAAAAATTTAACAGCGATTAACAAAACAGCGTGTTAAATGTACGATAAACCCGACATAAGGTATTTGAAGGAAGACATTGATTAGAACAGAATATGCATGTATTGTAAAGGAGAAATGAAATCTGAGGAACATTATACTTAATGAAGGAAGACAGACATAAATAGATCCCGAAGATAAAAGATTGAACTGCGGTTATAGAAGTAATAACGAACAAAGCAAATGATTAAATTAAGTAGGTACCTATTTAATATGGAGAACTAAACCTTTTTACTATAACAAAACTCAAGGGACTGAGCAATTTCTTTCGTCATAAAGAGTTTTCGTTATAAGGAGTGAGTATCGATTCTTACTGAAAACCAACCAGGTTCAACTAATGTTTAATTTATAGTGTTTTTTATTATAGTTTTGACTGTAACCGTATTTTTCTGATAAGGTGAAAGGTCAATCCATAGACCTTTTCATCATTTTCACGCGCAAGCGCCGTTGCCATGGTTATGATCGCGGTATTCAGAAGTTTCATACACTTTTTGACGCAATGCCTGGACCAGCAACGTTTTTCAATGTTAATTTAGATGAAAATGTTATGTAGGTGCTAAATTAGTGCACAAAACAGTGGAAGGACACAGTTATGCTAATTTGAGACGGTGGTTTAAGTGCCACAGCCGGAAAACTGGTGGAAGTAAAAGAAAATTAAATGAAAGGTTAGAATCCTACCTGTTACAAACTGTTTATCGTACCACCTCTTTAAATAATATTTCTTATTTAATTACTATTTACTTTTTTCAAAATCAATCACTTGCCATCTGTCAATATGAAAAGTGTCCGAAAAACATGGCGGCATTGGGCACATGCGCAGAAAAAAATGTTCGTCGATGAAAAGGTCTCTAGATTACAGATATCTATAAATGATCTTTAACAATAATCAATAACTAATATATAATATATACCAGACATTACTCCCCAGGCCTTTATCTTGATTATTTAATATTTCTGAAGATTACCCCATCGTAAATCAGATAAAAAATTTTACAAGGTGGCAGTGAATTACGAACGATATTCTGTGTAGGTCAAGCAGGCAACATTAAACTTTTCTTAAATAAAAAAAATCTCTATAATAGTTACACTAGGTTTCATAAAGTATTGTACCAAGGAACCTCTCAATATATTAAGAGAAATTTACCCTTTACGTCTGGTATCCCATAATTTCAAGGTGGTATCATGGCTTCCAGATGCTAGAAAATCTCCATAAGGATGAAAATCCGTACATTTAATTCCACTTTTATGTCCTGTAAGCGTTCTATTCAATTTTGCAGCCTCGAGGTCCCAAATCTTCAATGCGCCTGTTTGAGAACCGGCACAAACCAATTCCTCAGTTTGATTGAAACGTACCGTTTCCACGGGTGTCGCATGACCACTGAGACTCATTATACAATTCGGTTTTCCAACGGCCCATAAATTTACCTTTTTGTCGTCTCCTCCAGTTACCAAAACGCGGCCTGATTTGTGACCTAATGCCAGACATGTTACGTTCGATGTATGAGCCGTGAAATCTTCTGCAAAAAGATGTGTTTCAATTGAAAATTAAAAGAAAATCAAAGATTAATCTGTCTAATTTTACAATATTTTGAACTGAGAAAAAAAACTACGACGTGAAGATGAAATACTAAACTGTTCAAATTAAAATCTAGGAAAACAGTTGTTTTCTAAGGTTAGTCGAGTTAAATGGTCTGGACTTTAATGAATAAAGGACTATTTAACACTATAGTCACTACGTCAACAACAGAAAACTCCAATTTAACGTTGACAGATCAAAGCAAACCGTATTTATACTGAAAAGGGAAAATTGTTCATTTGAAAAACAACTGAAAGTATTTTCTCCTGAAAATAATGCATTTGCAATAAATGCCAAAATAACCTAGCCCACGCTCTAATGAATAATTCCATGTGTTTAGTTTGCACCTGTTAAGCAAATATTGATTTAATAAACAATAAACTTACGTAATTTCCATGACCTTTTCGCAGATGATGCCATAATTTATCAAAAAAATTGTTACTAAATTAACACGTTTATATTTAACTAAATTTTGAAATCATTTCAACTATTTTCTGCAGCACTATCTGTGAACTGTCAAAATTTTGTCATATATAAACAGGAGACAAGTGACACATGCACATTTTTACCGCCCATAAAGACATTAATGATTCATTTTCAATACGTTCACTGTTTATCCTTGACATAAAAAACATTAATTGATTAAAGAAAAGAAGTTTTTATCTCGGAAACTTGTCAAACAACTACAAGAAGGATACGTTTTCTTCCCCCATATTTTCCAAATTTGACAATTACACTTAGTGCATTCAGGGCATTTTTTTATCAACCGTTGGGCCTACTTTGTAAGAACCATTCACTGAGATAAAAGCCATAGAGGAAGTTTAAACATTTAAAACTTTAAAAGTGAAGCCAGTCGCTATTGTAGCTACAAAAAGAAGAAAATAATACCCGTGTTTTGCCGCCATATTTACTCGGCCCTGTGACGTCAAAGTTAAACCTAGCTTCAATTTTGTATAAGCAGCTGTTATAAAGGTGCATTTTCATGTGACGCTTGACGCTGGTTTCCAGAGTCAAATACGGTCACGTGATAAAATTTAAATGCGTCCTCTATAAATTCTACCTCAGTGGGATTGCAAACATAATAAAATATCCCTGCAATTTCACAGTACAACTGTCATTTTTTTAAATGCTAATGACTTGGACTAAATGCAAAAACAAGATTTAAAACAACTAAAATTTTGAAAAATCACATTTAATTTCAGGTTTGAGATATTGATTGTTTAACAATGAACTATATTAAGAAAAAAAATTTTACCAGTTTTTTTCGTGACAAAATGTACCTGACAATGACTTGTTTTGGACTTTGGTAGTACTGATGAATGGCGGGTGCTGTAGTCTGTGTTTTTTTAAATGAAATTTTAGAAAAGAATATTAAAAGTGGAAAGTGATTTTTAATTGTGACTCAAAATATATAAATTAAGTAAAACGCATGATTATATTTTTTTATAATTATCGGTATGTTATTATTTGAGCATGACATTTGTATAATATTATGCTGTTTTTTACCTTTAAAAAATTTCAATTATTTTAACAAGTTTTGAATGTTTGATTTTTTTAACAAAACATTGTTATTATTATCTAAACAAACGAAGTATAATATTAATATTTGTGTTATTTATATGTATTTTTTTTTAATTTTTATCAAACTGGAATATTTTTTGTCGCTCGTTATTTCTAAAATAATGTCAAACAAGTTTGTTTTTTTCTAGGTTAAAACATAACTTCAAATATGGATTGTCTTTTGGATCTTAACAGTGGTCGCATTTGTAATGTTATTAAGCAAGTAAAATCTGGAAAGTTCACCGAAAAACAGAAAATTAAAATCTTAATAATTTTATTTGGACTAACAGAAAAAATAACCTTAAATCATGAAGAAGTTAAAATACTCTGTGAACTTTGCTGCTGCGATAATACTGTCAAAGACAAACAAGATAGGGGCAAATATCTAGCCATAATGTTTCATTTATTAAAATGGTTTTTGAACGAGGTATGTAAAGATTTGCAATTTTGTAAACGACTGTGATTTGTAAGATAAAATTTAAACTTTTGTTACAGAATTGTCAATTGTACGTTTTGGAACTCTTAAACTACATAAAACCTACAAAATTAGCGCCATTAAAAGACGACGATTTAGTAATTTATAAATCGTATTTTATTCTTGTTTACAACCACGTCCAAAAATGTTATCGTAACGAGGAAGTGTATGACTCTAATTTATTGATACAGTTTTCTATAATAGCTATTGAAATGTTTAGTGCTGCGAATTTAGAAAGCAAGAAATCATTTCTTGAAATCTCTTTTGTAATAAAAAATTTGAGAAATGTTTACAAAAATAACAATATCGCACCGAAAAATTTACACGAAAATTTTTGCAACATTTTACGATTGTCGCAGCCAATTTTATCGACTGATTTTTTAAATAAAACTGCAATTCTGGAATATTTTTTGGCAATTACTACTATTACTTTCTCAAATTTCATGAAAATGGAGGAAGACTCAGTATCTAAATATGCAAAAGATTTCATTACATTTATAGAAACGCTAAATGTTTTACCTTATTATTTAAATTATTTGAAAATAATTGATGAGACTCTGAATTTAATTTATAATATCGAACGGGTCAAAGTCTCCAGTGCAATATTAATTTACACCAAGCTAGCTCGAGTGTTAAACAAAGGAACACAAGAAAGCAAACTTCTAACAGAATATTTGGCAGTGTGCATTAATGATATAAATGACAATGCTAAAGTGATATTTGAAGAAGCAAATTGGAAAAAATATATGAACTCGCCACTTCTCTGTCGTTACATAGACATTTTACTTCTTCTCGACTCATTTTCAAGTGACAGTGCACTTGTAAAATATTATTTAATTAAAACAATATTACATTATTTCGACATATCCACAAAATTTTCTATCGAAAATATCGAAATATTGATACCGAAACTAGAAACAGTACTTAAAAATATTGCCATAGAATTGGATAAAACAAACGAAAAATCGCAGTGTAGACATTTAACAATTGTTTTCAACATTTTAGTGAGGTTAAATCAAAAATATGAAATATACAAAGAGACTGTTGATTTGTGGAGAGTAATATGTAGGGTTGCTTATAAATATTCTATTGAATTATTAAGGGGCTCTTTATTAAGTTTAAGTATTTGTTACCAACAAACAAAACAATACAGAAAAGCCCTTACTCCGCTAGCTTTAAGTCTACAAATATTTAATGAAAACAATCAAAAAATTATACAGCAGTGGTTTGTGATAAAATATAATGCGTATAAAGATAAAGAAGAAACGACAGTGCATACAAGCATAGCGGAGGTATTCTCAAGGGATCGACATGAAATGGAGCAGCTATGCGATGGTTGCAGTTGTCTAGATGTAAACATATCAGAGCTTTTGTTGTTGGAGCTAGCGGGACTGATGAAGTGGTATGGGAATTCCTCCGCAGTGACAACTGTTTATAAGGATTTTATTGAGTTCACGTCAACAGACGTTATTCAAAGAGCTAGAGGCTTGGCGCTGTTGTGGAGATTTCACATAAAAGATACTGAATTTTTAAGTATTGTCACATCAACGTTGAAGTGTCTTTGTAAACTTCAAAAGGTATTTTTTTGTTGTTTTAAATCTTTAATGTTTAGTATCAGTGCAGTCAACATTATATTAATATCATTTATTTGTTATATTAAACCACTAGCGGCCCGTCCCGGCTTCGCCCGGGTGGTATGAAATTGTGATTTAATAGCGGTCACCCATTGCTCCGCTCACGTATATTTAATACCTATATTGTTAATTTGTTATCCCCCCCTGCGTAGCTTTCTATTAGTGAAAGATTTTTTAGAATCAGTTTAGTAGTTTCAGAGATACGGATTTATGATTTGTTACCCCCAACCGCAAGTACCTCCTCGCGAGAATCTCTCCCCCTGTGTAGCTTTCTATTAGTGAAAGATTTTTTAGAATCAGTTTAGTAGTTCCAGAGATATGGATTTATGATTTGTTACCCCCCCCGCAAGTATCTCCTCGCGAGAATCTCTCCCCCTGTGTAGTTTTCTATTAGTGAAAGAATTTTTAGAATCGGTTTAGTAGTTCCAGAGATAAGAATTTATGATTTATTACCCCCCTCCATTTTTTTTGAAAATAAAATACAGCCCATGTTACTCGCTGATAACGTAGCTTTCTATAAGTGAAAGAATTTTTAAAATCAGTTAAGTAGTTTTTGAGTGTATCCATTACAAACAAACAATCAAATTTTACCTCTTTATAATATTAGTATAGATAAAAAATTCACAGATTTCGCAATCCTTGCAACCATCGAGGACATTGGAAATGATAACAGCTTATATGAAACATAATTAACTGTTTATTATACACACAATATTTATCAATGCACTGTTTAGTTTTGTCAGGAATAACCCTATTATTCTTCTGTTATATACGCGTTCACTTTTGCTTGATTACTTAACTTTTAAATGGATTTTTCTACAGTATTTATTAACATTTGCTCAAAAATAACACCGCAGATCGTCGCAAATACCTCTCAATTAACTAGACATGATATAAAACACATTTCGAAAAAATTGCACTTGTTCAATTTTGCATGATTGCTCCTCACTTGATCGCGACACCGTTGTCTTTTGGCCTTGAACGAAAACTCGTAACTCTGCCCACATATACGAACATAAACATTTCCAATGTTAAAAACTGAAAAGTAGTGATGAAACGATTATCAGATGTTTGTCTCAGTAAGGACTCCAGGCCTTGATTTTAGTGTCAATTGATTCAATATCATTATCGCCTAAGTATTGTGTGAAGGATTTCTAGCAAATTTCGCTGAAATTTTTCATAATTTTAAAAATTATTTTTGTATAGAGCAGTCAATTGTGCTTCTTGTTACTGGTATTGTTTTAAGATAATTTATGTATGTAGTTAAATTTTTATTTCATAGTTTAATTTAGCTATTTTTTTTATTTGTTGACATGGAAGAAAATCAGCTGTTTTCAATAAAAGTGACCAATTGGACTTCTAAGATGAAAATCTAAAATTAGATGAAAAAATATGACTTGAATATATGTTGAAGTTAAGAATATTTTCATTTCAGAAAACAAGCAATACCGAATCAGAATTTGAGATTGTTATTCTTATGGCATGTCTTTCATGTTGCATTTTCGTACAGAAAATGTATGAGTTGCGAATACAAAATTACAATGACACACTTCAAAATCAAACCGAGGAACTAATCGTCTCCGAAGACATGAAAATAATGAATATGCAAATGGAAATGGAGCTTATACATTATTTGGATGATGCAATGAAACTGTTTAAAACTGCCCTTGGGTAAATATTAATTTTAAATTTGGCATAGTTTAAAGCTTGTATGCCCGCATCTAGTCCAAGAGTCAGAATCACAAAAATATATACAGTGTGTCCCACCGTAACTGAGACATAGCATTTTAGCATGGTGTTACGATAATTTGGTAATATTTGCTCCCCGTTAACTGTTTTTGTTATTTTTATTTTACGATCTGGTTCTAAATGTCCCCAGTAATGATGTTGAAGACTTATTTTTATTTAAATGTCTTTAAAAATTAATAAAATCACATTTTTTAAAAATAAATCACAATCTTTGCTTTGTATACCAGTTCAATGGATAAGTGCTCAACGTCGCAAATAGTCTAGTCGGCTAGCGCGTTGACCAACATCAGTTACCTTCACGCCAAGCCCAGGTTCGAATCCCGAGAGCTCATAATTAATTTTTTTTTTTTAAATGAAAATACATTGGAGAACAATTAATAATGCTTATTATTTACAAATAAAAGTATAGCGATTTTATTAATTATTTTCATTAAAATAAAAAAAAAAAAAAAAAAATTATATTTATTATAATCACGATGGACACGATTTCTAATATAAATTTTCATTAAAATTAACACGTACAACTCTGTTTTAATGGAAATAATTAATAAAATCGTTATACTTTTATTTGTAAATAATAAGCATTATTAATTGTTCTCCAATGTATTTTCATTATTTAAAAAAAAAATTAATTATGAGCTCTCGTGATTCGAACCTGGGCTTGGCGTGAAGGTAACTGATGTTGGTCAACGCGCTAGCCGACTAGGCTATTTGCGACGTTGAGCACTTATCCATTGAACTGGTATACAAATCAAAGATTGTGATTTATTTTTTAAAAATGTGATTTTATTAATTTTTAAAGACATTTAAATAAAAATAAGTCTACAAAATCATTACTGAGGACTCAGGACATTTAGAGCCATATTAACAAAATATGGTAACCCCATGTTAAATGCTATGTCTCAGTTATGGTGGGACACACTGTATATATTTTTTTTTAATTTCCTTTTTCACCTAGTCAAGTGGGTTATATGAAAGAGCATTTGTTACAGATTCCATAATGGTATTACTTTTTATTTAAAGCCGCGTAATTTTTAACATAGCGACAATGTTTGCTTGAAACTAACCCCTCCTTCATATATGAACTTTATGGCCTAAAAAATTGAAAATATTCACACTGATAGAAATTCTACGTCTAGTAAAGATTATGGGAAAAATAGAGCGATATCCCTAACGCTTATAGTTTCTTTAGTTATTTGTACGGAACCTTCGATGCGCTAGTTACTTTCGCACTTGACCGGTTTTATTTATTTTTTTAATGAACTACAGGTTTTCAAGTGCGGCCACATTCACAGAAATCCTAACAAAGCTGAACATCCCTTCAATAATACAACATATTTCGGATCTGTATAATTTGCATGGCTATCAAATTCAAAAAATACGCGCAGCATGCTTGTGTCTTAACTATGCTGAATTATCAAAAGACAATAAGACTGCTGTGTCGATAACATCGCTTATCTTGGAAAATATTGACTACCAATCGGATTCAGCAAAATCGCTGATAGAAAAAACTGACGCTTTGATTAACGATGTTGATGCAGACATTTCGATAAAATATCTGCTTAGCAAAAGTCTTTGCTGTTACTACAGTGGCCAGTATGAAATCGGACTCACAACTTTGAATGAAGCGCGTACTAAACTCGAAAACTCTAAACAAGATAGTGAATATATATTGACCAAAGTCAAAATTGATTTTGTATGGGCACTGTATGTGCTGCTACCTTGCAGAATTAATCAGAACACACATCCAAGCAATAAAGGACTGATGATAGTTACTGACGTATTAGCTCAATTGATCAACGCTTATAAACAGCACGGTTAGTAGAAATAGTTTCCATTTGTTTATTGATGTGTAACATCTTAGCTCTCGGTATGCGGCATTTGGTGGAACTTATTTCATGAATGCGACGAAAATGTGTAACAGGAAGTAGTGAAAAGCGCACGCTATAGACCTTTTCATCGACGAACATTTTTTTCTGCGCATGTGCCCAATTCCGTCATGTTTTTCGGAGATTTGTCATATTGACAGATGTGGTTTTGAAAAAAGTACATAGTAATTAAATAAGAAATATTATTTAAGGTTGTAAACTTGTACGCGAATTAAAGCAAAGCAAAGATAACGAATCTTCTCCATGATTTATTTAAATTTGTAAAGTAATATATTGGGAATGCGGAGTCCAATAAAAAACACCAAAACATTATTTATTTAGTGCAACGTTTCGTTAATTAATATTTACACCTCAGGCTTAGAAAACAGAAAGTTTACAAACTGTATACAATTTTTAAAATATAATAATATGGATTTGATTTTTGAAACTATGCTTCTATAGGCGCATTAGACGATTTCTGACAGGGGGTAAACTTTTAGATTCACGTCACGTCACGCTCATGTTATTAAAAGTATATCTATAGCTATGGCCATCGGTGAAAGTAATATACTGGCGAACGCGCAGTGAGAGTTTTATGGGACACAAAAAAATAAAATGGTCAGATTTCAAAATGGCAGCCATATGTACTTTTGTAAAAATTATCCGATCTTTTTGAAAATTGATATTTAGGAGTTTTATAGGGCACAAAAAAATAAAATTGCGTCAGATTTCAAAATGGCGGCCATATGTACTTTTGTAAAAATTATCCGATCTTTTTGAAAATTGATATTTAAGAGTTTTATAGGACACAAAAATAAAAAGGCGTCAGATTTCTAAATGGCGGCCATATGGACTTTCGTAAAAATTGTCCGATCTTTTTGAAAATTGATATTTGAGAGTTTTATAGGACACAAAAATAAAATGGCGTCAGATTTCAAAATGGCGGTCATATGTACTTTTGTAAAAATTATCCGATCTTTTTGAAAATTGATATTTAAGAGTTTTATAGGACACAAAAAAAATAAAATTGCATCAGATTTCAAAATGGTCAAATAATAACTTTTCAATTGTATTGTCTATAGCTTTGATAAATTCGGTTTTATATACAATGCGTAAAAAGCATAGCTTCGGTCAGGTGTCCCATGACACCTCTTGACTTTTTTTTTAATTCAAAACTAATTAAAATAACCTTACAATAATAATTTAATTTTTTTTAGTAAGATTTGACGTAGTTTTTGCGCAAGTAATTAATTTTTAAAAACTCAATATTTAACATGTAGACAATAAGCAATCTCGTTTAAAACTCACATTTCATACAATTCAACCACAACTGCTAAAGATTGAAATCTAGAAAACTGAAGTTTATATTAATCAATTCTCGTATTTCATCTAAATTAACATTGGAAAACGTTGCTGGCCCAGTCATTGCGTCAAAAAGTGTATGAAACTTCTGAATACCGCGATCATAACCATGGCAACGGCGCTTGCGTCTGAAAATGATGAAAAGGTCTATTCAATTTAATATAATAAGATTCTGCGATGCGGCCTGCAGTTGGCGCTTGTGCTGCAGCGTGTCAGCGAACGCACACATTTTTATAACGTTTGAAGAGAGAGAAAGGGAGAAAAAGAAAGAAGACAGCTATTTTATAAGTGTCGTATTAAAATACGAGATTAGATGTTACACATCATTGGCGACTACTGTACTGTAAGACTCGCTGATTATTTTTTTATCCGACTGCAAAGGCAGGATTATGTTTTTCGCTCTATCTATGTATGTAAGTATGTATGCATGTGGAATTCTTTATTCCCTCGTAGAGTCGTAGCATTCCAAACGGCTAGATGGATTTTTAATAAATGAGGTGTCATTAGATTCGTTTTAATCCCGAGAGTGACGTAGATATATTACTTCACGGAAAATTCAATTTGGCGGACGCTACACACCATTTTGTCAGAATGTAAACGTGATTTTCCTTCTACATACACCGATATGGGTATCAAAAGAAAGGTCTTCTTCAGACGATTTAAAATATGTACCTATATTAGTTCATATTATGTAATACAGTAATACAATACATATAACACTAAAAAGACCTATCTAAATAAATAATTAAGTTAAAAAAATCAAAAAACCCGACTGCGTGATAAAAAGTGAACTAAAAAAAATAACAAGATCAAGTGATAACATGCAGTTGGAGGCATACATGTAGTAACAAGTTGAACAGAACAATATCTGATGCCTCTGACTACATGTTAAAAAAGTAAACAAAAATATTCAATTTTCCATTTTAAATTGGAGATACACACAGCAAAACAAAATATTCGGTAAAATAGAGAATTTCCAAGCAGTGAATTCGGAGTACAAAACGGAATGTAGGGGATATTTTATCAAGAAAAAACGACAGCGCAACAAAGAGAGGAAAAAGTAAACGTGTAAAAGAGAAAAGGACGAATAGACACCAGTATGTGGCTACATGGCATTGTGCCGCGCTCCTAATCGATAAGTTTGAATAGGGTAGTTCTGTTCGGCATGCATCGGTAGCGGCACAGTCACACCTACTGTCCTAAATACACTTATCTTGTACGTGTATCTTTATTCTACTTATACTAATATATAAAATATAGTAACGGGATCTTGGGCTGTAAGTTCAGTTTCTTGTGTACATCTTTTTGGTTCTCTTTTTATTACGCAATCGAGTTTTTTGATTTTTTAAATTTAATTTTTTTTTAGTATTTAAGCCAATTTACTATTAACTTTGAGTAATAGATAAATAATATGAATTCGGACTTAATAATAAACCGAGCTTGTAGAGATGCCTCTGAGAATCAAATTTCGACCCAACCTTGCACTTTTTAGAAGCATGAAATTTGGTTGGATTACACACGAGACCCCTTTCTACAAAACTAGATCTTGCAACACCCTTGCCGTACTACTTTATCCTTCTGAGTTGATAAATGATTCATCGTAATAATTGTTGCAAGTTTGTTAGAATTTCTAAAATTTTATTCTGCATTTTACAAGTCTTAAATATTCTTTCTTTCTTTTTCTTGTTTGATTTTTATCTGTTGTACCGTTTACTACATCAGATTCAAAGCTATTTCAAGCCCACTGTATCTATACAGCGTGACCGCCGGCTGTGGAACGCTGTGAATAAAAAATTTCCTGAAGATATGTGTTAAAAATGCTTGGACACGTCAACCTTAGTTTTTGAACGCGCATCTTTCCTTGTAGTTGTAATTTGTTTTTACCCTCACTCTTCTGTGCAATGACGTCATCGACATTTTTTTTAAATGGCAACCCCAATTTTTTTTACAGATTCTGATTCTACTCGAAATTCTGGATTCATTAATATTGTTGAATCCAGAATTTCGAGTAGAATCAGAATTGGGGTTGCCATTTTAAAAAAATGTCGATGAAGTCATTGCACAGAAGAGTGGGGGTAAAAACAAATTACAACTACAAGAAAAGATGCACGTTCAAAAACTAAGGTTGATATTTTTAACACATATCTTCAGGAAATTTTTTATTCACAGCGTTCCACAGCCGGCGGTCACACTGTATAATTTATCCATAATCAAGGTTGTTAGTATAATATTCATATGTTTAAAGATTGTGTGAAATTTCAAGATGTTTTCTTTTTATAGACCAGCCGTCGTTTAATTTGAAAGATACGAATGCAGCGCTTTATCTGCTAGATTTGTCGCTGTTTATTTCTCGTAAATTCATCGACATGTGTCTACCAAGGAATGCCAAATGTTATCTGCGAGATCAAGTGAAAGTAACGAGTTCGTTGTTTTTACCTCTCAGAACTGCCGAATGCCTTTCAGTACTCGCGCTCATTGATGTCAACTCGTCACGTTACGATGACTGTCGAACAAAATTAGACAGAGTGGGATGTCTGCTTGGTCTATCAGACGCTGACAAACTTTCGAGAAACGAAGTTCAAGCAAAGTACGTGGATAAATGTAAACCGCCAGATCTTAATTATAATAGTATAGAAATTTTTCTTGATTTACCTGTCCAAAAGAGGAATATAGAAAATAATTCGAAAACTTCAAAGTACTCAATTCGAGTTCCAAATTTTTTAGAACATGACGACGAATGCGTATGCAATAAATGCACTAACATCGTTTACCAACATGTGTTATTTGAGACGATTCATACTTTTGTTAGTTTAAAAAATAGACAATTGAATGAAGATGCGTCAGATGAATACAATTGGACTTTTGAATATTATAAATCGATGTTGAAAAAACAAGAAATGTTGTGTCGGAATTCAAAATGCGATATTTTAGTCGGAGCTGATATTTTGAGACCAATTCGATTAATTGCTACCGTTTCTTACGCAAGATTTATGCACAGTTTTATTGAAATTCTGATCCGAAAAAATAAATGGCAAACTGCGTTTAAATTGTTTGACGATATTCAGCATTATTTGAATGATTTTAAGGATATGGCAAGTGAAGTTTTAAAAAATCTGTTACACTTACGAGCTTCTGTTAGCTTCTCGATGATAAATAAAAGTCGAAATGATGAAAATGAAATAGTTTCTATGAAACAATCAACTCTTAAAATTACTCCGACGAAACAGTTAACTAATAGACAGGTGACTGATATAATTACTGATTTTGCATCGCCTGCACCGTCTTTGTTTACGCTTCCAGCAATGACTCCCAGCTTAAAGTCAAATCATTTGACAAAATTACAGACTCCAGTTCTTCAATTTAAAATATACACGCCTGCGACCGAGAAAAGATATAAATTTTTCAAATCTAAATCTAAACTTGTTGACACGATCAAAAAGCCGACTGAACCGAAAAGATCGCCCAGTCCACATAATTTAGATCGGTTAAGTCCCGGAGTCTCGGACAAACAAACATCTCCGCGGGTTGAACAAGATAGTGTGCAAAAAACTAAAAAGAAAACTGTGAGTAAAAAACTTATCGATGAGTTGAAAATGACATCGGAAAGAACTGAAACAGATGACATGTGCCAACTTATAGAGAAAATCAACCTAAATGATGATGCAATGTTAAATGAAAACTCGGAATTAAATATGTTGAATAAAAGACCTATAAGACAGTACAATAGAAAACAAAAAAAGGTTCTTTCGCAACATGATGAAAACATATCAACAACAAATTTAATTAGTACAGATTCTAAAGTAGATTCTAAAACAGAAAAAAACGAAGAGATAAATACGATTGTGAAAAATAAAATACCTGAAAAAAATATTAAAATGAGGAAAATTGGGCAGTTGCAAAAAACGTCTACCATTTCTACAAATAATTCAAAAAGTATGTCAGAATTTAAAGATACAATAGATTTAATAAATACTGATTCTGAAATAGATTCTAAAACAGAAAAGAATGAAGGTGTAAATACAGCAACAAAAATGAAAGTACGTGAAAAACCGGTTAGAAGGGGGAGAATTGCACAGTTGAAAAAATCAGCTAGTGTTGATATAGATAATTTACCAAACGCTAAAGAAGATACGGATAATCAAATTGATTTCGGTGCTAAATGTAGAAGAAATCGATTACAAAAAACTAGTAATTCTGCCGAAGATGTACCTTCATCAGGTAATAAACAGCAAACAGTTAACGTAAAAAAAGTACCAAGAACAAGACGGGTATTCCAATCAGATGTCTCATCTGATTTATCGGCAATTAGTAGTGAAGAATGCCACATCAATAAACCAACAGTTAAGCTAAAAAAAGTGCCTGGGAAAAAAAGATTATTGCAGTTAGATGTACCATCCGATATATCGGTAATTAATAATGAGAAGTGTCGCATCAAAAAACCAACAGTTACGCTGAAAAAAGTGCCTGGGAAAAAAAGGTTATTGCAGTTAGATGTATCATCCGATATATCGGTAATTAGTAATACTAGTGAGGATTGTCAAATCGCTCAATCATCAGTTCGGTCATCCAGCAGATTAAAAACCAAACCCCGGACCGATGAAAACACGGACAATATCAAATAAAAAGTTGTGTTAGTTTCATAGGAACGAAAGTGGTTTTTATAAATTTTTTAGCTATCAATTTGTTATTATTTATTTATTTTTTGTCATAATCCTGTATCAGGTTTAAAATCGACAAAAGTTTTGTGAATAATGTAATTAGTGGAGTTAATACAACTTAATCTACGTGTAATTGAATATTTGTTCATTGCAAAGAGTAAAGTATATGAAATATAAAGTTTAAAAGTTAGTTCTATTTAATAAGCCTGCCCGCTGCCCAGATTTCAAGGTTATACTGACTCAATTCATAAGTTATCTCAAAATATACCAACAGGCTTAAACCGGGCTCCAAACGACATGGCCAATGCTGGCGAAAGTATTGGCGACCAATGTTGGACTTGTGCATGTGTGAACATTTGAATATGTCCAGGATCACATGACAGGATTCTGTTTGACCAGCATTGACCATGCTTAGTACACCCAATGTTTAGCGAATATACACCAACATTAAACAAAATGGATGTCGAAGGTGACGCAATTATTGCAAGTACTTCAGAGATAATAGTTTCTTGTGCTCAGCTCTCAATACATGGTTCATGCAACTCATAAATCATAATAATATTGTTACAAAAGAGTTGGCGGAATAAATATTTATTTACAATAATTAAAAATACAATAAAAATAAAAAAACTTAAACGGTAATTATTGAGCTAAACGAGCCATTTAAATAACACTTAACAAATAACTATACAGTATGTAAACAGGTAAGCTGCACATAGGGAAATTAGCATTGAGAAAAAATGAATGGATCAGAGTCAGCCATGACTCATAATGCACGTATTTATATAGAGTTGCTATGGTTTTGTCAGTGTTTTTATTTTAATTTCAATTATTTTTATTTTAGCCGTTTAAATGTCAAGTAAAATAAAAATAAAATTAAGAAAAATCGCAGGATAGTGGACAAAATATTGAATTTATTTAATTAAATGTACGACGTTTCGTCTATATATTTAGACTTTTTCAAGTACACAAAAAAAAAAAATAGAATTTATCAGCACAAAATGGACTGTAGAAACATAAACTTATTAAGTGATAATAAGACGGCGTTGTCATCTCATCATTTCGACACTGGGCATAAATTTCTTTTCAATGAAGTTCAAATATTAGATAAAGAGTCAAATTGGAAGAAACGCAATATCAGTGAAATGTGTTTTATTAGAAAAAACAATTCAATCAATTATAGAACAGACACTCAAAATTTAAGTAGTCAGTATAATTATGTTATGAAATTATACTAACATTTGTATTATTATTATTATTATTGATTGTTAAAATTTATAGTCAACATAATTTGTTACCATGTTACCATGTTTTTGTCTTATGTACCCTATTTTATGTTAATTGCTATGGTTAGTAATTAATATTAATTTTCATAAATATTGTTATTTTTTTGTGTACTTGAAAAAGTCTAAATATATAGACGAAACGTCGTACATTTAATTAAATAAATTCAATATTTTGTCCACTATCCTGCGATTTTTCTTAATTTTATTATAATCACGATGGACACGATTTCTAATATAAAATAAAAATAATTGAAACTAAAATAAAAACACTGACAAAACCATAGCAACTCTATATAAATACGTGCATTATGAGTCATGGCTGACACTGATCCATTCATTTTTTCTCAATGCTAATTTCCCTATGTGCAGCTTACCTGTTTACATACTGTATATACAAGGATTATTTATTTGTAATTATTTATGTCACTGTGTTTATATCAGATTTATTTCGCTGTTCAACACTGTCACAGTACAGTCTACACTGACTGATTCCCGTTGACTGATCAATATTTATATCACTGATCCGCTTGATGGCACGACTCACCATTCACTGATTGATTCAACACAACACACTCCTGTTTATATACCTGTGTGTGGTGTACGCTCAGTGCGTCCTCGTATCCTCTAGTGTTGTCTGGAATCTTCGATACCATTCCACACTTTACTACTGTGACCTTTCTTTTTCGTGATTTCTATTGGAGGCAGTGGCGTAACACATCTTGGGGTTTGCTACAATATACACACACTAACAAACACCGCATTGAAAACTATCCAATCATCTGGATGAAAACAAAGTCATATTTGCAAGTTAAAACCAAACAAAAAATAAATAAAAATAATTGATAATTATTTCAGTATTTCTATAGGTTATTACGATCCTTATTATTTAAATATTAATAATTTTCCGAGGATAGAGAAACTGGTGATAAAAAATTATATTATTGGAGTTTACTCCTTAAGAATTGATTACTCAGGTCATTTATTTTTATCTTCATCAGGGGACAGGGATCTACAATTCTTTGTGCAATGCAAACATGACTAATTTACTTCTTCTCTCATTCGGTCGAATTTTATTAATACATTTCTCACTCGCTTCGCTCGTTCGCTCGAATTTTATTAATACAATACTCACTCGCTTCGCTCGTTCGCTCGAATATTAATAATACATTACATTTGTTATCCCCCGCGAGAATCTTCCCCCCTAATTTGTTATCCCCCGCGAGAAAATCCCCTCTAATTTGTTATCACCCCCGCGAGAATCTCCCCCCTAATTTGTTATCCCCCCGCGAGAATCTCGCCCCTAATTTGTTACCCCCCCGCGAGAATCTCTCTCCTAATTTGTTATCCCCCCGCGAGAATCTCCCCCCTAATTTGTTATCCCCCCGCGAGAATCTCCTCCCCTAATTTGTTATCCTCCTGCAAGAATCTTCCCCCCTAATTTGTTAACCCCCCGCTAGAATCTTCCCCCTAATTTGTTATCCTTCGCGAGAATCTCCCCCCCCCCCCTGCGTAGCTTTTTTTTAGTGAAAGAATTTTTAGAATCGGTTTAGTAGTTCCAGAGATAAAACAAAAACAAATCTATCCCACGAGAACCGCAAATTTTTCAGGGATAAAAAGTGGCCTATAACATTCTCTGACCCCTAAACTACCACTATGCAAAAAATCATGTCGATCCCTTGCTCTGTGAAAAACAAAAACAAAACTATCCCACGGGAACCGCACATTTTTCCGGGATAAAAAGTAGCCTATGTGCTATTCCAGACTATAATCTATCTCTGTGCCAAATTTCATCCAGATCCGTTCTGGCGTGATTGAGTAACAAACATCCATACATCCAAACTTTCACATTTATAATATTAGTTAGGTTAGATTAGATTAGATTGTGTAACTAGTGTACTAAATACATCTTTATACGTCATGCACGATGTTTTCAGCACAAGTAGTAGGCGAGCGCACACGAGCCTTGACGAATGTGCATCGCGAGCCAAATAAACTTGTTAGGCTGGGATGCATCCCAGCCTAACGAGTTTATTAAGCTGATAAAACTTATAAAATGTTAACTCTCGCATGTATAGTCATTCGACTGTTTAATAACTGTACTATGCTTTGCAGTTTATTTGAATAGTCGACTCTCGCATGTAGTGTGTTTTCAACCTGAAATTGCTATATATAAGAAGGGATCGGTTTCCACTCTCGGGCACTGTGGAGAAATCGGTAACTCGCCTAGCCGGAAACTGGGAGTTTCGGGTTCAAGTCCCGACAGTGGTCATTTGATTTTTTCTTAGATATAGCTCAAAAATCATGGCAGCCTAGCAGTCTGAGATATTTATAATTTTCACCTCTAATTGTTATGTGAATAATATGGTGTGGATATAAGGGGTTTTAAATCGATTGATTTTATCATATACCAATTAATTACTGCCCACAGGAACTCAAAACGTTGTTTATCTATAGGTAAAAATTAATTTTTTATTTATTTTGCGCCTTTCAAACTACTTTATAGCTAAGAATCATCTTGCAATCATAGTATTTCAAACAAAACAAAAAATCGTAGCAAAATAGTTAAGGTAGTTGTCGTGCTACAATAACATCCAAAAGTTTCGTTCATAATACGTTGTAAAACAATAAATAAGTATAGTGTTAAAATGTAAAAAAATTTTGTTAGAGATTGTACCTACACTGTTGTTCACATAGTAACACATATTTCACTTTGTTTGTTCGTTTGGATTATATAAAAATGTCAATCTTTTCTCATAAATTGTTGAACTTTGCGTTATTATATCTCAACAATAAAAGGTCAATAATTTTTGGATTTTCTTTTTTAAACTCAGAACAAAAACATCAATGAACAGTTAGTTTTTTGAAAATTTCTGACTTACTTTTTTTTTTTTAATTAAACTTGTCAAAAACACAACCTTTCCTATGCTCTCCGTGTTAATTATCCGAACTTTAATTAAGTTTATCTCGAGTTAGAGATGGTCAATCAACTTCAAATTTTAATGGTATTTGTATTATAGTATCCTTAATGAGTATACGAAAATTTAGAATTTTCTTACACTATGCCCATAGCACACCAACTACCTTAAGAGCAATGTGAGATTACGAATAGCAATCCGGTATCATACAATAAAATTTTTTTGAGAGATTACCATAATACAGTATCTGAAATTCTTAGGCAAACTTTACGAACGTGAGTATGGAACAAAACTGTGAAAAAAGTTCCTAAAGACACGTAAGTGTTCAGAAATGTTAATACTTAAAAAGTTACACACGAATTTCAAAATTGCGATAAATCAGGAACATTTTTTTATTAAAACAGCAAAAATTCATAAAATGTGCTATGGTTACAGTAGAGTCCAATTACTCTTATGCCTCCGCCACACAATCGGCCATGATAGGCAATCACGGGCCATGATTGTCACCATCATTGCGCATCTGTCCACACAATCGTGCCATTACTTGTGAATTGTCATCTGTCAACATGGATACAACCATACCGTAAACAAATATGAACTGAGTGATCGACGAACGTGTGGAAATGCGCGCAATCATGGCCGAAAAATCCATACAGAGGCGATCACGCTCCATCATGTACAATTACAGGCGGTATTGCCCTCCACACAATCGTGATGGCCTGTAATCGCCCATCATGGCCGATTGTGTGGAGGCACCATTAGAATGGTACCGAATCAGTGGCGACTCGTGGGGTAGTGCCACAGTGCCATGGCACTACCCCTAATTTTTCAATTTTCTCTAAAAATATTTTTATTAACATTTTTTTTTGGTTAATAATAAAATTATTGATCGTTCGGACAGCAGAGTTCAGCCTAAATCGCACAAATTTCCTAAAACATTCACCCAGTGGCGGCTCGTGTCTGTTTAGACAGGTGGTGCCAAAACGAAGGCCAAAATAGAAAATAAATAAAACATAGAAAATAGCTTACTAAACAAGTACACACTGGGCACAAAGTGCAACAATAGAAATTCGAAAAAAACAGTTTAATAAAGTTCAAGGTCTCTACACATTTCTCGCAAAATAAAATAAAAAATATATTTTACGCGACATATTTTACATAACTGAAAGTTTCTGATAAATAAAGTCCATCCTTCTTTCCTTCTTGCTTGTAATTTTTTTAATTATACTTTATTATTAAAATTTTCAATTCCATAAATAAATTTTTTTTCCGCCAATAGCATACCTAAAGCGCTGTCTGTCTTCCTTTATTGTATTTCTTAAAAATGTTTAATTCTTTTGAGCATTGAAAAACAACGTTCAGTTTTTCTTATTCTTTTATTTGAAATTTAAGTTTTTCCCATAAAGTCTAAAGAGAATGCACTAAAAAGTTTTTTAAAAAATTCACTTTGTGGTCATAACGGCGAATATACCTAGTTTCAATAATTTGCCTTCAATAGATATACAAAACAAGCTAAAATGAAATTAAGACGACAGAGTCACACACTACAAAGCAACACAAACTTAAAAAGATGTTGACAAAGCAAACGATCAAATAATAAAACAAATTTGTTATCAACAATAACATTTAACCGAAACAACAATGCGTAATCAGATCTGTTACAAATTATTATGAACTTATGATTATAAACTGTAAATTTTTGTCACTTTCTAACAAATTTGACAGTACATAAGGGTAAAGTGAGACAGAAATTTTACAGTGCTGTAAATTCCAACATTGACCATACAGAATATCGCCAATAATGTGCCTGGCACAAATTTCGTTTGGATTTAGCATTACTGCATACGGAAATCATGAGTACGTAGTTCCATCTCTCTTGCTCTCATATAAGTACCGTAAGGTATGCATTGTTTCACTTGTGCCTATTATTAAATGGCACAGGATAAGTGTTGCTGATCGCGTGGTGAATGTTTTAGGAAATTTGTGCGATTTAGGCTGAACTCTGCTGTCCGGACAATCAATAATTTAATAGATTGATTAAAAAAAAATATTAATAAAAATAGATACATATTAGCAAAAAATATGTTTAGAGAAAATTGAAAAATTGGGGGTAGTGCCCACTGTGGCACTACCCCACGAGCCGCCACTGCATTCACCACTTATCCTGTGCCATTTAATAATAGGCACAGTGAAAAACAATGCATACCTTACGGTCCTTATATGTGAGCAAGAGAGATGGAACTATGTACTCATATTTCATAATTTCCGTATGCAGTAATGCTAAATCTAAGGGTGGACGCACACAGAAAGATCAAAACAGTTTTAGTCAAAAACATTTTTGACTAAAAGAGTTGTCGGGCGTCTATAATTTACAATTCATTCATTCGACTAAAAGAGTTCCATGTAGATGTTTCAATACAAAGTAAATGAACTGACGCACCCTGATCAATCGCGTGTCTTAAATCACATTTAGGCTCATTTAGTCACAGTCAGGCGTTTCGATGTCAAACACTGGATTATCGTTTTATGTTTTTTGACTGATGACTGGACTGAAACAGCTGTGCTCTTGTATGTGCGCAGGCACTTTTCGTTTGTTTGTTTTTAATACCCAAGCAACAGTGTAGATAAGCAGTGAATACTGATAAAATAATAACGTTTTTGACTGACCGGCAATAAAATGTTTCTTGTAGAAACAAAAACGTTTTTGACTAAAACTGTTTTGATCTTTCTGTGTGCGTCCACCCTTAGAATGAAGTTTGTGCCAGGCACATTAATGGCGATATTCTGTATGGTCAATGTTGGAATTTATAACACTGTAAAATGTCTCTCACTTTACTCTTATGTGCTCTCAAATTTGTTAAAAAGTGACAAAAATTTTACAGTTTAATCATTAGTTCATAATATTGTAAAAGATCTGATTACGCGTTGTAGTTTCGGTTAATTTAATGTTATTGTTGATAACAATTTTGTTTTATTATTTGACGGTTTGCTTTGTCAACATTTTTTTTTAGTTTGTGTAGCTTTGTAGTGTGTAATTTGTGTGACTACTGATAGTGTCGTTTTAATTTCATTTTAGTTTGTTTTGTATATCTATTGAAGACAGATTACTAATAAATATTCGCCGCTATGATCACAAACAAAGTGAATTTTTTAAAAATCTCTTTTGGTGCACTCTCTTTAGAGGAAAAACTTCAAATAAAAGAATTAGGGCGGCCATTACCTGATTTAAAAATTGAAAAACAAAGTGGAAGTGGACAACAAAAGTCTCGCTGTCGCAAATTCAATAAAAATATTTATGATAAAAACAATTGGTTGTGCGGGTGTGAGGAAGAAAAAAAATTGTTTTGTTTTGTATGTGTTCTGTTTGGAGGCGATGAAACTTGGTCAAAAAAAGGAACTGATGATCTTATTCATATATGGGATAAAATGAAGACACATGAAAAATCTAAGGTACACATGAATAATGTTTTCAGCTTTTCCATGCTTGGTAAAATAAATATTAAAACACAGTTAAATTCGGCTTATCGTGACGCATTGATTAAACACAATGATAATGTGGATAAGAATAGATATGTTTTAAATAAAATTATAAACTGCATAAGATTTTGTGGAGCATTTGAGCTGGCCTTAAGAGGACACGACGAAAAAGAAAATTTAGAAAATAGGGGCATATTCAGAGAGCTAGTTAATTTTAGCGCCGAACTAGACAAAGGTCTTAAGGATCATATTCAGAACTCAAAAGTTTTTAAAGGTACCTCAAAAACAGTTCAAAATGAATTGATTGCGTGCATGTTAGATGTATATCATGAAGAGGTCAAAAAAGAAATAGAAAATTCTCCATTTGTTGCGGTTATTGCAGATGAAACGACGGATGTAGCTTGCGAATTTCAATTAGTTATTATTTTTAGATATTTGTGTAATGGTAGACCAGTTGAGAGATTTTGGAGTTTTTATGCACTCGATGGACACGACGCCAAATCTATTGCTCAGTGCATTTTAAATGTTTTAAATCCTTTATTAAAAGATGATACAAACAAACTGATTGCTCAAAGCTATGATGGTGCATCTGTTATGAGTGGTGGATTAACTGGCGTACAAAAAATCGTAAAAGACACATATCCCTTTGCAAATTACGTTCACTGCTACGCACATCAGACGAATCTAATTATGACAGGTGCTTGTTCTGTTAATACGCAAGCTAGAATATTTTGTTCCAACTTGTCTGGCTTATGTTCTTTCTTTTCGGTTTCTCCTCAGAGAACAAAAATCTTAGATCAGGTAATTAATCGAAGACTACCGCGATCTTCTCAAACTCGTTATAATTTTCAATCACGATGTGTTCATTATGTCTATGAAAATAGAAAAGACCTTATTAGCGTTATGAAAATTATAGAAAGTACCTCACGCGATTCTTCATCAGTAATTCAAGCCAGTGGATACAAATTGAAATTACAAGATAAACATTTTATATTTTGGCTAGATATTTTTCATAAAATTATGCCCCATGTGGAAATAATTTTTAATCAACTACAAAAGGAAGGTACCAATTCTGTAAAAATTAAAAAATATATAGAAAATTTTGAAAGAGCGATTCAAACTATACGGGAGCAAATGGGCAATATTATCGACGATATTGAAAAAGAAATTTTCTCACATACAGACATTGATGAAGTAGCACAGCCACCAAGAAAAAAATCGAGAAATGTTGAAGAATGCAGTAAAAAAAGGGAAGCTGTGGAAATATGTGACGCGGTTTTGGTCCAAATCAAAACAAGGTTCGGTTTCTGCGGGCATTTAGTCGCCACTAATTTGTTTGCGTCAGAAAAATTTGCCGTTTACAGGCACGAGTTTCCAGAAAATTTTCTAAATGGAGTAAGCGCGGAATTTCAATTTTTAGACAAGAATAGACTCAGAAGTGAATTACAAGTTTTATATCAAAGAGAAGAATTGGATACAACATCTGGAGCTGTCCCTCTGTTGACATTATTGAATGAAGAAGGTTTAAGTTGTACTTTTCAGGAAACTCTAAAGCTTTTAAGTATTTTAGTCACAGTACCCATGTCAACATCTGAAGCTGAACGTTGTTTTTCAATGCTCAAAAGAATTAAAACATTTTTAAGAAATACAATGAAGGAAGACAGACTTAGCGCTTTAGGTATGCTATCAACGGAAAAACATTTTGTTAGTGGAATTGAAAATTTTAATAACAAAGTAATTCAAAAATTTGCAAGCAAGAAGGAAAGAAGGATGGACTTTATTTATCGGAAACTTTAAGTTATGTTATATGTGTTGCGTAAAATATATTTTTTATTTTATTATTTTGTGTTTTATTTTCTATATTTTTTTACTTCTTTTCTATTTTGCCCTTCGTTTTGGCACCACCTGTCTAAACAGGCACGAGCCGCCATTGGATTACCGATACGTCATCAATGTATTGGCGTCAACCATCAAAAGGCCACCTAAAAAGGGAAAAAAACGAAAAAATAACTTTATTTTGCATTGTTTGTTTTTTTTCTTCATTTTTTTCACTAACCATTTGCACACTACGCCACTTGGGTCAGGTAGGCGGCGTCCAGATAAATAGTCGGTTTCTGTCAATGACGTAGCGGTATCATTCTTAGAGTAATCGGATTATAATATCTAATTTGAGTACAGCACATTTGATAAACTCGGATAAACCGTTGAAATAACAACCTTTCTTTTCAAGTACAGTCGCGGACTTAAAAAAGTTTACACCTGTATCATCTAGTTACCGGTTTTTTTAATTTTTGCATATTGTAATAGGGACCGAGCCTCTAGACTTTCACGCCAACTTGTGATAGAAATTGTAAACTTATGGGCAAAAATATTAACCAGTAGTATGTGATTAATTGTTTATTTGCTTTTATTGAAATAAATTTTGTAATTATTCACGATGTCTTTATCAGTAAAATCATGTCCCTTAATGCCCCCCTAGCTACGGCCCTGATTTTAGATACACCTGTATTATATTATCCAAATTTCGACACAGCGGAGAAACTATTCACCAATTTTCTGAATAAACTGGAGTATCAAGAAGCTATGCCGTCGTAACAATTGAACAGCAAAAATTATGTTACTCATAATGGCACAGACCAACATACTGCATACACACACCGCGTCAACAGTGCCGGATTTTGATCTGTGGAGGCCCCTGGGCAGTCAAGTTGATTGGGACCCGTTTTCAATATGAACATTTTTGTTAAGGCCCCTGGGCAGTTACCCAGTTCTAAATCCGGCACTGTACACTCTTAAGTCCTACTACGGGTCTGCCGGGGAAGAAAACGAGGGCATAATATAATGGTGTAGAGTGTAGACTATTTAATTATTATGTAAAAAGTATTATCCATGTAAAACCGTCACTCCAAAATTAAGCTCAAAACTTTCTGTTATTCCTTTATGCAAAATTTTGTATTTTCATTAAAGAAATAATTTGTGAACATACCTATAAACAATTTATTGTGGACTGACAAGATCCATGATAAGAATTAGGTAGGTACGCCAACGGTCAAACAATAGATGATATCAGGGTAGGTAGATGACGCAGTACGTCACGTGTGTCAACTTCAGTTACCTGTAGCATAAGCACGTGTTTTATATAAATTGTGTGTAGGTGTATACTGTATAATATTTCACGTTGCACATTGCGGGATCTATTCTGTAACTTTACATGGAAACGTTCTGTGAACACAGTTTCTGGTACGACATTTAAAGTAAATTTAAGATAAGACTATCTACTAGACTAATGTCCATATAAATATCATAGATAGAATAGAGAAGCCACCCAAAATAGTGTTGATGCAAAAGACAGAGATGGAAAATAGAACGGTTCTTCTATCATTTTATATCACAAATATTAGACGCTAATGACCTCTGTTGTCGAGCGTCTATAATCTACAATTCATTCATTCATTATATCACAAATACATATTACATAACTATGGTTACAGATGTAAATTAACAATAGGTAGGTAGTGGTACCTACTATAAATTTTAAAATTCACAAATGCGTCAGAAGACGAGAGAAAGAAAACTGCTTCGTTTTCTATCTCTCTTTTCCAAGGTATTGTGCCTATGGCTCCCCTACGCTATCTATGATATCTCTATGCTAATGTCGGTTTTATCGTACATTATTAATGACGCTGTTCTGTTAATTCGTAGTTATTTCTATGGTTACTATGATATAGCTCCTGGGACCATATCCTCTAACGGACACGTTTCCTATCTTTCCCTAGAACGCACCTTAGCACATCTATACTCCGACGTTACGTAACACCCAAGTGACCATTTTTACCTAAAAATGTCAATTATGTCGCGCAAAAGACCGGAAAATCACTAAAAATAATGTTACGTAACGCGTTGCTTGATCCCCTTCCCCCTGTAACGCACCGTAACGTTTTACAAGATCCCCTCCACCCCAAACTGCGTTACGTAATACTTGAACGGCCCCTTATGTCACAAGGTTTATTAACTGGTTTATTAAAAGGACAATTTTATAAACTAAACGAAGACTTCCCGGAGAAGTTTTTTTAATTATTATCGCATGAGAGTTAACAGTTTTGATGAACTTTTGGATCTTATACATCACTTACAAAGATACGATGTCACTGTGGACGAAAGCGATCACTCCATCAGAAAGACTTGCAATTATCCAAAAACTGAGTGACTCGTGATCAAGTGCGAGTTGGACCTCGCGAAACGAGTGTTCCGCACAATCGTTAATATAATATATAAAAGGCTTATTTTATTTAAAAAAAATATATAGGGGCGGATCTACATAGCGACTAATAGGGCTTAAGCCCTGAACCCCCAAGTCTCAAGGGTCCACAAAAATTGAACTATTATCCTAAATTTTAATACTTTTTCATTAAAAATTAGCACTTAGCGTATAGAAAAAAATACTTAATAATATTAATGATTGAGAAATGGAAATGGGATGGTCAACAGGTTTGTTGCAATCAGAAATTAACAATGGCGTCATCATTTAACGATGCCGACCGGAAACGAGAGTGTATACGTAAATTTTCCGACTGGTCCTTACCTGTAAATAATTTTTTTTGTTTTAGCTTCCAAAATCCGTTTTGGCACTAGCCTAATAACCTTCCTCAATAAACGGGCTATCTGACAAAAAAAAAATTCAAATCGGACTGGTAGTTCTCGAGTTATAAGCGCACAAACGGACAGACAGATTTTGCATTTTATATATTAGGATAGATTTTATAGTCACCATAATAATTTTTAATGGAAGTAGTTAATGATTTTTTCAGATTTTTTGAACAAACTATTGGAAAGTTAGAGGAGGGGACATACTTCGAACGATTTAAATGATCATAGCTCGTCACTGGGGCTCCAAAATTATTACATGTTAGAAAATCTCATAGCCTGCATTTTGAAAGACCTCTATATCCAACGATAGGTACTTCATTCGATCAAGTGGATTTTTTAATCGTGGCTTCCCATGTATGCTTCAAAAAATTTTTTTCAGAATTTTTCAACATTTCTAGTATGCAAATAAAAAAAACATCCATCAATGAAATTTAATCAAACTCGGTTTTTAAATTGAGATTTATGAGACTACTAGCGGCCCTGTCCGGCTTCGCCCGGGTGCTAAGAAAGTCCGGGTGCAATACACTACTCACTCGCTTCGCTCGTTTGCTTGACTATTATAATTACATTACTCACTCGCTTCGCTCGTTCGCTATACAGGGTGTCCAAGTTGACGTTGGCTAACATGGGTAACTTTATTATTAGTGGAGATAGAAAGTCGGTTAAATGGGCAAAGTAGTGCAGAATTATGTGCTCATTAACGTCCCGTCGAAAAAACAATTGAATTTTGACACACTATGGATTTATTTAGAAAATAGTGAAAATTGCCGTTTTTGAAAACTGGCCATAACTTTTTTATTTATGAAGATATCTGAAAATTTCTTTAACCATTTTTTGATATCTTTTTATGATCTTTTCAGTGGCGTAGGTTTAATTTTTTTATATCCACTACATAATGAGATATTGACATGAACTTTGGTTTTTCTTATGGACTCCAATTTGGATTTTTTGATATTCGAATTCCGCTTATTTTTCTGATTAATTTGGTGTATCATATGCTACATTTAAAAAAAATGCAATTAACGTCCCATATTAGAGGCACTATAAAAAGAACTGACAGTCAAATTATATTTCAGTTCTGCCAAACTACGATTTATTATTAATTTTACACTTAAAATGTTCGCACTACTTAATTATAACTTGATTGTCAGTTGTTTTTAATGTCTCTTATATGGGACGTTCATTGCAAATTTTTTAAATGTGGCATGTGATACACCAAATTAATCAGAAAAATAAGCAGAATTCGAATATCTAAAAATCCAAAATGGCGTCCATAAGACAAACCAAAGTTCATGTCAATATCTCATTATGTAGTGGATATAAAAAAATTAAACCTACGCCACTGAAAAGATCATAAAAAGTTATCAAAAAATGGTTAAAGAAATTTTCAGATATCTTTATAAATAAAAAAGTTATAGCTAGTTTTCAAAAACGGCAATTTTCACTATTTTCTAAATAAATCCATAGTGTGTCAAAATTCAATTGTTTTTTCGACGGGACGTTAATGAGCACATAATTCTGCACTACTTTGCCCATTTAACCGACTTTCTATCTCCACTAATAACAAAGTTACCCATGTTAGCCAACGTCAACTTGGACACTCTGTATATATATATAAACCTTCCGTGAAAAATTATCTAACTGATGGTGAAAACCGCATCAAAATCCGTTGCGTGGTTTAGGAATTACATTACTCACTCGCTTCGCTCGTTCGCTATATATATATATCCCTTTCGTGAAAAATTAATCGTCAAAACCGCATCAAAATCCGTTGCGTGGTTTATGAGGAGTTAGCGGTTATACAGACAGACAATCGACTTCATTTTATACTATGTAGAGATGAGAGACGGACAGGACAGACAAGTCGAAATTATTATAGGTCGAGAGGTAGGCGTAAATTTATATAGCTCATTTGTGACAGGATGAAATTTTCAGGGAAGGTAGAATCTAGTATGACAAAGAATAAGTGCTAGGGTTGCCTCGTCAAATCCTGGTGCGAAGGCCGGGAGGAGCTCACTTCCGGTGCAAAATACACATATTTCATTAGCTCATAATTATCTTTCGTCATTATATGACAGTATACAATTGACGCCATATTGTAGATCTCGAAGAGCTGTATTGAAATACATAGGGTTGCCTAAGGAAATTTTGGGTAACACATTGAAAACTTATAAATTATATTTGTTTTTTTGACATTTTTAAAGCTGTCAAATAACATTATGTATATATGTATACTTATATATTGTAACCGTTCTGAAATGAGTTATCGGCCTTGTGTTTGGCAAACATTCATACGTATGTCTAGTTATTTATAACTTTATGTTTTCAACGCATTTGGTTTCTAACTCATATCCGTATAATTACGCAGGAATTGCCTGAATCTGGTATTGACAATTTTCCCAAGAATTTATGTATTTTAGGGTAGCAATTTCTTATTTTTATTTTTCAACGTAATTCAACGTGCACCTCTTATATAAATTAGTATAAATTACTTACTTGAAGGTCGTAGTAACCTGTAATAAAAGTTTTAAAAAAGGTGGTTTGGAGTTTGTTTCGAAAAGAGAAAAAAGGTTGATTTTTGTTTGTGATTTTAAATTTGGTTTGACACTAAAAACTAATTGAAGCATTTGACTTTAGTGAACCTCGATTAATATTTTTTCTTGAAATTCAACTTAATCAGACACAGGTATAAAGTTAACTAAGCGAATATAAAACCAAAATAACTATAATGAAAAAATGGGAAATAATAATAATTTACTATAATAAAAGAAAAAACCGATTGATTTGTGAGTCAGAATTGTCAATCTTTATTATGGCAACTTTTCAGCAACTATTTTGTTGCCTTCTTCAAGCCTAAAATTACATTATTATAATTATGTAATTTTAGGCTTGAAGAAGGCAACAAAATAGTTAAAAATTACATTATTAGAATTATGTAATTTTAGGCCTGAAGAAGGCAAACATTGCCAATGATTGACAATTCTGATTCACAAATCAACCGGTTTTTTAATTTTATTATATTACATACGTGAGTGATCGACATGAGTTTCAATATAGTTTACTATACATTAAACTATTCAAAAATGTTCCGAACAAATATTAACGTGCTATTAAAATATTTATTTTTTTTTTACAATAATATTATGTAAACATTTTTTAACAAAACGTAGTTTAAGGTAGTTGCTTTGAAAAAAAGTCAAGAAAATCATGAAATAAAAATTAAATATATTTTTTTTAATAAAGGTATCTCTTTATGCTAGTTAAATTAGAAAATAATGCGAGATATTTTTTGTTGAAAATTGAATTTTTAACATTTTTAATATAGGTAAGGTGCTAAAGAATATCACATTAATAATTTTTCAATAAGAAAAAAAACAATACATAATAATCTATCTGTTTTTTTAATAACAAAAAAAAAAAAAAAAACGATGCATGACACATTACCGCTGATAATGTTAGTAAAAAAACTATAATTATTGACCACGTAGTTTCAAAATGCAATAACAAATGACATTTGGCGACGTTCCATTTAAACGACTTTACACCCGTACCTAAAGATGTTTCACATCAAAAATTTAAATTTTTGCATATACTGATACTACTTTACAAAATGTATAACTTTTCTTTTCCGTGATACAGGATTTAACTATTATATTTTATCCAATTTTGAGCAGTTATTAACAATTTATAATTTTCGAAATGTCATTTTCTTAAAAACTATGGTTACCATGCTGGACAAAGGGCCACTTTGTAATTTTGAGCTGTTTGAATTTATACATATATACATATACATATAAAAATTGACATTTTGCACCGGAAGTGGCTTATCCCGGCCGTCGCACCAGGATTTGACTAGGCAACCCTAGCGCTTTTTCTTTGTCATAATTAATACTACCTTCCCTGAAAATTTCATCCTGTCACAAATGAGCTTCATATATTAACGCCCGCCTCTTGGTCTATTAGGGTTCCTGGTAGCCACAGAACCTTAAAAATAATTACATTTTTTTAAGACCTTCTATGTCCCAGTTTTTTTAAAGAAGAGTGGTAGACGATAGTTGACACTGCAATGGTGTCAAGAATATGTATGTATTTTGCATAACTATGTCGTTTAGTACATCTATATAGTCTACACATTTATCATGCTTTTAAAATAATAGGATTCTGTTTAGAGGTACGGAACCCTAAAAAAATTGATTGCTTATTTAACTAAGACACAATAGAAAGAGAAAGGAGTTAAAAGAATCGCGCGTGGCCTTTTAAAACGTGATACTTAAGAATTACGTCGTTGTTCCTTCACTCAACGATTACATGCAACAGTTAGCGCTCCTAGATGTTGATATTTTTCACAGATGCTGTTCTCGTTTTATTATACAAGGGATAAGGCAAAACTATTCAGTTAACTGTATTAAAACTAATAAATAAAATTTTTACAATGACAAAAATATGTGAAACCATTGTGTAAAACAATCAATATCTCTGTAATATGTCATAAAATCCTACATAATAAGAAATCTCTTGCTTTAATTCAATACATATTGGGACAATACATGTATACTATGACGCATTACAATAATTAACTGTAACTCGTGTAACTGTTTAGTGAAAGCAAATTATTTATTACGTATTTATAAAATCTACAATGTACTGCATTGTTAGATCGAACAGAGTTATTGATGTAATTTTAGTTGCCTAGATTACAACTAAATAATTTATATATTATACTTTTTATATAACATATTGTTTTAGGTTTGTTTTAGAGCATATTTATTATAGTATGTATTTGAACGATTGCGTTATTATTACAAAAAGTGATAAGATTTATTTATTGAATAAACAATTTACACCCTGTATACAAACTCATGTGCCACAAGTCTTCTGGAAGTCACGTTGACGTTTCACGTGCGGCCTACGGCCTTGCGCAGTTGAACGTCAAATAACAGTGTCATTTTCCAAATCGTTTTCCAATACTTCTCGTTTAAAAATGTATTTTAACACGCTTTGTGAAAAGTTATGGATGTTTTTAATAGCTAATGACTGTAGGTAATTTTATGTATAAAAAATTTATAGTAATTCTTTTTTTTAAATGTATTAAAATAAGTTATTGATATTCAATAATAAAACTTCTTAATTCTGTGAATTAATAATTATGTTTTAGTAGTAATAATAATCGGTAAATGTAATATTTTTTTAAAAATAATAAATTATTTTAAATTGATAATTATGTTTAGTGTTCAAATAATAATAAAAATATTTTTAAAATTTGTTTAAAAAAAATGAATATAAGAACCAATCAACAAGGTCAGAACTTTCTTCTTTCTTATATAATTTTATTAAGTGTAGATTTTTATATTTTATTTATACCTATTATGTTCTTTAGGTTAATTAATAAATTATGGCATGGATGCTATCAAACTCAGAAATTCACAGCACCTTCGCTGCTTTGGGAACTTTACAAGGAGACATTTACCATATAGGAGAAAATTGTTACGGTATGTTGATAAATTAAGAGAGAATTGAATTCGAGGTCAAGGCACGTTTTTATTATCAAACTAAAATATTTTTTTTTAATTTACAAAAAAAATGTTGTCGCTTCAAAATTGCAGAAACAGTAAATTGAGAAAAAATATATTGGAAATAAGCTCATAGCTCCCCATTTTAAGAAATTATTACAATATTGTACAATGTATTAAACATTTTTGTGCAATTCTATACTTCCGATTCCGAATGAATGAATGAATTGTGAATTATAGACGCTCGACAACAGAGGTCATTAGCGTCTGTCTTCTTCCGATTCCGAACTTTCTTTATACCAGTTCTGTTTTAGTGTTTTGTTCTTGAATGGCCGGTATAAAAAAGAGGACTTACCTATTTTTTAAAGGTTTAACCGATGAGTTAAGCTTATTTTTAATGTTTGCATAAAAATTCCTATTGTATTCATATAGTACTCAAGGCATCACAACTTTAGCTCTGTTTTCGTTGATATATGTAGATATTGTAAATTATATAGAGGCTCGACAACAGAGAGGTCGTTGATTTATTTGTATACTGACAATTCTGGGACAAGTACCTATACCTTACAAAACGCGCGGTTTTAAAATTGAAATCTTTTTATTTCTATATTATTGTTATTAAAATGTAAAATGATCCGAATATATGACTGGAACATTTGTGAAAAAGTACGTTTTCCAGCTCAACTTTCTCATCTCAAGATAAATGTTTCAATTAAAATTATATTCTTATTACAAAGTCAAAATTAATAAATTCTTATTTAACATGTTTTCTGCAATGTGATCTTGCAGAGAAAAAGACGTGTCGTATTATTAGGTATATAAGATTAAAATAATCTTAAGATTTTGTTGTTAGTTGAGTATGTGTCTTGTTGAAGACAACATGTTTTATTTAATTTGTTTGCGGTTCGATATCAGCTGTAATTATATTTTATTTTATTACTTACTTTTTAAATATTTTTATTTGTGACCTGGACCCCAAATAACCAGTGAGATAATTGAAGTTTTATTTGTATAGCAATTATTTATACATTTCAATGGACAGATAATTAAACAATAAATACATTTTTTGTTGAATTGTTTTATAAAATTCAAAGTTATACGTGTGTTGACATAATATTGCCTTTATCTAAAAAATAGACTAGCCGAAACGTTAAAAAAATCAAATATTGCAAGTCGAAACGTTGATAGTAAAACGGTGGAAATCTTTAGTTTGTTCTCAAGTTGAGAAAAGTTTGTAGGGAATATACCTTCAACAGTCATAGTATACCTAGTACCTACAGTATAGTCATTGAGGTAGAGCCTCATTGTATACAGGGTGTCCCAAAAAGAATGGGACATAAAGTAACAGCTGATTCCTTACAAAAAAATATTGCGATAGACCCCAACATGTCTATTCCGAAAGTTGATATTAAAAGAGATACAGGGTGTCAAAGTTTAATTTTTATTTTTATCATTATGACGCGGCATTTTAATAAGAAACATTGAATTTTTAAATAAAACTGTCAAAATTACCATCATAACGCCGCGCCGGCGTTTTCAAAGCCACCTATGTTCATTTTCAAAATTTGCCATTTAAAACCACATTGCATCGATTACTTTAAGTGCAAATATCTTGAAAAAGGTTACTCCTAGCCACTTTTACAAAGTACATATACCTTTTTTACGTAAAAATGACGAAAAAGTCCATTTTTTTAATTCAAAAAAATAGTACGAGTGTACAAAAAAGTTATGACTATTTGAATGAGTAAAAAGGTGTGTAAGTGGCGTCCCCTACAAGTAAGAGCCATACCAAGGTCAGATTTGAATTTCTCATGTCAAAAAATCCCCATATACCAAATTTCATTAAAATGCTTAAATTATTTTAAAAGTTATTTAAGAAAATCAAAAATAAAAATTAAACTTTGACACCCTATATCTCTTTTAATATCAACTTTCGGAATAGACAAGTTGGGGTCTATCGCAATATTTTTTTGTAAAGAATCAGCTGTTACTTTATGTCCCATTCTTTTTGGGACACCCTGTATAGTATACAGAAGCGTTTTAAATTTTTAATGGGTTGCGAAGGAACTGGTAAAATACCCAAAATAAAAATACAATTATCTTAATTAAAAAAAAACTCTGTACCATATGTTGATCCGAGTAGGTACATACAGTACCTATCTGAGTATCATGCTGACGATATACCTACTACCTTTTTTATTAATACTATAAAATAAACAATTGGGTCCCAGTATAACTTCAAAAAATATGTTAGGTCGCGCGTCAAAAAGATTGAGAAACGGTGGTGTAACTAGTGGACGTAATGAATAATACCGGCGTAGTTTATTCCTCCCTACGCAATAACGTATTAGATAAAGCGAGACAAACTGTGTACTTTTGGCGTAAGCGGCGGACTAAAGAACTTGTATTTGACCGGTACACGGTGTAGCCAATACAAATAAATTTTACATTTTTGCATTTTACATAACATACATAGAACCGGCGGATCAAAGAATTTTGCATTATGCCAGTGCCTTGAACTAGTTATAAAACGGCGGAATACAATGTTCGTCGAATAATCGAGCAGTGGATTAAAGAAAGAGTACTGTATTTTAATAAATTTGCTAGATTTTCTTTGTTTTATTGTCAACTACAAAATATATATTAAGATTATATTTTTTATTGTTTTTAAAGCAAATCTATGCGAGATTATGGTGAAACTGTCTCAAGAAGATCGAACACTAAGGACATTTAGAAGGGCGATTGGATTTGGACAAAACATAAAAAATGACTTAGTGCCATTGTTGCTCCACGTCAAACAAGATGTTCAGTTAATCGACACAACAATCAGAATTCTGGTTAACCTAACAATCCCAGTTGAGTGCTTGTTGTCCGTTGAAGTTATGTCACAGACAGATGTCGGTAGACACACATTATTTGAACTTCGACAGTTATTAAATACAACAAAAGAAATATTCTCCGATTCAAGAATTACTAAAGCTATTATTGATTATATGAAACACATTTTGGAAGGACAGGAGAGAATCGACTGCGATGGACGGGAAAGTGTTAATAATTGCTTGCTTTTATTAAGAAACGTTCTACATATTCCAGAACACAAAGAATCACTTGTCACATCACATTCAAGTAGCGTTCAAAATAAAATATTATGGAATTTATTTACGCAAAGTATTGACAAGCTTATTTTACATCTTATTGCCTATCCGAATTTAACCGGCAAAAAGAAAGTAGAGGTAATTTTTTTTTGAATCTATTTATTTACACAGTAAATTACGAATTAGCTATATTGGCTTGTTTCAGCCTTAATAAAGGCTAATAATAATAATATTATAAAACTAGCGGTATCCGTCCGGCTTCGCACGGGTGCTAAGAAAGCAATACACTACACACTCGCTTCGCTCGTTCGCTTGAATATTATAAATACTATAAATACACTACTCACTCGCTTCGCTCGTTTGCTTGAATATTATAATTACATTACTCACTCGCTTCGCTCGTTCGCTTAAATATTATAAATACACTACTCACTCGCTTCGCTCGTTCGCTTGAATGTTATAAATAAATACACTCAGTTCCGATGACGCGCCGAAAGAATCCGAACGCGTGTGACGTCATTATGTTATCTATGGTCTTTGTATCCATGGTTACCAAGTTAAAAATTTATTATTTTTGATAGTATGTGTAATGCATATACACAAATACCAACAAATGCACACAAATTTTAACATAACGACGTCACAAACACTCCTGGCGCGTTTTGAAGTCACGTGATATTTTTTAAATTCTTATACATTTTAATTAATTTTTAGTAGTTTATCTATGGCTTTAAAAAAAAATTTCTTTTCGTTTTTCAATATTATTTATGTTAAATTATTAGAAAGAATTAAAAAATTAATAATTTTTTTAAAATTTAAATACCTAATTGCAGATTTATTGGGGCGTAACAATAGTGCAATTAATAGCGTTAATGTACAAAGATCAGCATGTCAGCACGCTTCACAAACTGTTAAATTTGTGGTTTGAA